>CM064507.1:43059457-43136586 GCA_032716605.1 Paralithodes platypus
AAATAATCGACACTTAAATGGCACAAAAGGTCTTAAACTCACCAAAATAATGAGCAAACATCTTAAAACCTCCTAATTAATGGGGCTAAACATGAGGGAGAAGGAGGGTGAGCATACCTGGGCCTCAATAATGCCTGGGTGGTGCGTGAGTAGCTCCTCCACCTCTGTCGGGAAGATGTTCTCTCCCCCCCTGATGATCACGTCCTTAATACGGGCCCGCTATCCTTACATACCCATCCGACTGCAACACTGCTAGATCCCTGAAACACAACATCTAGGAATAATTATTGTTGTTGTTGATTATTTTGTTGTTGTTGTTGTTGTTGTTGGTTTAGTTGTAAGTTTTGTTTTTTGTCTTATATAACACAACATTATTTTATCCTTGCATACCTATCCTACTGCAACACCACTAGCTCTCTGAAACACAACATCTAAGAATAATGCTTGTTGTTGTTGGTTTGAGTCCTTCTTTAACTGAATAAAATAGTCTCATAGTAGCCAGAATGATGTTAAAAGGACGGCATTGGTACTGAAATGGTTATCCTTACATACCTAGCCCATTGCAACACTCTTAGTTCTCTGAACTTTAACATCTAAGAATAATGATATCAGTTAGGTATTGTTGTTGTTGTTGTTGATCTTATGTAACATGATAGCCAGAATAAACTTTAAAAGGCGTCATGGGGGGGGGGGGGGCTAGTGACTGAAAAGGGTATCTGGTATGTAGGTCTGAAAAGGTCATGGAGTGTTTTGATATTGTGTCTTAGCTCTTATGCACAAAATTCTGTAATCAAGGATAGATTAAAGGAGAGAGAAAGATACATTTACATAGAGTTACAACAATACACAGACTGCACAGACTTTCCGGCCCCTACTAGGCAGTCCAGACTTAATTCTCAACCAAATGTGCTACTAAGTGGAAGGATAGCAAAGCAGAAGGCTCTCTCCCCACCCAGAGAGAGAGAGAGAGACTAATATAGACTGACCCCGTTCTGAACCATCCATCAGTGCTCATATCCTCAGCTGTCTTCTCCGGGTTACCATAATAACCAATGAAGGTGTGGTAGCCCCTCACACGCAGCTCCCCCGGCACACCCACAGGTACCACACGCCCACCTTTGTCTACCACCTTCACCTGTAGTAGAGATTTAATGTATGTATAGTATAATATGATAATAAGTAACACTCCGTTCTTAACATTAATCATCAATTACTTGAATAAACTAATGAAAACATATGGTTCACCCAGAACATAAGCATCTAAACCATTATACCATCAACACACCAATAGCATAATAATAATATAATATAATGTATAATATATATAATAGTCCAGTTCCCCAGGCTCACCCACAGGCACCACACGCCCACACACGCCCATTTTTTTTTTTTTTTTTTTTTTTTTTGTGAATGAGGGACACAAAAGGCATAACTGCCTGCAACGAGTGCCTCCCCCAGATTTCAAAGAGTGAAAGGGCCGAAATCAAGGGACGTTCGAGCTAAAATGCCTGGACACACGGAGTTTGAAGCAATTTAAGTCATAGGAAGAGGGAAAGACTGATTCTGGGAGAGAGTTCCAGAGCTCATCACCTTCACCTGTAGTAGAGATTTAATGTATATATAGGCCAAATATTACACAAAATACAAGTATAATGCACTTATTCTTAAGTTAAGTGGACATGGGTCGTTTTTCTGCATCCTCTTCTTTCTCATGTTTATCCCCATTAGTTTTCAGATTTTAAGACGTTCAGCCGATTAGTTTGGCAATTTTAAGACCTTTTGCCCCATTTCTGTGTCAGTATTAAGACTTTTCATGTCAATTAGGTGTCGATTTTTTCCTGGCGAGCGATAGCAAGCCTGTAATTTAAAAGGAACTGGCTTTAGGCCAGTACAAATTTATCTTAAAAGTGGGTCGTGTTGTGGTGTTATTTTTAAGTTTGATGGAGGTCTAGGGAAGAAACTAAAAACATAATAAAAAAAAATATATAAATGAGCAAATAAATACGCATTCAGGCACTCCTGATTGACTAGGCAAGTGTCTGAATGAAATCAAAATGTATTCAGATGAAAACTAGAAGAAAATAGCTTCAAAATGACGCCAGAACGAGCTTCGTAGCTCGCAGGATTCACCTGCATCGCTACCATAGACATTCGCTAAAATGAGCAATTCTCGCTAATGTCGCGCTATTTTTGCCTTTGGGAGCACTGTATATCTAGCGAGACTCTGACTCAGAGCCTTCAGTATACCGGCCGGCTGGCTGGGAGAAGGACGGGTGGCCTGTCATGCTCTCGCTCTCTCGCACTCGATTTTACAGGCTTTAAGAGGCTTTAAAAGCCTGTAGATTGCTGTAAATTGCCATGGCGTTCGGGAACGTCTCCCGCAGCCAATGGGTTAAACAAATCTTTCCCATCGCACCGCCTGATTTGTTTATAGCACACGGATTAAAGGTAACGTGATATTTCGAGGTACTTCGTCCATAACGGTGCTGTGAAGGGAAATTTTTAAGAATACGATGATTAGTGTGTGCTACGGTTCTGTGTGGAAGAAAATATGCTTGTCTAGAAGAAAAATATGGCAGCTAAAAAGATGATGAGCATTGAGCAAAGTTTTACTGTGAAATGTTGAAAGTGGATATAAATTAGAGTATTGGGCCAAATGATGTTAACAGCTGATGAAACTCCCTGGAAAGTAAACTTCTTGATGTGACTGACTGACCTTGATGCTCTGTGACTGACCTCGATGCTCTGTGACTGACCTTCATGCTCCGTGACTGACCTTCATGCTCCATGACTGACCTTCATGCTCCGTGACTGATCTTGATGCTCCATGACTGACCTTGATGCTCTGTGACTGACCTTGATGCTCCGTGAATGACCTTGATGCTACGTGAATGACCTTGATGCTCTGTAACTGACCTCGATGCTTCGTAACTGACCTTGATGCTCCATGACTGACCTTGATGCTCTGTGACTGACCTTGATTCTCTGTGACTGACCTCGATGCTCCGTGACTGACCTCGATGCTCCGTGACTGACCTCGATGCTCCGTAACTGACCTCGATGCTCCATGACTGACCTCGATGCTCCATGACTGACCTCGATGTGATCCATAGGGTAGCCGACGGTGGTGGAGCGGACGGTGAGGGGGTCGGTTATATAGGTCTGTAGGGATATACCGGTCTCACTCATCCCGTATAACGTCTGGGGGGGAGAACAAAATACCATGTGAGAAGGAGCACTTTCTCATTAACCCTTTCTGTACTGGCGACGTCTTTTTAATTTTATTCTGGCTACTATTAGTTTAAAAGGGGCCTCCAACAATAAATAGGTTTCGAACTATCTCAAGTAACCCTTCTTACTACCACAGATCCTTTTTAAGTTGCACAAAATCGTCTAAATATAGCTAGACTAAAATTAAAAAGACGTCGCCGGTACAGAAGGGGTTAAAGAGTCAGTGTAAACACCATGTGAGGAGGAGCACTACCTTAGTATAATGTGAACAGTATCTAAAGAGGAAAACTTCAATGATAAACCTTTGATTTTATATATAGCTAAAATGTTGCCAAAAAAATGGTCCTCCACATATAATACTGTACGGTATAATTATGTTATTTTGTAATAGTTTAGAATTCATGTTTTACGTTAGAATAAGGTAAAATGGTGTGATGTACTGCAGGCTATGCTTTGCCAGGGTGTTCATCTGTGTGTTATGCCTTTTCGACAGTGGCGTCACCAGGGGGGGGCTTAGCCCCCCCAAATCAAGGACTCAGCCCCCCCAAAAATACAAACCCCAAAACTGCCAAAAGTAATTAAAATAAATAAATAAAAATTAAATAATAAATAATGCATAACCAGTTCACCACATTCACCAGCCCTGCATCCAACCCCTGCATTTGCTCTAGCCATTTAGCGAATTACAAAGGTTAGGGGTCACAATTTCTGGCCTACCTATAATGAATGGACTATAGTATGATAGTATATGAAGAAAAAACTATTCTCTGCACATAGGCTTTATACCCTACAATTACCATTGGCCTTGTAACTTACTGACTGATGCCTGGTATCAGGCTCATCAATATTTATGTGTCATATGTTTCTTACTTATACACATTTTTAGGCCTCAAAAAGGCCCCAGAAACTGCTCAAATTTCAAAATTTTCCGGGGGGGCTTACAGCGCCCCCCCGGACCCCCCAACTGCTCAGGCTCGCTTCGCTCGCCACCCACCCACCTATCTATGCCAGGGCTACAGCCCCCAAAAAATTTACCCCTGGTGACGCCACTGCTTTTCGAGCCTGTGGTGAGTGCATTAATCAACTAGGTTACTAGGGTCACAGGGGCCATTGCATATAAAGCAGGTTGCCACAGATTAACCATGCTAGGTGGCCTGGGGTTCTCGAACAGGGGCTACAGTCCTGATGCTATTCTTGGCTAACAATGTGCTGGCTTAATAATCCAGAAGGGTTGATAGCATCTGAAGTCCTATTCTAACTAACTACTTACCAATGCCTACTCATCACAGATAGACCAATCAGTCTAGCTGTTTGGGTACCTGTTACCCAGGCTGCCTCACAACACGTGTCTTGGCTGGCTATTATACTCACACCCGATGCTTTAGTTCACGTAGAAGTAGGCCTATATTTAAACTTGGAGTAAGAGGACGTTTGTGACGTTCTGTTTAGAGAGGTAAACTGCGGGAACCTGGATACTATACAGTAGCCCCTGTGTACCAGGCTTGGTAACTCACCCACTAAAGGCTCCAAAGGGCAAAGACAAATATATGAGCCCCACGGGGTTATCCGCACCTGAGCGTATTTTTTTTTTTTTTTTAAGAGACAATGAACGGAGGAAGGAAAAACACAGATAAAACAAAAAGGTCCATGTGCCTAAAGGCATCTTCCATTCATAAAATGTTTGTAACAACTGGATTTAAACATTTGTAGATTGTAAGTTTGAGGAAAGCAATTCGAGGGAAGTGAATTCCAAAGAGTAGTAGCTCTGGGGATAAATGAATTCTGATAAGCAGAAGTTCTGCATTGTGGAGGAGAAAGTGTAAATTCATGGGCGCTCTCAGCTGCCCTAGTTCTACGGGGAAAGATGTGGAGAGGCGGCACAATTGAAGCAAGTTCCTCGGAACAATTGCTGTGAAAATATCTGTAGAATAATGCAAGGGATGCAACGTTTCTTCGTATGGATAATGTAGGAAGGTCCTGTGTGATTGCAGGGTTATTGATTAATCTAATAGCTTTATTTTGAATTTTGTCCAACTGCCTCAATGCAACCACTCCACTTCCACCCCACAGAGGTGAACAGTAATCCATCTGAGAACGCACATGACTTTTATATATTACGGCCAACTGCTCGTCAGTGAAGAATTCTCGAACTCTGTACAGGAGTCCCAGTTTTTTAGAGGCATTCTTAGCAATGCTTCTAACATAATGTGTCCAGCTCAAGTTAGTAGTTAATGTTACACCGAGAATGTCAATACTAGGGGAAGTGGGAATATTTACATCATTAAAAATATATGGGAGTCAGTGAGATTCTGTCGGTTAGAAAATTGAATGTACTTGGTTTTCTGTGCATCAAAGGAAACTAGATTCTTTTGTCCCCATCCATTAATTCTAGAAAGGTCCTGGTTCAAAGAAATTGCAGTGTTTATTTTTGAATTTATAAGATCGGGTTGGGTGAAAGAATTGGTAAATGTGAAGGAACTGTGGAGTGTTGAGTCATCTGCGTAGGAATGTATTGGATTATGAGTGGTAGATATGAGATTATTGATATGAATGAGGAACAGAATTGGGGCCAAAACTGATCCCTGGGGAACACAGCATTTATTGAGTGAAATTGAGAATAAAGGCCATCTACCATTACACGTATTTTTTCTGTTATGAAGATAAGAAGAAATTAGTGGAACTAATGATGCAAGGCCGTAGTGTGACATCTTCGACAATAAGGATTGATGCCAGACTCTATCAAATGCCTTTGATATATCCAGTGCTATTGTATGTGTTTCACCATGTTGGTCTGTAGCTTGGTTGATTTGATGCGTAAGAAGGCAAAGAATGTCTGTAGTTGATCGACATCGTCTAAAACCATATTGCCTATCACTGATTAATTTATTATTCTCAAGATGCTTAATTATGTGATTATTTAATATAATTTCAAAGACTTTACCAAGAGTGGAAGTTATAGCTATTGGTCTGTAGTTTGATGGATCTGAAGAGGCACCTTTTTTAGGAACTGGATGAATGTTTGCTTCTTTCCAGGGTACTGGGAAGCATGAGGTATGAGTACAGAGACGGAAATTTTTTGCCAATACAGGATCGAGCACCAAGGAGCAATTCTTAAGTACTATTGGAGGAATTTCATCTGGACCAGGAGCCTTATCTACTGAGAGATTCTGCAAAATAGTTTTGACATGTCTGGTGTGGATCTTAAGTGAGGGAATTTCAGGCGAATTAAAATTAAGTACAGAGACATCTTGATTTATTTCATCTAAGGTTGAGTTGGTGGAGAAAATATCCGCAAGAAGATTAGCTTTACCTCGTGGGTCATTTACAAAATTGCCAGTCGGAGATTTTAATAGTGGAATGGATGAAGCAATAGTGAAGTTGGATTTGAATGAGTTAAGAGTAGACCAAAATATTTTGTTATCATTTGGATTATTTAGAAGTTTATTTGCCTGCTTGTGGAGAAAGTTTGATTTAGTTAGGTTTAATACAGTTTTGGCATGATTTCTGATGTTTCTAAAGTAATTAAAGGCTTCATGTGTTTTTGATCTTGTGTATGCATTGTAGGCTATTGCTTTTTGTTCAGTTACTCTAGCACAATTATGGTCAAACCATTTAGGTGAATTAGATCTTTTACTGTACTTTTGATGAGGAATAAAAGTTTCCATTCCAATTTTTACAAAATCTTGTATGTGGCTCAAGGTGGAGTGTGCATCATTAGAAAAGAAAGAGGTCCAGGGAATATCAATAAAGAAACCTTGAAGACCCTCCCAGTCTGCCCTATCGTAATGCCATTTAGTCACCAAAACAGGTTCAGAGTGGGAAGGTGTAGTAGGTGATAGACAGGTGGCCTGTATCAGACAGTGATCAGAAGATCCAAGCGGGGACCTCACTGTAACATCATAATTTTCTGAATTGGTTGTTAAAAATAAGTCCAGTAGGTGGGAATTATGATTAGGATTATCTGGTACACGGGTGGGTTGGTTGACTAGTTGAGTGAGATTAAATGAGTCTGCAAATAGCTCACATTCAAGACCAGCATCATCAGTCCTGGCTGAATGAGTGAGCCATTCAACATTATGGACATTAAAATCACCCAACACAGTGATTTCAGAAGAAGCATTTAAGTTGAGGACACTGAGTTGTGAGGACAGAGAATCAAAAAGACTTTGCTCTGGAGGAGTATTTGGGGAACGGTAGATGCAACATATGTATTTAAATTTACCAGCAGAAATTAATTTGTATATAGAATAATCAAAATAGGGACAATTGAAACTAGTAACCTCCTCCAGGGCAATTTCAGATGTTGCGAAGCAACATACACCTCCTTTAGGTCTGAAATTTTGGAGCAGTTGATAACCTGGAAAATTAAATCTAGACGTGTCAGATGTGGATGTTACTTGAGTCTCTGTCAAAAAAAGGAGAGTAGGGGATTCTGCTTGAAGAAATTGGTGTACAGAATTGATGTTAGAGTGAAGTCCCCTTTTATTACTAAAGAAAAAGCTGCACCGACGAGCAGCTTTGGGACGTTGCAATGCTCTTGACACAGTCGCATGATGACGACCGGGAGGGCCCTGTGTCAATGACCCAACCCTGCCGGGGGTGGATATCCGAGGGACCACCAGGTTTGCTCTTAACAATTGTACTGCCATATTTATTAGGTAAGTGTATGGTGTTGCATGTATGATATGTAGTGGGAAGAGTAGTGTTTTATGGATAGAGGATAGCGATGTAGGGCAATGTCGTGAAGTTGGATGTGTATGTTATATAAAGAGGGTTTTCCTGATACCCCTGATGTGTGAGGTAGAAAGATATGTATCCAGCTACCAAGGCCTGGGAGAGAAAATGGAATTCAGGCTATTCCCTGAGTCTCCCGAAACCTTGGCGGTAGTACTTCCCTGGGCGGGGCTGCCTACCCCTACTACCTAGGGGATACCTAGTATCCCCTTTACTAGCGAAAACAAAACAAAATATTGAAGCTACGTTGTTTTATGATCATCGTAGAAGTCTTGGGATCTCGGAACTATTCTGTAATCCGCCACACAAGGTGCCGGTAGCTCGGATAGTGGTTTATTATGTTCTTACCATTATATCCTTCATATTGAGTTCCGAAACGGTATCTTTGACCAGCTGGTGTGGACAGGGTGCCCCGCCCATTAGCCCCGCCCGTAGCGAGGTCAGGTCACGGGGACGCTTTCTCTGGACACTCAACAGATCAACGAACATGGTGGGTGTTCCGCTGCAGAAGGTCGCTCTGGAAAGTTTATTTATATAGTTATGGAGTTTGGATTGTTAACCCCTTCTGTACCCGCGACTTCTTTTTAACTTTGTTCTGGCTACTATTAGATTATTTTATTCAGTTTAAAAGGGGCCTCCAGCAATAAACAGGCTTTGAACTACGTCACTTGACCATTTTTACTACCACAGATCCTCCTCCAACTGCACAAAATCGTCTAAATATTGCTAGAATACAGTTGAAATTACGTCCCCGGTACAGAAGGGGTTAAGCTATTATAAATTCAATTATAATCATTATATCATGCAATCGGTAACTCTGTAGCTCAAGTACAGTAGACAAGTTATTTATGCGATTTGGGAAGTATTGTATTTTTAAGTCCTTTGTATTTTATGGTGATCGTTATCGTTATATCAGGTTATATGTTATGGTGTTGGAAAGGTGCAATAGGTTGCTCTCCAATGGTCGTGGTTAACCAGATTTGGTCCCAGGAAAGTCTTTTTGTATCTCCTGTTTCGCTCCATCAGTTTGGAGTTTTAAAGGCATTTCACCCCATTAGTTTGGTGATAACAAGACGCTTCATGTTATTCGGGTGTTGATTTTATGGGGGCGAAATCTGATTGGACTAGGGGACAAACTAAAAACTTTGGTCAAGCATGGTATAAGCAAGCAAAATCCTCAATAATGATTAAAGTGCTCCTCCTCATATGGTGTTTATAATCGACCTTACCTCTCGTCCTGCATAGCTTGAATGGTGGCCTCTGGATCGAACCCCTGTGCTGGCAGTATACAGGTGGTCCCAAGCAGTGCCCCCGTCACGGTGCCAAACACTCCCCCTATCATGTGACTCATGGGCACCGGCAGGCACAGACGGTGGCCCTGGGGGGTGGTGTGTTCAGGTCAGATTAACTCTATCTATATATATATATATACAGTATATATAGATAGAGTTAATCTAAACCGATGATGGTAATTTTGGGATGTTAAGGTAGATTTACATTTGCAAGTTATGCATATGCAGTATGTTGTAACACATGCGTGTGTAGATGTATAATGTATAGCGCGCGCGTGTGTGTGTGTGTGTATGGTATATAGCTTGTTTGTGAGTGTGTATATGTATGGTGTGTATTACGTGTGTATATAATCTCTCTCTCTCTCTCTCTCTCTATATATATATATATATATATATATATATATATACAATTTCTGCAATGGAGCTTTCTCTTGGGAATCGAAGTCTCACAAGGAAAAGGAGAACCAGCGTAGTAGCGAACATCTTATCTATATTGGGTACCAAACGTTTCGGAGAAATGAGTCTCCATCTTCAGTGAATCTAAAATAGATGAAAGTTTACATAAGAAACAAAACAAATAATTACCTATGGATATGAAATATCAAACAGTAAGGTTCGAATGAATATGAACCGAAAAGAGCTAAACATAATTAAAAAACGATATATTAAGAGAACAGCGTTAAGCTAAACTTTAAAAAAAATATATATATATAATAATAATAATAATAATAATAATAATAATAATAATAATAATAATAATAAGAGAGGGTATACAATAAAGTACAAAAATAAAATGGAAGGATATTTACTGAGTGAAAAGCGGTGTTGCAGTGGCCGTGTTCAGGCTGGGCTTTAATTTATTTATATAGATAGATTCTGAGGTGATAAGGTCACAGCGTGAATGGCATGTGGTTAGTATCTGGAAGTCTGGAATAGAAAGGGTGATCAAACTGGTGAGAGTGATCTCGGATAGCAGAAGAGGAAGGCTAAAGCCCCGTCCACACGATCGAGCACTGCCCGTCGGGCACAAGGGAAATGTTCGATATGGGGCAAATTCAGCGGGCAAACCAGGGATATGCCCGTGCACGCAGTTGAGCGAAATCACCAGGCACTGTCCGGCAATTTGCCGGCATTTGGTCATTTGGGCCCTCCAGGAAGGCCAAGTCGAACTGCCCGGCAGTTTGCCGGGGGGAATGGGGAAAAAGGGGCCCGTGGAAGGAGGGAAATAAATGTGTAGCTTGATCTTTAACCCATTCAATACCGGTAACATCCATTGTATTATATTCTGGCAATTATAATAAGTCTTTACACGGCTTAGGAAGGACGTCTACCCATTAAAAGGCTACAGACGATCTCGATTAATCCCTTTAGCTATCATACATCCTTTTAATCTTAATTGCAATCGTCCAAATGTAGCTCAAAACAAATACAAAAATACTTCGCCGGTACAAAAGGGGTTGATAAATATATATACAGTATATTTTATCCTTCTATTATACGGGTATCAATCAGGAAAATTTGGTGGAAGGTAAACATGATGTAATGTGTGCAATCTCTTATTAAATGTCACTGATGGTATGACTTTAATGTTAGCTTCAGAATAAAGTATGGGGAGCGTCCCCATTTATATTGATAAGTTATTATTAGCAATATTATGAATATTTTATTAAGATTATTCCTATAAGTATGATGAAATATATTTATCTTAATAAAAACGTTGGAATCGCAACGACGAGACGATTCCAAATATACCATAATCTTGAATAGTCAAAATCAGACCAAAATCATCGATTTGCCTTGGCTTAAACCCAGGCATTTTGGAAACAAATATTTTCGATTCTGGGCGAATGGCTGGTCGAAAATGCAATCTACGACCATTTATAGAAGCAGCTCGTCGAGGAAAATCGAATGGCACCAAGTAGAATTCCCTAGGACTTATAGGCTACAGAGGACTCTGGGGACTCTGCCGGAGCGCCAAAGTGCCACAAGCGCCGCCGGCTGGGAGGATCGGGTAGCCGTACTGAAGAGATAGGACAGGTGACTGAGATAAGTTTATGGTCGGAGGAGCCCAAAGGAGAGAAAAGATTGACAGTATAAGAAGAAGGGTTAGAAGTCAGAAATAAGTTTAGAATGTTGGGCCGATCTCCGAAGCGTTCCGGGATACGGGTGGGTTGCTGGACCAGCTGCTCTAGGTCATTTATGATAGAAAAGACGAAGGCTTGTTCACCAGGTTGGTCAGTAGTGTGAGAGGAGAGCCATTGGTGGTGGTGAACGTTGAAATCTCCTAAGATGGAGATTTCAGAGAAGGGAGAGATGGATAGAATGTGTTCCACTTTAGCGCTTAGATAGTCAAAGAATTTGGGAAAGTCGGTAGAGTTAGGGGAAAGATAGACAGCACAGAAATATTTAGTATGAGAATGACAGGATAGTTTGAGCCATAAAGTTGAGAATTAAGAGGAGTCGAAATCCGGAACAAGAGAGCAAGTGAGTTTGTTGTGCACGTATGCACAACATCCGCCTTTGGCTTTGAAACTAGGATAGAGAAAGTAGGAGGATACAGAGAAGGGGCTGCTAGAAGTTGTCTCAGTTACCTGGGTTTCGGTGAGGAAAAGATGATCAGGTTTGTAGGAGGAGAAATGGTGTTCGACTGAGTGAAAATTAGAGGAAAGGCCGTGAATATTGCAAAAGTTGATAGTAAGAGTGACAGGCCGTGGTCCAGAGCATTTAGAGGGGTTGTCAGGGGAAGGTCGGGCAGGTGTGGGGGCATTTATGGTCCCCCACCCCCCTCCCCTCGGGACTCCGAGGCTGGGCCTGTGTTCATAATTTTAAATAATTTTGAAGGAGGAAGTGTGGTGTGCATGTTAAGTGTAGTGAAGTAGAAAGGAGGAGGCGTTTGTGAGAGCATGCTGGACTACTCTCAGTGTAAGTGAGGCACAAAGGGAATCAGTAAGAGAGGCCAAGCTAATGAAACAGGAGTTCCAGCAATTCCTTATCAAATGCCTACAGCCTCTCCTGGGTATAGCCCTGTTCGATTGGTGCCTACAATCTACCCCATTCCCCTTATTAGTCGCCTTGTATGACACGCAGTAGGACACGTTGGGCATATTCTTTTTTCCTCCACCATAAGATGGAGGCCCCCTTACCCCCAGGGGGTATATATATTATATATATATATATATATATATATATATATATATATATATATATATATATATATATATATATATATATATATGTGTGTGTGTGTGTGTGTGTTTAAATGTATGGTGTATAACGTATGTGTGTGTGTGGTAGAGTAGCTAACCTTGCCGTGTAGTCCTGCCCTTATACCGAAGCCCAAGGCATTGTTCACGATGCTGTGGTGAGAGTTAACAGCAGCCTTGGGTCTGCCTGTTGTCCCCTGTAACCAATAATAATAATAATAATAATAATAAGAAGAATAATAATCATAGCGGCGAATGATAGCCGTAATACAAGGACAAAATACCACCTCGTATACTGAAAAGATTGGATCTATCCTGCGTCCTGCCACATATAGACCTATAATAATGTATAATAATAATAATAATAATAATAATATTTATTCAGTTAGCAATTTACAGAGTTGGTACCACATAGTTTGTTACAAATATGACATGTACCAGCCTTGCATAATTCCAACTAAGGATAGCCCAATAAGGCCGTTAGGCGTATTTCCATTGGGGTCCTTGTATGCTAGGTTGGTAACGTCAAAATAATATAATTCCCCCTGATTAATGGCTGGCAGCAGAACTAAGAAAAACAGTCTGAGCCTTAAGGGGGTAGTGCTATATTTTTGGTCTATGTATTTATATATTTATTTATTTTTGAGTTTCCTCGCTAGACCTCCATCAAGCTTAAAAAAAAAAAAAAAAAAAAACACTCCTAGACCCCGTTTCAAGATAAATTTGTATATTTTTCGATAGAAAAATGTCCCGCGGTTCACTATCGCTCGCCAGGAAAAGAAAGACACCTAAGTGGCACGAAAGGTCTTAATATTGACAAAGAAATGGGGCGAAAGGTTTCAAAATAGCCAAACTAATGGAACGAACGTCTTAAAATCTTTAAACAAATATGTTAAACACTAAACATAAGGAAGAAAGGTTTCCAGAAAGAGTGACTACCTCTCCCTTAACCCTTTCAAGCTCCAATACGCGTTTCTGTTCTGTTTCTGGCTACTATTAGACGATACTATTCAGATTAGTAACGGTATATGAAAGTCAAAGGGTTGATTGAGATAGTATTTACCCTTTTAATACCCCACAGATACTTCCTAAGCTGCATACAATCGTCTAATGATAGCCAAAATATACTGCTAAAACGCGTCAGAGCTTCAAAGGGTTAATACTGTCAGTGATTTCATTAATTTAGTCGGTGAGCTTTGAGGAGTGGGGCTCATTAATTTTGACAGTTAATTTTGAGTAGAGGGGCTCATTAATTTTGTCAGTAAATTTTGAATAGAGGAGATCATTAATTTTGTCAGTGAATTTTGAGTAGATGAGATAATTAATTTTGTCAGTGAGCTTCGAGGAGTGGGGCTCATCAATATTGCCAGTTAACATTCAGTAGACAAGCTCATTAATTTCGTCAGTGAATTTTGAGTAGAGGTGGTCATTAACCCTTTCAAGATCCGATTACGCATATCTTTTCCGTTTTCTGGCTATTATTAGACGATTTTGTTCAGATTAGGAAGAGGTTACGGAAGTAGAAGGGTTAATTGAGATATTTGTTTGTTTATCTATTTTTCCGTTTTTTCCTCCCTAGACCTCCATCAAACTTTAAAAAATAAAAACAAATTGCCCCAAGTTCCCTCCCACAAGATAAAGTTGTGCATTTTTCAGTAGAAAAATGTCCCGGCCAAAGGCAGATTATTCCTAAATTGCAGGCTTGCTATTGCTCGCCAAGAAAAAATCGATCCCTGTATGGCACGAAAGGTCTTCAAATAAGTAAAATAATGGGGCGAATATCTTAAAATCTCAAAACTACTGGGGCTAAAATTGAGGGAGAAGGGTGTAACCGATGGCTAAAGTGCTAAAGGGTTCGAATCCCTGGTGCGGCACTTACCGACGTGAGGTGGATGGACAGCGGGTCGTGGAACTGGATCTTAGTGTACAGTTGGTTTAGGGTGTTGATGTGTGAGGTGTTGTAGATCGTGGCCAGGTCCTTGAAGCGGAAGGTGCCACTGGGGAAGGAGAATGGTCCCAGGGTGTGACAGAGGAGGGGGTTATGGGGGAGTTATTATATATATATATATTAGTTTGCTCCCTAGATCTCTATCAAGCTTAAATAAGAAAGCACCCCCAAGACCCCCGATCGAGATAAGTTTGTACATTTTTCGGTAGAAACATGTCCCAGCCGAAGGCCGGTTCTTTCTAAATACAGGCTCATTTTCGTTCGCCTGGAAAAAATCGACACCTGAATGGCACAGAATGTCTTAAAATTGCCAGTATAATGGGGCTAAACATGAGGGAGAAGGGGATCGAGAAAAAGTGACGTAAGTAATTATATATCATATGGCTTGTTGTGATGAGTTGGAAATATTCATGGTTGGTCCCTGTATATATTATTAATAGTATCACTGCGTATTCATGGTTGGTCCCTGTATATACTATTAATAGTATCACTGCGTATTCATGGTTGGTCCCTGTATATATTATTAATAACAAATAATATCACCGCGTATTAAGGGGAGGCAGACCGTTTTTCTGGACCCCCTTCTCCCTAATGTTTAGCCCAACTAGTTTTGATATTATAAGACGTTCGGCCCATTAGTTTGGCGATGTTAACACCTTTCGCCCCATTTCGTTGTCAATTTTAAGACCTTTCGTGCCATTTAGGTGTCGATTATTTCCTGGCGAGCGATAGCGAGCCTGCAATTATAAGAGGAACCGGCCTTCGGACGAGAATTTTTTCTACCGAAAAATGTACAAATTTATCTTGAAGGGGGGGTCTAGGGGGTGCTTTTCTAAGCTTGATGGAGGTCTAGGGAGGAAACTAAAAAAATATATGAAAACATTAATTAATAGACCAAACAAACGGCCAGTCTCCCCTTAATCCTTTATGTATACCAGTGCCGCTATTGTATACCTTTATGTATACCAGTGCCGCTCTTGTATACCTTTATGTATACCAGTGCCGCTCTTGTATACCTTTATGTTGGCTATGCTTAGACGTGTTTAGTCAGTTAAAACCCTTCACCACCATTACGTTATGTTCATCATAGTCTGGTTACCATAAGACGATTTTGTTTAGTTTGTAATCTACCTATGCGACTCAAATGGTTAAACACGATCACAATAAACCCTCTTAGCAACATGGGTCCTTCTGAAACTACATAAAATAGTCTAGTTTTAGCCAGAATCAAAGGTAAAAAGACGTCTTGGTGCTGAAGGTGTTAAAAGACGTCTTGGTGCTGAAGGGGTTAAAAGACGTCTTGGTGCTGAAGGGGTTAAAAGACGTCATGGTGCTGATGGGGGTTAAAAGACGTCATGGTGCTGAAGGGGTTAAAAAGACGTCATGGTGCTGAAGGGGTTAAAAAGACGTCATGGTGCTGAAGGGGTTTAAAAGGTACGTCATGGTGCTGAAGGGGTTTAAAAGGTACGTCATGGTGCTGAAGGGGTTAAAAAGACGTCATGGTGCTGAAGGGGTTAAAAAGACGTCATGGTGCTGAAGGGGTTAAAAAGACGTCATGGTGCTGAAGGGGTTAAAAAGACGTCATGGTGCTGAAGGGGTTAAAAAGACGTCATGGTGCTGAAGGGGTTAAAAGACGTCATGGTGCTGAAGGGGTTAAAAAGACGTCATGGTGCTGAAGGGGTTAAAAAGACGTCATGGTGCTGAAGGGGTTAAAAAGACGTCATGGTGCTGAAGGGGTTAAAAGACGTCATGGTGCTGAAGGGGTTAAAAGACGTCATGGTGCTGAAGGGGTTAAAAAGACGTCATGGTGCTGAAGGGGTTAAAAAGACGTCATGGTGCTGAAGGGGTTAAAAGACGTCATGGTGCTGAAGGGGTTAAAAGGACGTCATGGTGCTGAAGGGGTTATAAACAGCATCATGGTGCTGAAGGGGTTATAAACAGCATCATGGTGCTGAAGGGGTTATAAAGACGTCATGGTGCTGAAGGAGTTATAAAGACGTCATGGTGCTGAAGGGGTTATAAAGACGTCATGGTGCTGAAGGGGTTATAAAGACGTCATGGTGCTGAAGGGGTTATAAAGACGTCATGGTGCTGAAGGGGTTATAAAGACGTCATGGTGCTGAAGGGGTTATAAAGACGTCATGGTGCTGAAGGGGTTATAAAGAGCCTCCAGCAATTAACAGGCTTCGAACTATCTCACTTAACCCTTTCTTTTACTACCACACATCCTTCCTAAGCTGCAGAAAATCGTCTAAATAGAGCTAGGATATAGAGTATAAAAGACGTCACCGGTACAGAAGGGGTTAATGATATACTGTATATACCTTCAGCACATCTACAGCATATTATGAGTTAGAAATCCGGCAGTAAAAGAGAGAGAGTGAACATCTTTCTCTCTCTGTGGACGCCATTTTGGGGGCCTCAATTGTCAAAGTACGAAGTGTTTATATGTTTTTATGATCGTGGAAAATGTATGGTCAACCACTTAAGGGGGTAGTACTCGTTTTTCTGAACCCCCTTCTCCCTCATGTTTAGCATATTAGTTTTGAGGTTTTAAGACGTTCTATCATCAATTAAGCTACCATCTATCAATCTATCAAGTTATCATCTATCAAGCTATCATATATCAATCTATTATCTGAGATGGGGTACTGCTATCTTTTTATCAATCTATCAACTAGCAATCTATCATATATTATCTATTCATCATCAAGCTATCATCAATTAGGTATGGTGTTATTAACCTGAGTTGTTCCTCCGACATGAGCACCACCGTCTTGAGATGTGGCACTGTGGCACTCCTCAGTTCTCCCGGGGTAGAGGTCGGTAACTCGGGAGCCACATCACACAGTATCTGGTAGTAACTGAGAGAGAGAGAGAGAGAGAGAGAGAGATTGTGTGTGTGAGAGAGAGAGAGATTGTGTGTGTGTGTGTGTGTGAGAGAGCGAGAGAGAGTTTGTGTGTGTGAGAGCGAGAGAGAGTTTGTGTGTGTGAGAGAGAGAGAGAGAGTTTAGATTGTGTGTGTGTTAGTGTGTGTGAGAGAGAGAGAGCGAGAGAGATATTATAATTATTGAAGTAAACAATATATCCCTTTCCTTAAACTCAATTATATACTATATTACCAATTGCTAGGTAGTACTTTGGTATGGAAGAACCCTTAGGAACATAATTGCTAACAATAATTCCAATTACTCCTTGTCACACAAATAAATGTACCCGATTAAAAACAAAACAAAAAACACACAAAGAGCACCCAAAATATGAGTTACAGTTGGTCAGAAGAACTCGATTTATATAAAGTAATGCATAGTGACATTTTCGATCATTAAATTAAAACAAGATATTTCATAATCCCTTAACCTTGTGGCTATATACTGTACTTATTAGAATAGTTCTTAATTTATTTCCACAACTTATTACCATTTTGGATAGAGTTTAACTTAACTTATAGAAGAAGCTTGACTATTTTTAGTACATTAGTCATCTGTTTATCGCCACTGTGTTGAGACAGAACTCCAGGTATTTGGATTGGAAGTATACAGACTAATACCACACATTACAAAGCCAGTCCAACAGCTTCCTCTCTCTCTAACACCCCTTCTCCCCTCTCTTCGAAAAGCAGATACGAGGTGCCGTTGTAAAGGCTTATCCCTCAATATCTTCACCTGACCTGACCAATCGACACCTAAAGGGCACGAAAGGTCTTAACAAATTTGGCAAAGAAATGGGGTGAAAGATCTTACAATCACCAAACTAATGGGGTAAACGTCTTAAGATATCAAAACTAATGGAACTAAACATGAGGGAGAAGGGGGATCCAGAAAACAAAATACGGACTTACTCTGATGTTTTGAACTTGTGTTGGCAGATGAGCGCCTTAACCCCCACTGTGTTGAGGAAGAACTTCAAGTCTTTGCACTGGCAGCTGGGGTTGATGTTCACCTGAGAGTATTAAGTAACACCCCGTTCTTAACATTAATCATCAACTACAAACCCCAATTTACTTGAATAAACTAATGAAAGCATGGTCCTCCCGGGATTCAAACTCGGGACACCACACCCAGAACATAAACATCTAAAGCATTACACTACCAACACAGTAATTAATTATGTATTGGTGTTACAAGGTCGGCAGCTATTATAGGTGTGATTACATTATCCTTTAAGATATTCAAGACAGTCACTATAACCATTCAAATAGTTAAGGGGATACTGACCGTTTGTTTGGTCTATCAATTCATTTATTCATATATTTTTTTAGTTTCCTCCCTAGACCTCCATCAAGCTTAGAAAAACACCCCCTAGACCCCCCTTCAAGATAAATGTGTATATTTTTCGGTAGAAAAATGTCCCGGCCGACGGCCGGTTCGCTATCACTCGCCAGGAAAAAATCGACACCTAAATGGCACGAAAGGTCTTAAAATTGACAACTAAATAGGGCGAAAGGTGTTAAAATCGCCAAGCTAATGGGCCGAACGTCTTATAATTTCAAAACTAGTGGGGCTAAACATTGGGGAGAAGGGGGTCCAGAAAAACGGTCTGCCTCCCCTTCAGTCACATATTGTTAACCCTTTCGTGTACGGCAAGATGCACCTGCGTCTGGGACACTTAACCCCTTCTGTACCGGCGATGTCTTTTTCTAATATTCTGGCAACTATTAGACAATTCTATTCAGCTTAGCAATAATAAGGCTTCAAACTATCTCAACCAACCATTTTAACTACCACAGATCCTTCCTAAGCTGCATACTATCATGTAAATGTAGCTAGAATAATAATATAATACACGTCGCTGGTACTCAAAGGGTTAAAAGCTTTTTGTGACCATCAGGGGAGTTTAGAAAGCTTTAGTTTATTTTGTTCAACCCCTGGAGTTATCTTTGAGTGAGCTCATTGACAGAAAATAATAATTTTGGAGAGGAAATTATGAGATTAGGAGAGTTTTATAAATAAATACTAAGTGGAATATACGTAAGAGAGAGAGAGAGAGAGAGAAAGAATATTCCCACTATCTACTACTAAAGCAAATCTATAACTTTCCATTATTGAGGTTGTTGGGGTTGATGTCCACATAAGAATGTTGTATTTATGAGCTACAGATGCGGCAGATAGTTGTGGTATACTACCCTATGATACATTAGGCTACCATAGCGCAGTTGGAATGTATGTATTGTACATGCTCAGATTAATATGCAGGATTCGAAACTGCATAATAAATCGTAGGCTTGTGCATAATTCTTTAAACTGTCTTGATAGCGTAATGCATAAATGCGCGGAATTTCGGTGTGAGTATCCTAGGTTTGAGTCCTTGGAGTGCCACATGTATTTTTTTATTTCATTATTTTTGAGTTTAGAAGTAAAGTTGGTTGGTGAAAAAATATGAATTTAAGACGGTGACTAACTCTTCCTGAGCATTCAAATATTTTAAAAACATATTGTCTTCATGTTAAAAGAGAGATAGAGAAAGTGAGATAAATGAGAGAGAGAGTGAGAGAGAAAGAGAGTATGTCCAATATCTACAATGAAATCAAATAAATAGCCCTGGAATAAGTACAGTACCTACCAGTATAAGTCCAGCTTTAGCGGCGGCCATCTGTGTGAGGTACCACTGATAGCTATTGGGCCCCCAGATCCCCAGCCTGTCTCCGGGTTCCAGTCCCATAGCCACCAGTCCTCCAGCCACAGCATCACTCTGAAATACAATCAATTAATCAAGAGGGGCCTACGCTGTGGAGGCATGTGACTGCACTCGCCCTCCAACTCCTCTCCAAGAGATCTCTCGCTGTGAGTTCCCAGGCCACGACGAATCGGTCCATTCAAAGCAGCTCCCAATAAGCATGCCTGATTTTCCTCAACCATTAATCATGTGGTCTTTCCTGAGGTCTTATCCACTCAGGGTTGTCACCCACCAAAACCAAAGCATGGGCAGGGTCAATTTCAGGGAGACAGGCCATGTGCCCATATAGCTGAAGCCGATGCTCGCAAGCTATTCAGCTATTCAGCTGATATGATATGTAGACATACCAACGATACCCCATGATCCTGCATAGGCAATTGATACCAGAGGAGTTTATGCATCTCTCCAAATCACCATTGAGTGTCCATCTCTTGCACCCAGATATCAACATTGCTACATATATACTCTAGTTGAGATTCCATAACCCCATATGCTAGGCCGAGGAGACGAACAATATCTTGCCCTGACCTACCGCTGTTATGGATCTCGTTATCAAGATATTTGAATTCATCCAAGACCTCTATGTCCTCGCCAGATGCATGTAGAGACTGTATTGCCTCCCACAACAAGCCACCCAAAGCTTGGATTATATTTTATTTCAAGAGATCTTTAGATCCAGGGGCTCCGACTCCTCATTTTGTGCCTCAAGAGCTAGTGTTAAAATCTCTAGTGACTTCGCTATGATCACTGCATCATCCATCAAGTCTAAATCAGTTATTTTTATATCGCCAACCAATGCTACGATTTGAATACGACACTGTCAAGCCATGCAATCAAGCTATACAAGTGCTGAGAAGTGAAGGTGCCAGTACACTTCCCTGTCTCACACCAGAGTTCACAGGGAAGAAGGGAGAGGCATGCTCACCAAGCTTGATGGCACTCTCTGTTCCTTTATATAGTCCTACACAGTTGGAGAAGCTCCCATGGTATCTCCAGATGCACAGAGCCAAAAGTCAGTTTGAGAATGTCATAAAATGCAAGCAGCCTGTTATGAAATTCAAGCAAACATACCAGAAGGACCCAGAATGCCAGAATTTAGTCAATTGTTGACTTTTTGAGTGTAATAACAGATTGCTCAGGTCTCTGACATTTTATCAGGTAAACCTGAATTCACTTCAGTAATGTAAGATCACAGACCTTGCCTGGTACACTGAGCAGTATTACACCATGGTATACTGACTCATAAGAGAAGACACCCCCCTGTGTGAGAGATCTAATGCCTCACGATGTTTAGTTGTGGTAACGCTGGTCCTAAGCCCCTGATTTTCAGAATTAAGTAAAGCATTGCTTCATTCAAATCAGCACCCTACTCCCTCCCACAATCCACTGTCGCCAACCCCTTTTGTGACGTCAGGGGATCAGGGCTAGTGTTACCATAACTAAACAGTGTGAAGCATTAGATCTCTCTCTCAGGGGAATAACTTCTTTTATGACCGAGTGTAATATTATTGTTGCAGTCCTGACGGTCTCCTTTCCCTTTCCAGATAGGGATGACCAATCCCATTTTTCCGGTCAAGGGAAATGGTACGAGGTGCCAAAAGCAACCCATTGATCATGAACTCATCCTCGGCTTGCAGAAGTTCTCCTGAAATCCCACAGATACCAGGAGCCTTCCCACCCTTCAGTCTAGCCACAGCTTCCCGTACCTTAGCAAGGAAGGTTGATCTTCGTTGATTAGTGGATAAGAAACTGATAGCTATTCATTAACTGGTTGAATTTGTCTACCAGGAAGTGCAACCATTTACAACTGTTCAAAGTACTCAAGTGTTAAACCTTTGAGGATT
Organism: Paralithodes platypus; assembly: GCA_032716605.1. NCBI lineage: Eukaryota > Metazoa > Arthropoda > Malacostraca > Decapoda > Lithodidae > Paralithodes > Paralithodes platypus. The sequence goes on from CM064507.1 coordinate 43,081,386, forward strand.
ATGACTCGTTATGACAGTTTATTCTGGTTAGACAATTTTATTTAGATTAGGAAGGATATATGGAAGTCAGAGAATTACTTGAGGCAGTCTTTACCCTTTTCATTCCCACAAATTCTTCCTAAGCTGTGTAGAATCGTCTAATAATACCCAGAATATACTGTCAACACGCGTCATGGTCCTCAAGGGGTTAATGGGTGTACGTACCTCTTGATGGACCTGTGTGAACGTCTTCCTGATGTTCTGATAGACAGAGACCAGCGCCTCTGTGTCGCCATACAGGTCAGCAGCTCTGGCCACCACCTGCCCCAGAGTGTCACCCCGCAGACGCCACGCCCCGGGGTTGTTCAAGTAGCTCCACTTCAACCCGGATACTCTCTGGCTGATACTGATATCTGTTATGCTGGTGCTGATGTCTGTGTTGATGTTCCTGTTGCTGTTACTGATGCCTGTGTTGATGTTACTGCTGTCTGTGTTGATGTTACTGTTGGCTGTTTTGATGTTACTGCTGTCTGTGTGGATGTTACTGTTGGCTGTTTTGCTGGTGCTGATATATGTGTTACTGTTACTGATGTCTGTGTTGATGTTCCTGTTGCTGTTACTGATGCCTGTGTTGATGTTATTGCTGTCTGTGTTGATGTTACTGTTGGCTGTTTTGATGTTATTGCTGTCTGTGTTGATGTTGCTGATGTCTGTTATGCTGGGGCTGCTTTCTGTGTTGATGTTACTGTTACTTCTCTTTGGTATGCTGTTAATGCTGTCTGTGTTAATGTTGGCTGTGTGGACTTTACTGCTGGTTGTGTGGATGTTTCTGTTGCTGTTACTGATGGCTGTTTTGCAAGTACTTATGTCTGTGTTGATGATATTGCTGCTTGCTATGCTGATATTGCTGCCTGGTTTGCTGTTAATACTGACTGTGTTGAAGCTCCTTTTGCAGTTACTGCTGTTTATGCTCCTTATGCTGTCTGTGTTAATCCTCCTGTTGCTGCTGTTAATGTTGTGAGTGTTGGCGAGTCCTGTGCTGGCTGCGTTAATCTTCCTGCTGTTGCTGTTAGTGCTGTCTGTGCTGATGCTTGCTGTGCTGTTAGTGCTGCAGCTTCGCCACCCCCGTGAGTTGTTTATGCCCCAAGCTTCCTCACACCATCCACAATTACTTGGGATCACATACCGATATCTGCAATACAAATTTATCTTGATGCTCTCTTTCTCTCTCTCTCTCTCATAATATATATATATATATATACATATATATATAAGTCTCACAAGGAAAAGGAGAACCAGCGTAGTAGCGAACATCTTATCTTTATTGGTTATCAAACGTTTCGGAGAAAACAGTCTCCATCTTCCAATACCAAAACTCCAATACCTCCTGCGCACATCGATGACTTACACGAACAATGGTGGCCTCCAAGAATTAGACAGCATAATCCGAGAAGCAGTGACCAGCATCACCAACGTGGAATTTAAAGAACGGGCCTGGACACAAGCCACCCTTCCTGTCCGCCTCGGGGGCTTGGGCATACGGAGAGCCTCGGATATTGCCTCCCCAGCCTTTATCTCTTCCCTCATCGCGACCAACGACCTTGTATTGTCCATCCTTTCTTCTCAACCCGGAATGACACTTAATGGGGACGTAGCAGCAGCGATTAACACCTGGAAGGGAAGTACAGGAGTAGAGGAGGAGCCTCAGGGTACCTCCAGGAGCAAGCAGAAAGCGTGGGATACCATCTCAGCGAAGAAAACTCAAGAAAATCTCCTAACCAATGCAGACCAGGTTGCAAAAGCACGCCTCCAGGCAGCCGCCCGTTCGGAGAGTGGCTTGTGGTTACACGCCATCCCCATCCCACCTCTTGGAACTCACTTGGATGCTGAAGCGCTCCGGGTTGCATATTTCCGAAGTCGAGACTAGTATATATCATAGGGGAAATTAGGACCAATCAGAGGCTGCAGTGGCAGTGACGTCACCCACAAGGGGAGGAGTCAGTCTGTCTGTCTCTCTCTCTCTCTCTCTCTCTCTGGGTGAGGAGCCTGCCTGCTTCTCCTTTGTTTATCTCTCTCTCTGGTAAATAGAAGAAGTAAGTCACCTATAGTATAACAAGTTATCAATATTTATTCCCATAGTTTCTGTCTAGATTAAATAAGCATCCAGAGTACAATATGTTATTCCCATTAATTATGGTTTTACTTGAAAAGCAATGAGTAAACAATGAAAATTTTGCGATTCTGGCATCTTTCGTCCCAAGATTTGAGGAGGAGGGTGTTGCCAGTTCTCCTTACACTTACACTTAGTTACACTTAGTTGTATTCCGTCCGTTAGTGACACAGTTGAGCTGGGGCTCCACTGCGACCAGGCAGCTCCCTTTCTTCCACTCTCCATTCCAGAAGTCAGTTGGAGTTGGTGCTGGGGTATCCTGGTGTTGGTGGCCGGTCCGGTATTTTGGCCAGCCACATGTCCAAGTGTTTCTTGAAGGTGTCTGGAGACACCCCGGTCATGTTCCTGAGAGGGGCTGGTATACAGTTGAACAGTCTGGTTCCATTGTATGTAAAGCTGTGATGGATCAGGGATTTGATTTTTTGTGTTGATCCCGGCGTAGTCCTCACATAGCACAGCCTCCCTCGCCTTTGGTGCTGAGTCTCTTGGATGTTTGGGTTTGGTACCTTTTTTTCCAAAATCTTCCAGACGTAGATGATGATGTATCTCTCCCTACGTCTTTGAAGTGAGTACAGCTGCAGCTCCTTAAGTCTCTCCCAGTAGTTAAAGTGTTGAAACCTATGGATTTTACTGGTGAATGTCCTCTGGGTGGCTTCAATTTCTGTTATTTCTCCTACTTTTTGGGGAGACCAGAGCTGGGAGCAGTACTCCAGTCGTGGTAGGACCAGTGACTTCCACAATGTTAGCATACACCTCTCATTTCTTGTGTGGAAGGTTCTCAGGATCCAGCCTGCTATTTGTTTTGCTGTTGTTGTGGCTTTGGTAATATGCTGGGAAAAAGTGGCGTCACTGCTCATATTTACTCCCAAGTCCTTCACTGTGTCCTTGGCGGTAATTTCTTGCTGTCCGCTTTTGTAGTTGGTGTCGTTTTGTAGTGCTCTCTTGTTCCCGTACCTTAGAAGCTCGAACTTGTCTCCGTTTAGGGCCATGTTGTTTTCTTCTGCCCACTTCTGCCCACTGCCCTTAGACAGTTAAATTGTTTCAAATAGTTCCTGTTTTATTTATCATTATCATTTAAATTTACATTCATGCACAACGTAAATAAACTATAAATGGTCACTTTTCACTCTCTCTCTCCGCATATGTAATGATCTCATTCCATAATATTATGTATGTAGGCCTACAGATGTATGTCTGTATGTATGGATGTATGTATGTATGTATACACTCAGGCACATACCCCATAGCTGGGGGTGGCTGAATCGAGACATAGACTAAGGGAATAAGTAAAGATCGATAGGAGAAAAAGTGATAGATTGATATGAAGGGAATAACAAAATTCACAATTATATCTCATCGTACATCTGGAATCACAGTCCAACCTTACAGGTGAGTGTAACCTGTATGCCAAATGTCTCACTTCATATCGTATGGTTTCTTTATGTTCAGCGCCTTTCACGATAAAAATCGTTAATATTAGAGAACAGGCTGATTGAACTCATTGTTTTTTTGATTAAAATCATTATTTGTTGTGTTCCCAGTGTCTTGATCAGGATTATTTGTAACATTGTGCTTTATTTAAAAATGACATATTATATTGGCTTAAAGTACCGAGGGCGGTACAATATTGTACCGCCCTGGATATAATGGGGTTAAGAGGTGTTCAAGTAGCCCTAACCACTACTGTACTTATATAAATATTCATTAACATTGTCACATCATAACATATCGACTACAATAAAAGTAATATTTAGCAAAATATAGACATAGCTGTCATACATAAGAATAAAAGAAAATGGGAGTCTACAGAAAGTCGATTGGCTCACACAAGGCAGATCCCCTTCACACCCAACCCTAATTATAAGGCCTAAGTAGCCTATAGGCCTAGGCCCAACTCACTAACACGTATCGTATAATTATATAGCCTACTAATTAGCCTTTGGTTCTACCTTATGCACTTAAACCATTAACTATTTCATAACATTTGATGCTTAATATATTTTGTACTATCTGATAATGTTAATGTGTTAATGACATTTAAAATAAAGTAATGTATAGGCTATGTATATACTGTATATATAACCCTTTAGATATATGAGTGACTTAAGTTCCTTTTTGAAATTATCAGCACAGGTTAACTGCTTAAGTGTCACAGGAATCAATATAGTTCGCCAGTGAACTAATATTGTGCCTTCTAAAATTGTCAAGGAATTTCTGTCCATGGTTGTGCAATACGCGTAATACGGTAGGCTACTCTTATTTACTCATAACCATAACATAGCACAATCATAATGTATCCTTAATGTAGTTAATATTTGAAATAACTTGTTATACTAGGTGACTTACTTCTTCTATTAATTATTATGTTCCTTCCAACAACCAACTATACTCCTAAAATCGATTAATGAAATTTACAAACACATGTGGCAGTCCGTGGATTCGAATCCAGGATGCTCACACCGAAAATCAACACCTTATGCATCGCACCACGAAGACAGTTAAAGAATGGTGGACACTGCCTACGATTTATTATGCAACTTCGAATCCTGCATATCAATCTAAGCATGTACACACATTCCAACTGCAACTCACGTAGGCTATGCATATGTGAATGGAAAGAGCAATTAATGGGGCCTTAACCAAGAGAGAGAGAGAAACCAAAGAGAGGCAGGCAGGCTCCTCACCCAGAGAGAGAGAGAGAGAGAGAGACAGACAGACTGGCTCCTCCCCTTGTGGGTGACGTCACTGCCACTGCGGCCTCTGATTGGTCCTAATTTCCCCTATGATATATACTAGTCTCAACTTCGGAAATATGCCTCCGGGTTGCCATCGCGCTCAGAGTGGGTGCGGCAGTTTGTCACCCACACACTTGCAAGTGTGGTGGGTGGATGGATGCTCAAGGTCACCATGCCTTGTCATGTAATTACAACGCAGGCCGCCTGCCAAGACACTCTGCACTAAATGATGTCATAAAACGGGCCTTGCAGAGTGCTAACCGTGCATCAATCCTCGAATCACATGGAATTCACAGAGAAGACGGCAAACGGCCAGATGGGATGACCACTTTCCCTTATAAGAATGGCCGGTGCCTCGTGTGGGATGCCACATGTGTTGACACTTTCTCCACAACCAACATCGCCAGAAACTCCGACGAAGCAGGTAAAGCCGCCCGGATAGCAGAAAATAAAAAGCGAGAAAAATATCAAGCCATCGCCAGAAATCATCAGTTCGAGCCCCTGGCATTCGAAACTTCAGGAGTCTTCGGCCCTACCACCCTTAAGATGGTGAATGAAATAGGCCGTAAAATCAGAGAAGTTTCAGGAGAACCCCGGGAAACCCTCTGGCTCAAGCAAAGACTAGGGATGGCTATCCTCCGGGGCAATGCCACCAGCGTCATGAGCTCAGTTCGACAGGACTGGGTCATGCCACTGTGTGAGGCCCGGGCAGGAGTGGTGTAATAATAATAATAATAATAGTTCTTAAAGCTAGCGCATGCTAAGCTAGCTAAGGATAGCTCAATAAGGCCGATTAGGCGTATTTCCATTGGGGTCCTGTACTACTACCCCATCCCTTTGCTCATGAGGGATGGTAACGACTCAGTGCTTGTGAAAAATCTTTAATGCGCCGAGCGTGGACGCGAACCCGGGCCTTCTGGGTGGAAGTCCGAGACGCTAGTCACTACACCAAGCGAGCCGCCTTAGTCTTTCCACAGTAGGGTAAAACAAAACATAAACTTTATTTGTATGTAACATGTGTGATGCACATAAATAAAAGGGGATGTGTCGGATGGTTGAAAGCCACAGTTGCTCGCGCGTTTGGGGCTAGCAACACGTATTATGAAAAACATGTATCCTCCTTCATTCACTGCCCCCCCCCCCCCCCTTCACTCATTCAACCCCACAATTTGCCGGAGGATAACAGGTTTTTCACAATACGTAGACGGAGGTCTTTAAAAAAAAAAAAAAGTATAATAAAAAAAATAAAAAAAATAAAATAAAAAAAAATTACATATGGATGTGAAATATCAAGCAGTAAGGTTCGTATGAATATGAACCGAGAAAAGCTAAACCTAATAAAACAAAAACTATGTATTAAGAGAACAGCTAAACTTAAACAAATAATACTAATTATTATGTTCCTTCCAACAACCAACCATACTCCTAAAATCGATTAATGAAATTTACAAACACATGTGGCAGTCCGTGGACTCGAACCCAGGATGCTCACACCGAAAATCAACACCTTATACATCGCACCACGAAGACAGTTAAAGGTTGGTGGACACTGCCTACGATTTATTATGCAACTTCGAATCCTGCATATCAATCTAAGCATGTACACACATCCCAACTGCAACTAGCGTAGGATATTTACTGAGTGAAAAGAGGTGTTGCAGTGGCCGTGTTGTTCAGGCTAGGCTTTAATTTATTTATATAGATTGATTCTGAGGTGATAAGGTCACAGCGTGAATGGCATGTGGTTAATATCTGGAAGTATGTGGAAGAGAAAGGGTGATCAAACTGGTGAGAGTGATCGCGGATAGCAGAATTGGAAGGCTTGGAAATCAACCTGCCTGTTCGAATGAATTTACCTTGGTGCTCCCACCCAGACCCCCTTCAAGCTAAATACTGTATATAATTGTTTCCATAGAAGAATGTCCCGGGTGAAGACCGATTTCTTCTATGTTACAGGCTCGCTCTGGCTAGCGAGCTTAGAAAAAAATAAAAATAAATTAGGCACCTGAATGGGATGAAGCTTTTCTCTATCATCGCAAAACTAACGGGGTGGAAAGTCTTAAAATCACTAAACAAATGGAGCGAAACCGGGGAGGCCCAAAAAGACCTCCCTGGGTCCAAATTGGGTTAAGGGGAGATTTCCACTTGAGATACTTTTTTCTGGACCCCTTTCTCCCTCATGTTTAGCCCCATTGCTTTTCAGATTTTAAGACGTTCGCCTTAGTAGTTTGGACATATTAAGACATTTTGCCCCATTACTGTCAATTTTAAGACCTTTCGTGCCATGAAGGTGTCGATTTTTTCCTGGCGAGCGATAGCGAGTCTGTAATTTAAGAGCAACCGGCCTCCGGCCGGGACATTTTCTACCGAAAAATGTACACATTTATCTTGAAAGGGGGTCTAGGGGGTGTAATTTTAAGCTTTATGAAAACGTAGGGAACAAACTAAATACCTCCCCTTAAAGGTTTCATTATACCGCCATCATAAATAATACCGACTATGCCTATGGTAGTTTGTTGGACGTGCTAGAAATGTCCAGTTAAGGGGGGAGTGGGTATTAATTGGTTTATATATATATTAAATGTCCAGTTAAGGGGGGAGTGGGTATTAATTGGTTTATATATATATTAAATGTCCAGTTAAGGGGGGAGTGGGTATTAATTGGTTTATATATATTTATTTATTGTTATTTTAGTTTCCTCCTTAAGGGGAGACTGGCCGTTTGTTTGGTCTATTAATTCATGTATTCATATATTTGTTTTGGTTTCCTCCCTAGACCTCCATCAAGCTTAGAAAAACACCCCTAGACTCCCCTTCAAGATAAATTTGTAAATTTTTCGGTAGAAAAATATACCGGCTGAAGGCCGGTTCCTTTTAAAATTGAAGGCTCGCTATCGCTCGCCAGGGAAAAATCGACACCTAAATGGCACAAAAGGTCTTAAAATTGACAACGAATTGGGGCGAAAGGTGTTAAAATCGCCAAACTAATGAGCCGAACGTCTTATAATCTCAAAACTAGTGGGGCTAAACATTAGGGAGAAGGGGGTCCAGAAAAACGGTCTGCCTCTCCTTAAGAATCTCCAATATAATATCTCTTGTCCCAGGTTCATTTATTGACAAATGTTTGTTTTCTTTCTATATTTTAACTACTGTCGGCCTACTATACAATCACTCAACAAAAATTGGGGCTTCACCTATTTCTATTGATGGAATTAAATCAGTGGACACGAAATTATCAGAATAAATTTCTATGCATCAACTACAAAACATTGTATGCCATTTATTGGTTCACTTTTTGGGCGATTTTTGCATGTATTCATTATTTTTCTAGTTTCCTCCCTAGACCTCCATCAAATTTAAAAAAAAATCCATTAGATCCCCCTTCTAGATTAATTTGTACATTTTTCGGTAGAAAAATTTCCCGGCCGAAGGCCGGTTCTTCTAACATTACAGGATCATTATCGTTCGCCAGGGAAAAAATCGACACTTAAATAGCACGAAAGGTCTAAATATTGACGACGAAACGGGGCGAAAGGTCTTAAAATCGACTAACTAATGGGGCAAACATCTTAAAATCTGAAAACTAATGGGGCTAAACATGAGGGAGAAAGTGGTCCAGAAAACCGGCCCATCCCCCCTTAAGTTCCATCGAAAATAATCAATCCAGATAGTTATAATTGCAAAAAGGATATAGATATGACACGTGTTGACAGTTTACTCTGGCTATCATTAAACGATATTATTCAGATTAGGAAGGGAGATGAAAGGCTTACAAAGAGAATATGTGAGTCAGGTACAAGGGGAGATAGAAGGGCAGGAAGACCCCCATTGAGATGGAGAGACTGTGTAAGAAAGGCTTTGGATGATAGAGGAATGACTATAGATCAGGCAGGGGAAGTGGTGGTGGACAGGAGTGAATGGAGAATGCTTGTGAATAGTTGAGTGAACACGTGGTCATTTGGAGTAAGGGGTCGGGCGCAAGTTGGACTAGATAATAGTCCATCAGGCGCCTGGTCCCGGGAGACGATTAATATGAAGGGTGCGCCTGGAAGTGTGGTGAGAGGGCTTGTGGCTTTGGCTCCGCTGCATGTCTGCCTGCCGAGATCGGAACCTCTCCGGGTGGTCGGGGGCCGGGGGAGTGCTGGAGCGACCTTGGTGACCCTGGTCTCTGGGTCTTCTTCTGGGTGACCTGGATGTGTGTGAGTTTGTGCTTTTTATCTGTGTTTATTTGTTGTTTTTGTGTTTTCCCTGTTCTTGCTCTGTCTTGAGTCAGCTACCCCCAAAATGGGGATTGGGCCTGAGCATATAGATAGATAGATAGATAGGAAGGAATTGTGGGAGTCAGAGAGATGATTGAGAAAGTTTTTGCTCATTAGACGGAGGGCACGATTTTTTGTAAAGCTGGTATCACACGAGCGCTTTTTCCCTCAACATTTATCCTCAACACTGGTCTGGCAGCTTATGCGGTTAACATTTAAAAAAAATCGGTTACCTAAATTCATCTATCATCAGTCTAGTTTCAGATACCAGTGCAAAATATTCCAAAAATGTTGCCAGAAAAATGTTGATTATCGAATGTTGACTATAAAAGCTCTCGTGTGATGCCGGCTTAAGTGACTGTACCAATGAGTACCTTGACTTTGGCTCTGTCACTCTTTCAACTTTGGGGGACACACTTGTTACATGCAGCTTTGCAATTTGTCTCCTTCATTTATATAGAAAAACAAACATTTGTACCTGTCGCTGAGCCATGGTGTGTTCCGAGTGTTAATGTGTAGAGTGTGACGGAGGGCCCGGAGGATAGGGAGGTGTGAGAGAGCTGTGACTGCCATCATGGGTACCTACTGTAGATACTGCAGTGCCTGGCCTTAGAACACCTCAGACAAGGAAACACGCTAACAAACCGCTATCTAGCAACATGGCAAGTAGTCGATGACATAATTATAAAGTATTATTATATAAATGTATATCAATAAATTTGTATATACTGTATATTATATATATACTGTATATATATATATATATATATATATATATATATATATATATATATATATATATATATATATATATATATATATATATATATATATATATATATATACAGGTATATATATATATATAATTTATATATATATATATTATATATATATAGTATATAATATATATATATATATTTATTATATACAGTATATATATATATATATATACAGGTACATATATATATATATATATATATATATATATATATATATATATATATATATATATATATATACTGTATATATATATATATATATATATATATATATATATATATATATATATATATACAGGGTGTCCCAGGAGGAAAGGGCAAAACTTTGAGAAATGATAAAACAATGTATTCTAAGCATAAAATGTTCTATAACAAAAATTCTACATCTCAACCGTTAAATAGATATTGCAGGTTTAACCCTTTGGCTGTGGGCTGTTTTGGGCTATTTAGGGCCTATTCAGGCACTCCTGAATGATAAATCAAGCATCTGCATTAAATGAAGTGTATTCTGCCGAAAACTAGGCGAAAATAGCTTCAAAATGACACCAGAACGGACCGTATACGTGGTCTGGTTCACCCGCAGTGATCCCAGTGAAACGCGGGAACCCCGCTATTATGTAACACTCGCTCGCTTGGCTACACTGATGAGAGAGACAGAGAAAGACTCGCCCGCCACACAGCCTTGCTCAGTGAGCCGCTCGGTGCTCTGAGGGTCGGAGGTGGGCCCCTCACGCTCCCACCCACTGACACTCGATTCTTACGTTTTTTACAGGCTTTTAAAGCCTGGAAATTGCTGTAACTTGCCAAAACATTCCAGAACGTCACCCGCAGCGAAAGGGTTAATGTAGTGTCCTCCCCCACATCACTGTAATGGACTCTTCCATGTCAAATAGTTTCCAACTGGTCCAAAATGAGCTAATATATCCATAATAATTTTGTAACTTATAGAATTATAGTATCTTTATAATAATATGGTAAAATAATTGCTGAAAGATTGAGGTGTGGTAAGCACTAGGACAGTTAGGCCAGCCTTATGGGGAATTAATGAAGAAAATACCATTTTCAACATGCAATATCTCTATACCGGTCGAGATTTGGAATAGTTCTTATAGAACATTTTAGGCTTAGAATACCTTGTTCTATCATTTCCCAAAGTTATACCCTTTCCTCCTGGGACACCCTGTATATATATTACCAGTCTCGCTAAGGCAGCCTCCCAGAAGCTGGGTGTGCTCAACCGCCTCAAGGGGTTCTTTACCCCTGTGCATCTTCTTGCTCTGTACAGGGGCACAGTGCGTCCTTGTATTGAGTATTGTTCACATGTGTGGGGAGGATCCTCTCACACCACACTCCTAGATAAAGTAGAAAGGAAAGCCTTTCGTATCGTTAACTCCCCACTCACCAACTCTCTGCAATATCTCTCTCTTCGCCACAATGTTGCATCTCTCTCGCTATTCTATCGCTACTACAATAATCAGTGTTCCTCGGAGCTTTCCCAGTGTATACCACCTCCTCTACGTAGGGTACGTAGTACCCGCCTTGCAACACAATCCCACCCCTACTCTGTGCAACTCTCCAACCCAAGAGTGAAATGTTATTCTCAGACTTTCTTCTATTCAACTGCTGATCTCTGGAACTCTCTCCCAGAATCAGTCTTTCCCTCTTCCTATGACTTAAATTGCTTCAAACTCCGTGTGTCCAGGCATTTTAGCTCGAACGTCCCTTGATTTCGACCCTGTCACTCTTTGAAATCTGGAGGAGGCACTCGCTGCAGGCAGTTATGCCTTTTGTCTCCCTCATTCACATAGCAAAACAAAACAAATATATATATATATATATATTATATATATATATATATATATATATATATATATATATATATATATATATATATATATATATATATATATATATATATATATATATATAAGTCTCACAAGGAAAAGGAGAACCAGCGTAGTAGCGAACATCTTTTCTTTATTGGTTATCAAACGTTTCGGAGAAAACAGCCTCCATCTTCAGTGAATCTAAAATAAATGAAAGTTTACATAAGAAATAAAACAAATAATTACATATGGATGTGAAATATCAAGCAGTAAGGTTCGTATGAATATGAACCGAGAAAAGCTAAACCTAATAAAACAAAAACTATGTATTAAGAAAACAGCATTAAGCTAAACTTAAACAAATAATACTAATAAGAGAGGGTATACAATAAAGTACGAACAGAAAATGGAAGGATATTTACTGAGTGAAAAGAGGTGTTGCAGTGGCCGTGTTGTTCAGGCTAGGCTTTAATTTATTTATATAGATTGATTCTGAGGTGATAAGGTCACAGCGTGAATGGCAAGTGGTTAATATCTGGAAGTCTGTGGAAGAGAAAGCGTGATCAAACTGGTGAGAGTGATCGCGGATAGCAGAAGTGGAAGGCTTTGAAATCAACCTGCCTGTTCGAATGGATTTACCTTGGTAAATTACAGATTAGCGACATAAGGGGTCCAGGGAGCAACAAACAACATGGCGCCTGGGGACCTTAGAGTGGCCTGGTGGATGTAGATTGGTGGATTACGAAACAAAAAGCTGTATAAATAGAATATTATAAGTTGTATAAGCTGGAAAATGAAGTGTACAAATATTAGTGTGCTATGGGGTAAAGCGTGGGGTAGAAACAATATGGCGGCCACAAGTCCAGTTGACATTACCCTCTTCTACAGGCACCCTAGCCCGAGGCGGTCATTAGGAAAAATTACAACACAATGCGGCGGTGGTGTAAGTGGACAGGATTATTCGGCCGCATACCAAGTCGGCACCCACACTCTAACATTCGAACGTCTTTTTGTATGTATTTGTTTTTACACCCATACTGTAACATTCGAACGTCTTTTTTTTTGTTTTCCTTTTTTTCAGCTGACCGTGAATTGTATCCCTTACCAACTGATATATCGATACTTTAACACCTTCAGGATCATGGTACGTTTTGACATTTTCTATTTTTTTTTTTTTTTTTTTTTTTTTTCTATGTGATTGAGGGAGGCAAAAGGCATAACTGCCTATAGCGAGTGCCTCCCCCATAGTTGAAAGAGTGACAGGGCCAAAATCAAGGGACGTTCGAGCCAAAATGCCTGGACACACGGAGTTTGAAGCAATTTAAGTCATAGGAAGAGGGAAAGACTGATTCTGGGAGAGAGTTCCAGAGCTCAGCTGTTGAGTAGAAGAAAGTTTGAGAGTAACGTTTCACTCTTGGGTTGGAGAGTTGCACAGAGTAGGGGTGGGATTGAGTTGCAAGACGGGTACCACGTGCCCTACGTAAAGGAGGTGGTGTGCACTGGGATAGCTCTGAGGAACACTGATTATTATAGTAGCGATAGAATAGCGAGAGAGATGCAACATTGCGGCGGAGAGAGAGAGATTGCAGAGAGTTGGTGAGTGGACGGGAGTTAATGATACGAAAGGCCTTCCTTTCAACTTTGTCTAGGAGAGCGGTGTGAGAGGAACCTCCCCACACATGTGAACAATACTCAATACAAGGGCCCCATATGCCCCTGTACAGAGCAAGAAGCTGTGCAGGGGAAAAGAACCCCCTAAGGCGGTTGAGCACACCCAGCTTCTGGGAGGCTGCCTTAGCAAGACTGGTAATATGGTCCTTCCAAATGAGAGCAGAAGAAAAAGAGACACCAAGAATATTGAGAGAAGATGAAGGGTTGATTTTTGTATTGTTGAAGAATAAGGGATAGTCCGCTGGGAGATCCTGACGGGTAGATAGATGGAGAAATTGGGTTTTGGAAGCATTAAAGTTAACAAGGTTTTCTCTGCCCCAATTGGAAATAGTATTTAGATCAGAATTTAAGAGTTCTATGGCTTCATTACGTTTGTCGTTGAGGGATTGCTGGCTGGGGCGTTCTGAAAAAGTAATGGAGTAGTGTAAGGTTGAGTCGTCTGCGTATGAATGGATGGGAATTAAGGTACAGTTAAGGAGATCATTTATAAAAATTAGAAAGAGAATAGGAGATAGGACAGAGCCCTGAGGAACACCGGAGTTTATAGGGTGAGGAAGTGAACAATGGCCGTCCACAACCGCAGCTATGGAACGGCCGGAAAGGAAATTAGAGACAAAGGCACAGATGGAGGGATAGAAACCGAAGGAGGGTAGTTTAGAAATTAAAGATTTATGCCAGACTCTATCGAAGGCTTTCGATATGTCTAGTGCAATAGAAAAAGTCTCACCGAAGTCCCGAAAGGAGGATGACCAAGAGTTAGTAAGATATGAAAGAAGATCACCAGTAGAGCGACCCTTAAGGAAGCCATACTGGCGATCTGAGAGCAGATTATGAGAAGAGAAATGCTTAAGAAATTTGGAAGCAAGAATAGTTTCAAAAACTTTAGAAAGACAAGAGAAAAGAGCAATTGGACGATAGTTGGAGGGTTGAGAGCGGTCACCCTTCTTTGGGACAGGTTGAATGTGAGCAAACTTCCAGCATGAAGGGAAGACGTTAGAGGATAGACAGAGACGAAAGAGTTTGCCTAGGCAGGGAGTCAGCACGGAAGCACAGTTTTTGAGAACAACAGGAGGAACACCGTCCGGACCGTACGCCTTATTAGTGTTAAGCCCAGAGAGGGTAGAAAGTACATCTTTAGAAGAGATTAGGATATTAGGCATAAGTAAGAGAGAGGAGGGCGGAGAGGGAGGAATATGCCTATCATTAGACGATTTTATACAGCTTAGGAAGGATCTGTGGGAAGTAAATGGATAAAAACGGTCTCGATCAACCCTCTGACTTCCATACACCATTATTAATCCGCATAAAATCGTTTAATGATAGCCAGAATATACTGCCAAAATACGTCATGATCATCAATGAGTTTTAAAAATGAAACTGCTGTCTTCGTCATATTAACCCTTTGAAGATCATGACGCCTTTTCACAGTGTATTTATCATTAGACGATATTAATCAGTTTAGGAAGGATCTGCGGGAATTATATGGGTAAAATCGATTTTATTTTTTATTTTATTTTTTCTATGTGGATGAAGGAGACATCAGGCAAAACTGTCTGTGACGAGTGCCTCCCCCAGAGTTAAAATAGTGGCAGGGCCAAAATCAAGGAATGTTCTAGCCAAAATGACTGGAAACATGGAGTTTGAAGCAATTTCATATACCCTGCCTAATCTGAATAAAATAATGTAATAATGCCCAGATAACAGAACATAATTATAATGTAATGCGTAATCGTATTTTGTAAGGGTTAATTCAAAGTTTCCAACTTTCCATGATTATCAACATATTTCACTACAAAAACTTCAAATAGCTTAGAAATGATGATAAGGACATGGCAATTTACCGTCAGCAAAGAAAAACACAGAATATACAGTAGTTGTAGCAAAAAGTATACAAAACAAGTGTTTCAATCTTTATATATACTGTATATATAATATATATATATATATATATATATATATATATATATATATATATGCTAATTTGAATACGTAAGCAATTGAAACACTTATACCCTGTTCCAAATAAATAGGCCAAAACTCTTGACCATTAACCTCTATAACTCACACACAACTAGAGTAATCGAGCTAATATTTCTACCATTTGGGAAGGGTCAGCCAGGGAATAGGTGTGGAAATTGACAGCCCATTCTCTCTAGCCCTTTTTGAGTTACAGAGGTTAGGGTGGCTGCTATCTGGACTACCTATTTGGAAAAGGGTAAAGTATGTGTATCAATGCTGTTACATTTTATGGGGGAGGTAGTCATTTTTTCTGGACCCCTTTCTCCCTCATGTTTAGCAGATTAGTTTTGAGATTTAAAGACGTTCGTTCCGTATGTATAATTATATAGAGGTGACACATTCGTGTAAATATTTTATGGCGTAGGTGTAGATAGTTAGGGCAAGTTAACGATTAAGAGTTAAAGTGGCCGTTTTAATTGTGGCTCTTTATGAGTGTGGTCATTTTGGTCATTAAAGGGAGGCAGACCGTTTTTCTAGACCCCCTTCTCCCTCATGTTTAGCTCCACTAGTTTTGAGATTATTATAAGACGTTCGGGCCATTAGTTTGGCGATTTTAAAACCTTTCGCCCCTTTTCATTGTCAATTTTAAGACCTTTCGTGCCATTTAAGAGAGAGAGAGAGAGAGAGAGAGAGAGAGAGAGAGAGAGAGAGAGAGAGAGAGAGAGAGAGAGAGAGAGAGAGAGAGAAGAGAGAAGAGAGAAGATAATTCGCTCTATTGTTGCCTGGTTTCCTTTGTGTTCCACTTATGCATTGTTGGTAACAAAAGAAAAAAAAAGTTGTTCCTCCAAGGGCAACAGCTGGGGCATCACAAAGGTCCACCTGACACTGTATACATCACGTGGACAATATACATCACAAAACATCACAAATACATCACAAAACATCACAAATACATCATAAATACATCACAAAACATCACAAATACATCACAAAACATCACAAATACATCACAAATACATCACAAAACATCACAATACATCACAATACATCACAAAACATCACAAATACATCACAAAACATCACAAATACATCACAAAACATCACAAATACATAAAAAATACATCACAAATACATAACAAAACATTACAAATACATCACAATACATCACAAATACATCACAAAACATCACAAATACATCACAAATACAACACAAAACATCAAAAATACATCACAAATACATCACAATACATAAAAAAACATCACAAATACATAACAATACATCACAAATACATCACAAAAACATCACAAATACATCACAATACATCACAAATACATCACAAATACATCACAAAACATCACAAAACATCACAAATACATCACAACAAATACATCACAACAAATACATCACAACAAATACATCACAAATACATCACAAAACATCACAATACTTCACAATACATCACAAATACATCACAAAACATCACAAATACATCACAATACATCACAAATACATCACAAATACATCACAAAACATCACAAATACATCACAAAACATCACAAATACATCACAAAACATCACAAATACATCACAAAACATCACAAATACATCACAAAACATCACAATACTTCACAATACATCACAAATACATCAAAAAACATCACAAATACATCACAATACATAAAAAAACATCACAAATACATCACAATACATCACAAAAACATCACAAATACATCACAAAACATCACAATACATCACAAATACATCACAAAACATCACAAATACATCACAATACATCACAACATCACAATACATCACAAATACATCACAACAAATACATCACAACAAATACATCACAAATACATCACAACAAATACATCACAAATACATCACAAATACATCACAAAACACATCACAAAACATCACAAATACATCACAATACATCACAAAACATCACAATACATCACAAATACATCACAAAACATCACAATACATTACAAAACATCACAATACATCACAAATACATCACAATACATCACAAATACATCACAATACATCACAAATACATCACAAAACATCACAAATACATCACAAATACATCAAAACTACATCAAAACTACATGATAATATTTGTTTGTTTTAAGGAGAGATGGATCGTTTTTCTGGTCCCCCTTCTTCCTCAGGTTTAGCCCCATTAGTTTTCAGTTTTTAAGACATATGACCCATTAGTTTGGTGATGCTAATAAAGACCTTTCGCCCCATTTCTTTGTCACTAGTAAAACTTTTCGTGTCATTTAGGTGTTGATTTTTTCCTGGCAAGCGAGAACGAGCCTGTAATTTAAGAGGATTTTTGTATAGAAAAATTTACAAGTTTATCTTGGGCAGGTGTATTTTTAAAGCTTGATGGAGGTCTAGGGAGGAAACTAAAAAATTATAAAACGATACATGAATGAGCAAATAAATACGCCCATCCCCCCTTAAGCCGTGTAGTACCAGTGAAGTCATGTTCATAATATTCTGGCAATTAATCGGCGATGTTATTCAGCTCTGGAAGGATTTCTACCAATTATAAGGCTACAGACCATCTCGATTAATCCTTTTAGCTACCATATATCCTTCCTAAGCTTCATAAAATCATCTAAATGTAGCTGAAATCAAATGAAAAAGATGTCACCGGTACTGAATGGGTACATTTAAAAAAAAAATCAGGCTGTTTAAGGGGGGTCACCTGCTTTTTGTTTATCTTTCTCTCCTTTGCTCTCTTTCCCTGGCTTGTATCCATTCGGCCCCATTCAGCCAACTGTTTTAAGACGTTTATCCCCATCCAGGTGTCGATTTCTTCCTGGGGAGCAATAGCGAGCCAGCATTGTATGGAGAAACCCGGCTTTGCCGGAGAAATTTTTCTATCGAAAAATGTACAAATTTAGCTTGCTGTAACAAAAAAATATATATGCTGGCTCGCTACCGCTCGCCAGGAAAATATTAACACCTGAATGGGGATAAACATCTTAAAAAAGTAGGCTGAATGGGGCCGAATGGATACAAGCCAAAGAGAGAGAGGGAGAGAAAGAGAAAAAAAGCAAGGTGGGCTCCCTTAACCCGGGAACTGCGGGAAGACTCTTAAGAGTTCCCCCGGCGGACTGCGGGAAGAATCTTAAGAGTAAGGCTATTAAAAAATCCATTTAAAACACCCCAAAACATTTTTTTTTTTTTTTTGTATTGCCCCTGGGCCATGCCAAATATCACTCCTCCACCTCCCCTCCTTCCCCACTTTCCTCCCCTCCTTCAGTTATCACCTATTTTCCCTGTTATTCCCTTATTCTGTGGTATATTTTCGTGCTAACATTAGCGTGTTGCAAGCAGGGCATTGTCATCACTGTTAGCAAGCGAGTGCAAGAGAGAGAGAGAGAGTATCGATCGACAGTCTCTCTCCAGACGTGGGGAAAAGTGGTGGGAAGGGAGGTTGCCTCAGCCATACATTATGTAACTCCCGGCCTGTATCGCCGATTTTGACCATCCAAACGCTGTTTCCACTTGTTTTATTGTTGTAACAGGTTAATACCTTTATAATCAACCTATAATAGGCACATATGGATAAGTATTAATGCTATTTATGGTAAAATAACGATGTTAGTGATGGGAACAGCTCAAATACGTCAGCACAGGAGTGTGGTGTCTCATACCCCCCATGCGCACCTCTTAGGTTAAAGACCGAGTGCTCCACACAAAGCGCGGTTCAGATCTCACGTCCTAATGGCGGCGTTCCAGGCAGCCCTGTTAAGAGCTGCCTCACTTGTCAGGTTCTTTGATATAAGATCAGACTGCAAAATTCTGATCTCACGTCTTTCTTGGTCCACCCTTTAGTGCAGCTCCCTCCACATTCATGGACTTGCATCTTTTTACCCAGCTTTGCTCATCCATCCTCTCTACATGTCCAAACCATCCTAGCCTGCTAGTACGCATCTCATCACTGATACTATTGATATATAACCTTGCTCTACACTTGATATCCTATCTTGCAGTTTGGCACCAAACATCCATCTCACCATTCTCATCTCATTGCATTCCATTCTGTTGATATCATCCGCTTTGACAGGCCACGTAGTTTCTGAAGAATTAGCCTACTGATAATGGTTCCCTAATATGTAGACCTAGTGTGGTGATCCTTTGGCCAGCGGCTCGCTGGTGTAGTGACTAGCGTCTTGGACTTCCACCCAGAAAACCCGGGATCGCGCCCACGCTCGGCGTATTAAAGATTTTTCACAAACACTGAGTCATTACCGTCCCTTATGAGCAAGGGGATGGGGTAGTAGTACAGGACCCCAATGGAAATACGCCTGATCGGCCTTATTGGGCTATCCTTAGCTGGCTTAGCATGCACTAGCTTTAAGAACTATTATTATTAATATTATTATTATGAATGTTAAAAAACTTATCTTACAATAGTTAACAATAAAAGGCTAAAGCCTCGGTAAGGTCTGAGTGGGATGTCCAGCTGTCTGGTAGCCTACAATAAGATAAATACGGGTTATACTGTGAGGTACTTCGCAATGTGTGCACAAATTAATGAAGTTTTTCCTATATAAAGACAAAATTTGTATATAATGAGTTTTAGTATAAAATTATCTCGTAACCATTAGACAGGCCTATAATGAACACAATAACCCTAACGTAACATTTAAGTTTACACATATAATCTATTCGATGATGAAATATTCGTTTACCTCCTATGCATGACTTTTTTTTAATCTGAGGAATTTTGTCTTGATTAAGGACATTTTCCAAGACTTTCAAGGAAATTCCAAGAATCTGTTATGAGAGCCCTGGTGCAGTCAGCAGTGCATTTATTGGGAGGTGTTGGTACTGGATGGTGTTGGGATTGCTACTTTATTAGATGATTTATGTCTTAATTTCGGGGGATAAAATCAGTCAAATTACGGTAAATGCGAACGTAATGAAAACAAAGCCATAGGGGTGACCAGTAGCGGCATTGGTAGAGCGCTCGGTTTCTAACCGGGAGGACCGAGTTCGATTCTCGGCTGGTGGAGATAGTTGGGCAATCTCCTCACACCCCTTGCCTCTGTTCTGATCGCCTAACAGTAAAATAGGTCTATGTTGTTGTTGTTGTTGATGTGTTGGAGGGAAGGTAGCAACTGAGCGTCACTAATAAACCCTAGCGAGGACAGTTTTGTCAGGACTGCCTTTAAAGTCGTGGAATTCTCCCCGACTTTTTAAGGAAATTAATTGTGCATTGTATCACTCTCTGCCTTTTCTCTGGGGTCACGTCTATTGCTCCTAGTAGAACGGGAATGGTTATGTTATTAATATTCATCCTGTTTAAGGTGTCTTTAAGGATTGTTCTCATTGGGTGAAATCGTGGGCAATGCAGAAGAAAATGAGCGATGGTGTCTTCGGTGTTTCTGCACCAAGGGCAGTGTGGATCCGGGGCCAATTTCAATCTGTGTAGATGTTTGTTCAACCCGGAATGACCGATTCTGAAGCGCGTAATTACGACATCGATGTTCCTAGTTTGGGATCGCGTCCATGGATGGGGTGATGAGTCGGTTCTGAATAAAATAGGTCTATGCCAGGGTAAATAGGTTCCTCGTGACCCCATCCCTTAAATACTAAAAAAAAAAAAAAAAAAACGATACGCCAGCTAACACATAATTCTTGCCCCCAGGGTTTCTTAGAACATGGGCTACACAAATGACAGCTGTCAGCCCTTTAAATCGAGAAATGGATTCCAGAGCAAGCCTGGTTATTTTGACCTCTGGAGTAGCTGAGGGTCAGGAAATAGTTAAAGGTTTGTCTCTCAGTATTCCTTAAGATCCAGTATCAGCTTTCGTGAAGGATTCCGAAGAAAACATTAGATTATTAATGAAAGCTTACGAAAGTAGCGAGACGTTTAATTTAACGTTAGGCCTAGGCCTAGTTCGCGATTTTCGAGATTTCCGTACTAGGCTATTCCTAGGCCTAGTCTAGGCTATAGGCAGGCTAGCCTAACTTTTGGTGCCGATTTATCACCTCCATATTTTCACCGTGAAAGCAATTTCGGTCAATATACAGGAGGCGCTACAATATTGGTAGCAAAATTCTAATGGTAGTTTTGGGTTCCTATCATCATATGCTTCATTTCTATAGGGTAGCCTATACTTTTTATCCCCGGGGAAAAAAAAAAAAAATCTTGGGTTTTTTATTTGTTTAGCCTAGGCTAGCCTAGGCCTATTTTATTTATTTTTATTTTTTGTATTAACCTAGGCGGAAAACCTAGGCTAAATAAGATGGTCACCAATTTTCCCATGGATTATTTTATTTTTCCCTGTTAGTTTACATCAATATATAGTGTTTGCAAATAATTACAACCCTCGGCGAAACCGTTTTCCCCATTGTACACCGATCTTAAGACACGCCGCCCGATAGTGGGGAGGGCTATGAAGTACAGGGAAAATGAGGGGCTAAATGCGTAAAACGGCGCTTAAAACGTAGTTTAGCAAAATTGGTTCGAGTTTTAAGGTATTTCTAAGGCCTAAAACCCAATATTTCGAAAACCCGAGCCAAGTTTTGGCCAAAGCTGGCTCGGATTTTGAGAGTTTGTAGACAACAAAATGACAGTAACCTCATTTAGAAATTTGGCTCAGGTTTCCAGAAATTGCAAAGCCATAAAACCCGAGTTTTGGAAAACCCGAGCCAAGTTTTGGCAAAACTTGGCTCGGATTTTGGGAATTTTAAGAGTAAACAAATTACAGTAACCTAATTTAGAATTTTGGCTCATGTTTCCCTAAATTGCAAACCCCAAAAAGTATAATTTTGGAAAACCCGAGCCAATTTTTGGCAAAACTTGGATCGTATTTTGAGAATCGAAAAAGAAAACGTCGGAAATCGGCTCATGATTTCCCTAATTGCAAAGCCATATGACCAGATTTATCAAAAACGTACCACTTATTTAAATCATAAATATCCAGTACATAGACCTAGTACATTGGATACAAGCCTAATCCACACCTAACGCCTACAATGTGTCCGTAGTACCTAGTAGCAGGGTGTCAATCCACAAAATATGAATTGTGTTATCATTATGGTTTATTATTTTGTTATCATTATAGCGCGGCGAAGGCACGAGCTCTAGGGGGGTCCGGGGGCATGCCCCCCAGATTTTTTTTTTGAGAATTTAGGTGTCTAAAACAGTATTTCCTGCAATAAAAAAAACAATCAAGATGGAAAATATGGAGACCAAAATTGTGTCAATTTAGCCTAGCCTACCTTTTTTTTTTTTTGGGGGGGGGGAGTTTCTGTTATCATTATACAAAAAGTTCATTGCGTTATCACTCAAAAAAACAGCGTCGTTTGACACCCTGCCTAGTAGGCCTACGTGGGATACAACATGGCGGTTGGGCCGGCTGCCATTTCGTAGCCTACAGGTATTCGGCCGTATCTGTAAATACGAATGCGAGTCACTTCGAGCGAATTCCTGATCGAGCAGATGCACAATCTAACCTAACCTAACCTAACCTAACCTAACCTAACCTAACTTAACAACCTAACCTAACCTAAACTAAACTAAACTAACTTAACTTAACTTAACTTAACTTAACTTAACTTAACTTAAATGCGCCTCCTCTCGAATATGAATTCGCTCGAAGTGTCCTGATACCGTAAATACTACCACAACTACGAATCTTGTTTCTGAGACCTAATATATTAACCTAACCAAACAACCCAACCTATCGACAGAGTCACAGAGATGGGCAGGTGGAGTGGACTAAAAAGCTGGTGGACAGACCTCGGGAGACAGGTGAAAATGGCGTGTACGAATCGGTGCCGTCTATAGGAAGGTATTGACAACCATGTTACGACAAAATTCCATTATAGTACCATATATTTTTATTAGGTTTTGCCGAGGCTTAAAACACATTTTCATATTATGTTTAGAGCATATAAAATCCATATTTGTTTTCAAATATTGCAAAATAATTGGTGACCAACTTATTTAGTTATACTACCTAGGCAAACCAAAAAACTAACCTAACCTAACCTAAATGTATTTGGGGGCTATTAGGTTAGGTTAGGTTAGGTTTTTTGGTTAGGTTAATGACCAAAACAAAAAATCCCAAGAAAATAAATGAAAAATTCCAAGATTTTTTTTTTTTTCCTGGGGATAAAAAGTATATTGAAATGAAGCATATGATGATAGGAACCCAAAACTACCATTAGAATTTTGCTACCTATATTGTAGCGCCTCCTGTAGGCTATATTGACCTCAATTTCGGTAAATCTTCAATTAGCCTAGGCCCTAGGCTAGGCCTAGCATAATCCATCAATGGAACTCCCTACCAGCTGAAATAGTTAATTCCCCCTCCCTTGCTCAATTCAAATCTAAATTGACCCAACACCTCCACAACTCACTCTTCAACCCATAAAATCCCCCTTCCCATTTTTTAGCAACATCTCAACCCCTGATAAACTACCCCATCATATTATTGGTCCGACACACACTACCAGTCACCCCATAGTCAAGCATCCCCAGTACATTCAAATGTTGCATCTGACTGGCGTGTCATGCTATCTCCTGGGCTGCCTAATCCTTGGCCTGTCATGCGCTACCGATTGGCGGCCCTACCAGGTGAGTTAACCAGGTGAGGCTAGGCTAGGCCTACAACCCCTATTTTGTCATTGTTTTCCTTTTGAAACCGAGTCTATTTTAATCTTAGCCTACCATATTCAGGAAGCCCTACTGATGTTCGAATTGTGGGAGTCTGGGGAAAGCAGCGGAATGAATTGTGTTACCAGGCGTGTGTCGTGTAAACACGTGAATTTATGTCAAACAGCGGGAGTAGGCCTATGGGGGCGGCAGCCCCCACCCATAATACTAGGATAGGTTAGGTAAGGTTGTTAGGTTATGCTAATGTCCTTTCAAAGGGGTATAGGCTAGGCTAGTATAATAGTAAACTGTAACACTAAAATATGCTAGGCTTCCCGGTTGTCAGAGGTAGCCAGGTAGGTCACTTAGGTGATACGCCTGATAACACAACTCTTGCCAAAGCAGCCCTCAACTTAACGTTGTGCCTCAAGTTAAGTAGGCCTAGGCCTAATATGGGTAAACCTTACTTTTTGGACCGACAGCGATTTCAGTAGCCTAAGTTTTATTTTTATTTTTATTTATTTTTGTCCTTCAGATATAGCCCTAGTGTTGTTTTATACTGAAGAGAAGCTGAAATGAGGGGATGGATGTAGTTTTCGGGCGTACGGTCGTCATGTTGTGCGCTCGCAGTTACGTTTCTGTCTATTTCGACGCTATATTTTCTGCTATTTTCCCCCTGTCATAACTCCATGAATACTAGGTTAGGTTGTTTGGTTAGGCTAATGTATTTTTATATCCAAAGGCAGTCAAAATAGACGGGAACATTATGGGAAAGGTCCGACGCCACTACGCGTAGTGTAAACAAAGCTGGCGGTACGTCCGCACTTAACATTCTTGCCGAAGGATGTAGTTACCGGGTGTACCACTACCGACATACAACATAAATCATCTATAAATACTTATAATAAAATAAATACTTATAATTTTATAAATCTATAATAGGCCTACTAGGTTAGGTTAGGTTAGGTTGTTTGGTTAGTTAGGGTAATGTATTTTTGTATCCAAAGGCAGTCAAAATAGACGGGAACATGATGGTGAGCGTCCGCGTAGTGTAAACAAGACGGGCGGTACACCCGGTAACTACATTCTTGCCGAAATGAGTATTTACCGATTATCCAACAATCTAAAAACACGCCCCCCATCACTAGTGGGGAGGGCTATGACATTAGCCTAACCCAACAACCTTACCTAACCTATCCTAGTATTATGGGTGGGGGCTACTGCCCCCACAACCCCGCTGATTGGGTAATAGTGCAAAAAACATAGTATTATGGGACATACCTTACTCCCACAACGAGTGGCAGTGAGAGGGCCGAGAGGTTCACAACAATAACATGATTGCAGCGGCGGACGTAAGTTAACATAAAAAATAATTGTATTTATTACCAAGTAATTTCTGGAAGTTTAGACCTAGGCCTATGCGAAAACAAATCTTAATCTTTATGTTACTTTGCCATCATATTGCACTGCTAGCTGTGGTGCGTATTTTAGCGCTTTATTTTTGTTCTCCCTCATAATACATTTCAGCTCTTAATGACATATACAGCAATTATGTATATTATGCTCTACCAGACCTATTAGGCCTAAAAAGATCGATGGGCTAACTGTCGGTCCAAATCATCAGTATAACCCTAATATGTCATGTTAGATCAATGTTTCCATTGAAAATGAGAGTCGGCGAGGCAGACACTCGCGGACCGCGGCGGACACCGCGTAACGTAAGCAAACCAATCACCCGCCTCCTCTGATGACAATATTATCTTTAATCTAATCTAACAACCTAACCTAGCGTGGGGGACCCCCGCTGCTCTAAATAATTATGAAGAAGACATAAAAATCACTAAAAAGTACTGTGGGAGAGCGAAAAACTCCTTCGAGATCGTGCGTTGTAAGGAAATGAGATAATTATAGGGAATAGGCTCGCAGCCTTATTATACATAATTTATTAGGGACAATGTAGGTCTATGGAATCCTTATACTGTACTCATGTATAATCCACTGTGGGAGAATAATTATGATCACATTTATAAAACCCGATATTAATAGAAAAAACGCCCATTCTAATCAATCTCAGAACTCTTTTGGACATCATAACTGTTTACAAACGCCTTCTTTCTGCAGTATAATCGATATTTACCCCCTGCTGGCAACATAGATGACGATTTCAATAATTCATGGGGTGGAGGGGGGAGGGGGGGCAAAGCCCCCCCTCAACGCATCGTGTATCTTACATTGGAATTATAACTAAGACCATGAAAACACTACTATCTATCTATCTATTGCCTGACGCCGTGATCCCCGAAGGGGTGGCCACGAACGAACCGCCCCCATGCACCTCTGTCCCCAGTCAGTCGACGTCCCTCCCCCAAACCAGCACCGCCTTCGTTCATGTAGAATGTCCGAAGGAATGTCCTTAGTCGGTCGTGGTTCGTCAACGTAGGTTCCGTCCGCATCCGAGGCTGTTCGTTCGTTTTTCTTTGCTTAGATATTTTTTCCGGGTGGGGGTCGCGAGCCCACCGACCCAACCTCTTTAGTCGCCTCTTACGACACGCAGAAGGCACGTGGGGCATATTCTATTCCCTAACCCCCAGGAATGGGGGTGGATATTATTGTATCCAATGGCATTCAAAATAGACGGGAACATGATTGCAAAGGTCCGACGCCTTCCCGCCGCCGTCATGTTTACATTTGTCGATCGCCGTGGTTAAGTTCGCATCTATTTTGACGGCGATTTTTTTCTCGGTAATTTGACCCCTGTTGGCAATATATACGATGATGACAATATGTCATGGGGGGGGTGAGGGGGAGCAAAGCCCCCCTCAACATACTGTATCCAAAGGCAGTCAAAATAGACGGGAACATGATGGTAAAGGTCCGACGCCACTACGCGTAGTGTAAACAAGGCTGGCGGTACCCACATGGTCCTGTCACATATTTATCCTTTCAAGCCTTCTTTTACACTCCATGTTCCATTTACTTCCCTCGCTCGCACATCTGTATAGGCTACCTTCTTTGGCCATCGATTTTCCACCATCTGTTCTAGCCTCGCTTTGTACTTTCCTTTAGCTTTCCCAATCTTCTCTTCAAAAGTGCTCCACCCCATTTCTCCCTAACTTAACCTGTAGTTTGTAAGTGCATCTTTTAATAGGCGGGGAGTGTTACTGAAATTTATACTATTTTCAATATATTGTTGGGTATTTTTGAAATTCTGCAGGAGACTAATGTCAAATTCCGAGAAATTTTTGGGCAAAGTAAAGAACACAGCACGTTTGCCTCCCTCACCCCTTGTGACTTATTGTCATCATCATATATATTACCAGCAGATGGCAAATAACAACTGGCCGTGAGATAATTTTGTAAAAAAAGCAGTCAAACTAGACACGAATGTAGCTGCGAGCGTACGACTTGTATAAACAAAGCGGTACGCCCTCAAACAACCCTTACCCAGTACGGTAATCTTACAAATAATGTTTACTTCTATTGTACTGTATATTGGAGAGAGCAATTTATAGGTATCCTTTCATATCAGAATTTATTCAGTGATTGAAAAAAGACCTAACAACTATTAATAGGTATTTTATTAATAAAACCCTAATAACTATTAAGAAATATTTTAATAAGGGAGCTCTCTTAAAGTAAGGAAGGTCAAATTTAATGTGAAAAAATTGTCTGGCGGTAAATACAGTATCGTATTGGTCCAGTTTTCGCCGGTGCCCGGTCCTCATTCACTCTAGTAAGTCATACGAAGTGGACCGCCAAATACCATCTATATACAGTATTAATAATTTATAATTATATACGGAGAAATGGATAGGTGACGAGCAGGGCGGTTTTAGGAAGGGAAGAGGATGTGTAGATCAGATTTTTACCCTGAATTGTGTTGTGGAGAAATATCTGGAGAATCAACAAAAGGTGTATGTTGCCTTTATGGACTTGGAGAAGGCCTATGACAGAGTGGATAGAGAAGGTATGTGTAAAGTACAATACTTAGAATATACGGAGTAGATGGCAAGTTGCTGAAAGCAGTGAAGAGCATGTATGAGGGTGCAAAGGCGACAGTATGTGTGGAGAATGAGCAGAGCGAGTTCTTTAACCTGAATGTTGGGTTGAAACAGGGGTGTGTGATGTCCCCGTGGTTGTTTACTGTATATATGGATGGAGTCATGAAGGAAATACAAGGAACAGCAGTGGATGTTGGTGCATCGCTTATAAGGGAGGGAAATGAGTGGAAGCTACCTGTACTGCTGTTTGCTGATTATACAGTTCTGATGAGCGATAATGAATGGGAGTTGCAGGGTCTGGTAAATATGTTTGGAACAGTGTGCTAAAAACGGAATCTGAAGGTAAATGCGGGGAAGAGCAAGGTTATGGTCTTCGAAAGTGGTGAAGCCACAGAGTGTGAGGTGAAGTTGAACGGTCAGGCTATGGAGATTGTCAGCTCATTTAAGTATCTGGGCAGTGTGTTGAGTAAAGATGGGACTATGGATGAAGAAGTGCGGGAGAGGGTGCAACAGGGGAAGAGGGTTGTAGGAACGCTGAAAGCAGTAACAAGAAATAGGATGGTCAGTATGAAAGTGAAGAAGTTCTTGCATGACAGTGTGGTAATCCCGACACTGACTTACGGAAGCGAAGCATGGACGTTGGTGGAGAGACTCAGACCAAGAGTGGGAGGGATGGAAATGAGTTACCGGTACTTAAGAAGTGCGTGCGGAGTTACATGGAGGGATAGACTGACAAATGAGGAAGTAAGAGGGAGGTGTGGTGTGGAGGTAGATGTGCTGGAAAGTGTGAAAAAGAACACCTTGAGATGGTTCGGCCATATGGAATGTATGGGAAGCGAGAGAATGAGGGTGAGAGGGTGTACGAGAGCGAGGTGGAAGGACAGAGAGGGAGAGGTAAACCGAAAGAGAGGTGGAAGGATGGAGTAAGGAAGTATATACTGTAGATGAAGGCGGTGCTGGTTGGGAGGAGGGGCGTCGACTGACTGGGGACAGGTGAATGGGGGCAGTTCGTTCGTGGCCTCCGCTTCGGCGATCACGGCGTCAGGCAATAGATACCGGTAGATAGAATTATATTCTACAGTATTTCAAAATACATGGCCTCGCTTGTTATGTAAAAATGACACCTGGTGAGTTGAACATTATTTGAATCATGATTTTAAAAGTTATTACAGTATCAAATTTGTCATTTTCCAGTTAATTTAACTTTGGTCGCTGTTTAGATAATCTGTAAAGATGAGACACAAATATTTGTTCTTATATTTTGTAAATACTGTATATATATTTTTCTCCTCAGGCATTTTGGAGACTGAGGACCTAGGTTGTGGGAGTGCTGAGGGTGAAGGTGTTGAAGTCTGGCCATGGGAAGTGGACAACAAGTACTACACAGCCTCAGTACAGCTGGCAGTGGTGGCCTCTGTCCCGGATGCTCTACCTTGGATCAGGGCCAATGGGGAGGCTCTCGTGGTCTACTGTCAAGCAGCTCAGGTAAGATAATCGTTCCATTTCACCTCTGCTCTGAGGGAAGTCAAATTGAAAAATTTAACAAAGTACTGTAACAGCTGAAACCTTCCTGCCTTCTTCATTC
The DNA here is from genome assembly GCA_032716605.1 of Paralithodes platypus. Classification (NCBI taxonomy): domain Eukaryota; kingdom Metazoa; phylum Arthropoda; class Malacostraca; order Decapoda; family Lithodidae; genus Paralithodes; species Paralithodes platypus. Next base: position 43,110,989 of record CM064507.1, read on the forward strand.
TCACCTACCTACCTACCTACATTGGTTTTACCTTGGTTGTGATTGTCACACTGCTAGTGGCATTGTCGAGCATGACGCCCCCCTTTGTTGATTGTGATTGCCTCCTCATTGTTGATATACCTGTTCAGGCACTGAAACTTCTAATAGGTTTAGTGATGGTGTTGAAGTACAGTCATGACTTGGGTGGTATACAACAAGTACACATGCATACGTACGCACGCGCTCCGATTATCAATCGCACGGACCTTACGTCACTCCTGGTACCCCCCATCCCCGCACACACATATGCACGCACTTAGCCCAATTATCAATTGCGTGGACCTTACGTCACTCCTGGTACCCCCTCCCTGCACACACACACACACACATTATTGATCGCATGGATATTATGCCACTGCTACAGCAGCTGAGTGCACCACCAAAGTGGCGGGCAGTGGGGTCCCCACATCCCTACGCCAAAATAAGAAATTGGAAGACAAAGTCAAGTTAGTGTAGGGTGTGCAGTGCTTGTGGTTTTATGTAAGAATGCAAGAATGTGTGTATCTTAAGATCAAGCTAGAATTGCACTTTGTGTAACTGAGGCACAGAAAAAACAGCAAAGAAGACCAGGTGGTGATACAGGATATCTAGCAATCCTCATACTCCACCTAAGGCTCTCCTCGGGAGTACTTCCCTGAACGACTGGTGCCTACAGCTTCCTCCCAACCTTTCCACTGTTAAATATTATAAGATAAATTATATCTGGCTTATATTGTTAGTGTTATAAATGTTTATAGTTTAATTTTAATTTTTTTTTTTCTGTGTAAATGTAGAGAAGTAGAAAACAGTACAGTAACACAAGGAAGAAAGGTAGCTGGAGCAATGAAAGCCTTGTTTTGGAGCAGAAACTTTGTATGGAAGCAGTGAGAGGATTGCATGAGGGTGTGTTGGTGCCGACATTGATGTATGGATGTGAAACTCTGGTATGGTATAGTAATGAAAAGTCACGAAAGGTGTTAAAATCGCCAAACTAATGGGCCGAACGTCTTATAATCTCAAAACTAGTGGGGCTAAACATTAGGGAGAAGGGGGTCCAGAAAAACGGTCTGCCTCCCTTTAAACTGAAAAAGGGCATCACTGCATTCATGGGCTTTGCTTAACTCTATCAGTATGGATGATGTCTTTTTTCAATTTGTTCTGGCTAACATTAGACAATTTTTTCAGATTAGGAAAGACGTCTCATGGTCATTAGCGTTGATACCACCTCTGCTCCTGCAGTCCAATTATGCCTTGATTTCTTGTATTCTGACTAACACTAAGCAATTTTATTACATAAGGGAGAAGCCTTCCATACTCAAAATAATCTTATTCATTGCAGACAAACGTTCTGGAATCATTAAATGGCATAGTGGAGAAGCTGGAAGACTTTGAGCCTGAGGTCCAACTGCTGGTGTGTGATGCCTGCTCCCCAGAAGACACCGACACCAGATTATCAAGATTAACAGGTACATTAATGTGCATTTATTTACTTGTGTTTAACCATTTCATTACATGTCCTTATTTAAAATAAATTATTTATTTATAATAATTTTGTCTACCACTCACTGCAGTACAGTACTATCCTCTTCAACCCATGGAACCCGGATGGCCTCATGAGCATTAGTGGTGAGTTTGCACCGCGCAGCACAGATGGCCTCATGAGCGACCAGGGCTATTACAGGGCTATTGATACCTACACAAGAAAGGCTAGTGTGTCAGGCTGGCCGTACTCAGAACATAAACAAACCCCGCTCTGGTTCATTTGGCTGTCTTCTACAGGCACTCAGGCAAGCGATCAATGCATTCCAATGGTGTCTGAACCCATGCAGTGGCATGCACACAAGCAGTGTACAGTGACTTAAGAATGGCTACAACAGTGAAATATATCAATAATCAATATAATCAATAATAATACCTAGGGCCGTGGTATGGTCGGTAGCGCATCTGGCTGCTGATTAAAGGGTCGGCAGGTCCTTCCCAGGCCGTGCCATTGGTAGATGTCAAGAGTTCGGACAGCTTGGTCTAGCGATTCATGGCAAATTTCCTGTGTGGCCATCCTTTAGCGGGAGTTTCCCAGGAGAAAGCATGGTGCTGGAGATGATGATGATGAAGGAAGCTTTTGTTAAATTCTTAATTATGATGCCATCGTCTTATCTATTTTTTCTGTATAGGCTTGTACAGTGTAATGTTAAAATTGTTTTATTCAGATGACAAAACATGCTTTGTAGTCAGGAGGCTTAGAATTACTGTAGCCTACCATGAATAACTATTTTCTCTGCTAAATTTCCTCACATTATGCACTACTGTACAGTATTGTATTTATATATTATCCAAGTTAATGATGAACCTTAGCAACTTTTAGTACATCTTGTTCCCTATTTAATGATCACCAATAAAGACACAACTTAAAATCATGAAATTTGAAGTTAGGTAGAAATGTGTACTATGCAGGTACCTGGACCAGAATACATTCTGTACTTTGTGACCAAGGGTATACTGTAACCTCCTCTCTCAACCCCCTCCTCCTCCCCCCAAAAAAAAAGAAAAAACATTAAGTATGCATATTTTTTGTATTACCTACTACTAAAGAGCTAATGTTATCTACTGCTTTACATACTGGTAATTATTATTATTTTTTTTTTTATTTTTTCCCTTCTCCTTTATTTAATTTAGGATAAATATGTGTAATTTAATCTGAAATGGATTGGTAATTAGTAGGCTACTGGTCGGAAAATGAATGCTCTTACCTCTGTACACTAAGAAGGCAAGTACAGTACAGTATTAACTTTTAAGCCAGAATGCTAGAACAAAGCTTAAACTATATGATCCGACATCTTAAGGGTTTGTGGTGTTTTTTATAATTATAGTTGACTTTTTTTTTTTTTTTATGTGAGGGAGACAAAAGGTAGAACTGCTTGCAGCGAGTGCCTCCCCCATAGTTGAAAGAGTGACTGGGCCAAAATCAAGGGATGTTCGAGCCAAAATGCTTGGACACACCGAGTTTGAAGCAATTTAAGTCATATGAGGAGGGAAAGACTGATTCTGGGAGAGACTTCCAGAGCTTAGCTGTTGAATAGAAAAGACTGAGAGTAACATTTCACTCTTGGGTTGGAGAGTTGCACTTAGTAGGGGTGGGATTGCGTTGCAAGACGGGTACCACGTAGCTTACCCTACGTAGAGAAGGTGGTACAGTATACACTGGGAGAGCTCTGAGGAGCACTGATTATTGTAGTAGCGATAGAATAGCGAGAGAGATGCAACACTGCGGCGAAGAGAGAGAGTTTGCAGAGAGTTGGTGAGTGAGCGAGAATTAATGATACTTTACTTTGTCTAGGAGTGCGGTGTGAGAGGATCCTCCCCACACATGTGAACAATACTCAATACAAGGACGCACTGTGCCCCTGTACAGAGCAAGAAGCTGTGCAGGGGTAAAGAACCCCTTGAGGCGGTTGAGCACACCCAGCTTCTGGGAGGCTGCCTTAGCAAGACTGTTAATATGGTCCTTCCGAGTGAGAGCAGAAGAAAAGGTTACACCAATTGCAATTTTTGAGCTATATTCTTACGGTGCACCAGTAGAGATCATGTAATAATAGGAGAGATTGGCCAGTGTTTTCTTTGGATGGCATATTGGTGCTGTTATTATCCAACAACAGGATATTTGGTTATATTTTTCATCATATAGAGTTTCCACTCGAAGATCAAACTATTGATCCTGTACTAGTTTTACTGAATGTTTATTATGAGTACTGTACCGTATGTAGGCTACAGTCGGCCTAATAAGTGATGTCTCGGCACCAATTATGTGTTGATCAATAATTGGTATCAGCAATATCTAAACATTATTTCTTCTTTTCGAGTGAGGTATACAAGCATGTTCCTACACTTAACCACCCTCTTCAACATCTGACAGACATTAATACAGCCCAGAGCGAGCCAAACGTAATGACCAGTGAGACATGACTTATTAGCGTGACCGTACTGTACATAATTGTATTTGAGTGTAAAGAGAGGTTAAGGACACCAGTGGCACCAGTGTGACGGAAGTTGGCTGATCTTGTTTAGCATTGGGTCTCTTAGTGTATCAGTACAGTATTTATACCAGGCATAACTATATATGGTGTTTCTGTTTGGGTTCTGTCTCGAGTCTGCCACCCCCAGCTATGAGGTATGTGTCTAAGTATATACTGTACATACATTCCAGAATTCTGAGAAATATACTCACATAACAAAACACTTTTTTTATTGTTTCAATTAATGAAATCAACAAATAAATGTGGCACTCCAAGGACTCGAACCTAGGATACTCACACCGAAATTCCGCACACTTATGCATGGGCGGGTGCCCAACCCCGAAAGGGGTTGAAATAGGGGAGCTATCCCCCCCGCCAAAGGCGGCTTTCTAGGCCCTTTCCTAGCTGTTGCTGAGAGGATTGGGTTCTAGTCATGTGGTGATGGGCTGGTCTATCAGAGTGAGAGCTGAGCGATCTCTGCCATACCCATAGCTTACTCTGACTTTTCCTTTTACTTATATATTTTCTAGATCTCAAGTGACGGCGTCTCTTCCGTGGATTGACCTCCCAATCTACCAAGATTGGAAGCCAAAGCGTCACATTTTTCCTTTGCCCCTCAACTTTCTCTTCATAATTGTTAAGGGGCACAGGGCCCTGGGTGGGGCTTTGGTTTCCCGGGCGTTTCCGCACCCTCCTCAGCTCACGCCATGGAGTGGCTTCGGTCACCCAGGCTTTATTGTGGTCGGCAGGGAGGGTTCTGTGGGGGCGCTCGGTTATGGCCTTGGCCTTGCTCGGGGCCTTGGGGCTGTTCAGCCAGGCAGCTTGGGGAACAGCAACAACAACAAAAACAACTCTATCAAGACAGATATAGCCAGATATAGTCCTGTGGGCCTGTTTCTGGGATTTATCTGCAAGTATGTGTGATAATGCTTGTTTTCCAGCTCAACAATGGTGCATCAGTAATGGCTGGGAGCTGGTGGAACTTGACCCCCATTCATCGGAACTGGACTGCTCGGACGAAGAAGATGATTTTCCTGAGAGTTTTGGCTTTAAGCGCATTCGTCAGGCGCTCCATGCACACACTTGGTCCAACTTGAATATGAAAGGTAATGTCTTTGAAGTATTGTGAGTCTTTTACCTGCAGAAGAGCTAAATTTTGTATAATGAGCAGGATCTGGGCTTCAATTAAAAGGTAAACCTTGCAAACCAAACAAACCAAACCAGGTACCGCACAATATAAAGACAAAAGAACTTACCTTATCAAAATCACTATGTGAAATTATCCCATTGAAGATTTAGCAAAAGAATATTGGTGCCCTTAAGGAGCACGGGAAGTAAGATTCGCGGAGGATCCAGCGCAAACAGAAGACCGTGGAGGAGGGCTCTGGTGAAGTGGAAGGTGGGGCAGAGGAACAAGAAATGCTCCACCATCTCCATTATGGTGCAGTACCATGGGCAGTAGGGGTCAGCTGTTAGGAAGACATGGTGGAGGTGGGAGGCTAGGCCAGAGGTGGATCAGGGCAACATCCAAAGCCCTGATGGGAGAGTGAGTCCAGGGTTTTGATGTGGGGTCCGACCGTTTAAGTGAATACAGTATATGTTTTTATTTAAAATGTATTTGAAATTGATTACAATACCTGTATAGGAATATTAATTAGTAAGAAGATATCCACATAATAATAAAAACATATTTTCTTTCCTAGATAACCATGGGAGCCGGCTTGGTGCAGTACTGAAGTCAGTGACTGAAGGTGATAATAGTGGTGATGAGTGTCATAGTGGTGATGGTGGTGGTGAGACAGAGGTGGTGTATTCCCGCCTGGCAGACCTCACGTTGACTGACCATCAGACATCAACCCCCAACACCAACGGAGTTGATGACCAGGAGTTGGGTAAGTACTGTATTTTAATTTATCAAATCAACTGTTCAGGAATTATGTTATCAGTATCCTGGGTTTATACTTCACTTAGATCAAAGGTGGGAAGGAGCTTCGGCCTTTGACTGTACATACTAACTCTCTTCCTACTAGTGTTAGGTGAAATCATAAGTACCGTAAAACTACCTAATTTTGGACAGCGTTCTAATTTCGGACATTTCACGAAAACATTTAATTAGTCAAAGTTATGGGAAGATGGTTATATACAGTATATGCAAACAAAATAATGATTTGGGTAGTTAGGTTAATCTTTAAAGATTATTAGCCTATGTAGAACTCCTATGGAACTAAGTTGAATATGCGTGAGTGAAATGAGTCGATGGAAAAGAAGGAAGTTATTTTAACAGTGCAAAACTTTGTTTGCACAGGACAAACAATTGTATAGTTGTAAGAACTTGGTTAGTATGATAATATAGAGAAAAGTGTTGTCAGTAATACCCACTAAACTATTTTACTAAATATTCATGCATAATCTTATGACTCTAATAATGAATATTTTTATATTTTACACTAATTATCCCAAACTTCAGATAGACAAATTGATTAATCCAAACAATGCGACACACTGAAACACTCCCTAGCACCCTACACACAGGACATCACACAACAAATCCAAGCAATCAACACACAGATTAGCAACAAAATACAGGAACAACAAACACTAAGTTGGAATAACTACCTCCAAACACTTGATCACAAAACAGACCCCAAAAAACTAAACAGCATCACACTTTAACCCACGAAATCCGGGGGCCTCATATGATCCTGATCGCTGTGTCCGGGGCCCTTTTGGTAGCAGGCAAACTTCATAATTCAGTAGCTACTGATTGAGACCACCTAGAGCAGTCGATGTTTTTGCAAATTGTAGAACTTTTTGTTGTCTGGAGATGACATTGTTACAACGCGTTGTTGCCGTGTTATGATGATTTTAGCGGCGATTTTTAGCCGCGCATTTTGCCTCATATGAGGCCTCCCGGATTCCTGCCAAAAAATGTGTTTTGCCTCATATGAAGCCTCCCGGATTCCGAAGGTTAAAACAGCAACACAACACAATCACATGCTGCAATCACAACAACAGAGTCTACTCCTTCATATAAACAACAAGCAAACACTCTCATTAATCACTTCTCTCATGTCAGCCACCTAAACCCCCATAAAGATGACCGATGTGTCATCCGACGTAAAAGACAATTCCCCACAGATCCTGACTACGCACCCTTCACCTACAACCAGACAAAGCACAACATCAACAATCTCAAGCACTCACCCGCCAGTGGCCTAGCGAACATAAGCAACATACACCTCAGACACCTAGGACCACAAGGCATACAAGCACTCACCAACATATCAAACTACAGTTATTCACACAACATAATACCAGACATCTGGAAGCACGGCATCATAATTACATTCCCCAAACCCAACAAAGACCCCACGCTACCCTCCTCACACCGCCCTATCACACTCCTTTGCACCCCCTCCAAAGTAATAGAACACCTTGTACTACAAATGACCACACACGCTCTACCCCTAGCTCCAACACAACATGGCTTCAGGCCACTGCACTCCACAAACACTCTTTTTACAGACCTTACACAAAGAGCTTTTGACGGCATAAACTCAGCCAGACCACCACACATATCACTACAGTACTGTACTTGCTACACTTGACATTAGCAAAGCCTTAGATGCCATCCCCCGCCACAACCTAATAAACAAAATCTATGACACAAACATGCACAACAACACAAAAATGTGGCTGGCTAATTTCCTAGCAAGCAGATGTGCACACGTATCATTTGCCGGTCAGTCATCTAGCATAAGAAGCTTCACAAACGGAGTCCCACAAGGATCCATCCTGTCACCCGCACTCTTCAATCTGTACATGCATGATATAACTACACCCCACACACCCCAAATAAACAAAGCCTCCTATGCAGATGACATAACACTCACATGCACACACCAAAAGCCAGATGAAGCAACACTTCTCCTTCAACCCTATCACAACACACTACATGACTGGTGCACTACAAACAGACTCAAGTTGGCTCCAGCCAAATCCACCGCAACCCTCCTCACAAGCTGGAAACCGAACACAAATACACCCCGCAACTCACCATAAACAACACACCCCTAACACATACACACTCACCCAAAATCCTAGGAGTAACATATGATACTCTAATGACATTCAAACAACATACCACAAACATCAAAAATAAACTGACACCCAGATTTAACGCCCTCAGGACACTTGCCCACACAAAATATGGACAGAACAAATAATCAACCACCACAGTTTACAAACAATACATAAGATCAGTGATGGAATATGCAAGCCCTGCCTGGGCTTCTAACCTAGCTGAAACACATCACAAGACCTTGCAGACTATTCAAAATAAAGCCCTAAAAATCATCACAGGCTGCACATCTACTACACCTACAGAGGGGAGGTGTGGCGGAGTGGTCTTGCCAATGGACTGGTAATCTAATGGACCCGGGTTCGAATCCCAATACAGTATGTCAATGGGAAGATATTATTGGGATGGAATTTGTGCTGTACCTAGTTTCAGTGCATTACCACTGCACACCGAAATGCCAAAAAAATACCCTCATTGTTCCCCGATTAAATAGCATTGTATGAATATTCTCATATTCAAAATATGATACAGGGGGGCAATGCCTAGTGAGTTAATTGCTCAATAGGTGGCGTTCTGAGAGTGAGGGTCTGAGTCTGGGGGATGAGACGGTGAAGCGCAGAGGCGAAACATCTCCAGATATAGAGTTGCTTTGAGCCGTGAATGGGTGCTTTGCATGTCTCACTCCCTAGACTGGAACAAGACCTCACGGGCCTCACCGTGTTCAGCTGTGGAGTGTACAGGCTCTCATCCTTGCCCGAGAGGGAGTAGTTGGAATATAGAAAGAAAAAAAAAAAACTACATCAAAAAACCAAAGTCCTCAAAGTCAAAGACCATCTGGCCATGAGGGACACTCAATTCCTGGCTGCAGTCTCCACAAACCAACACCACCCACTACACTATATGGCAACACACCCACAGACACCAAGAAATATCAAAACAACACCCAGCACACGGTATCACACACAAATACTGTCTTCTCTCCCTCCCTGCCCACCCCAAACCAGTTTCCAGAAGCACATCCATACTCATATCTCTCACCGTTACATCCAATCACTCGTAGACAACACGCAGCTGCAGGCACAACCTCCCGAAATGCATCCTTCTGAATCCTGCCTTCCTCGCGAGGATAGAGTCCACCTGGCCAGGCTGAGATTTGGGCACCATCCAGCTCTTCTGAGCTATCAGAATTCAGAAGAGACTGGATAACTCCGTCAACGACATCTGTCCGGGATGTAACACAGCACCCCATACCATTAAACACATCATAGAAGACTGCATATCACACAATCACTTACACCAACAACATAATCTACACTTGTGGGCATCACACCAACGAAAATAATCTACACTCCTTGAGTGCTCTGTAGGAAAGCCCGACTGTAGCCATGGCCTTCCTTAGGGACTCGGGGCTGTTCGGCCAGGCAACTTAGGGAACGACAACAACAACAACAATTAATGTAGGGGTAAATTTATAATTTTTTATATTATATACCTATATTTTTAAATTTTTCTTGCCATGATGTGAGAGGCCGGCGTTCAGCGTTTTTTTTTATGTTACCTTGATCACCTTGATGGTTAAGAAAGCAAATATCTTAACATGCCTATCTTCCGATCTATTCATTATTACTGATACCCATTGCCTGCCAACTCACCGATCATGACCCCTATACTGTAACTAACAAAAAGCGTAAGTCTGATGAACGCAAACCGCACTGTAGATGGGCTGCAGCCCCCTGCAGATTCAGGCTTGCCAGTGTGAATGTTGGAAGTATTAGTGGCAGAGCGAATTAAGTTATGGAAGTACTTGAAAGATGGAGAGTGGATGTGTGCTGTGCCTAGGGAACCCGATGGAAGGGGTGTGGTGCACAGTAGATTGTGGGAAAGAATAAGAGATACCGGTTGTATTGAAAGGGGGAAGAATCTGGAAAACCGATAGGAGGAGTGGGTGTACAGTACTGGTATCTGAGGAGTGGGAGAAGAGTGTGATTGAGATAAAGAGAGTAAATGGAAGATTAATTGTTCTGAAATTGAAAGTTGGTGAAAAAATTAAAAATGTGATATCGGCATATGCCCCACAGGTTGGATTAAAGAGAGAGCAGAAAGAGGCCTTTTGGAACGACATCCTTAGTGTTATTTCAGGCCTCATTTTACTTAAATTATTTTACTTCAAAATTCTGTTATTACCAATGTAAACGGCAGTGCACAAGAGGGCTTCTTTATAGCAGGAAGACTAGATCTTAACTCACCAAATTCTATAGACTCTTCAAATTATCTTGTCAGCATATCCTTGTCTTCATGATTGCAAATTAAAATTATGGTGTCTGTCAGTGGGGTTCTTTACCCCTGCACAGCTTGCTCATTACAGGGGCACTGTGCGCCCATGTATCAAGTACAGTACTGTTTGCTTGTGTGGGGAGGTTCCACCCATACCGCACTTCTCGAAAGGGTAGAGTTAAACAAATTTAGTCTCATCAACTCGCCTCCTCTCACTAATGTTGCATCTCTTACTCTTCTACCCCTATGACAATAATCAGTGTTCTTCAGAACTTTCTCAATGTATACCTTCTCCCTTGCAGAGAGTAGGGGACACTTGCTTTTTATCACATTCCCATCCCTATTCTGTCCACCTTTCTAACCGAAGAGTAAACCGATTTCCCAGTCTTTCTTCTACTGAACAAGTAAGCTCTGGAACTCTTTTCCTGAATCTGACTTTCCCGTATCCTATGACTTAGACTGCTTCATTCTGTGTATTCTGACATTTATGCTCTTTTCACCTTGAATTGGGCTATCGTTTATTCTTGTCGTGAGATCTTTATCTACCAGTGAAAAGTCCACAAATGAGAAATCTTATTTTAACTTTATATACTTACTTTTGACCTTATAAAGTTAACCACTTCAGTATACAGTACAACAACTTCTTTCTTCTTTAGTATTCTTTCCATCATTTTCAGATTAACGATTGCCTCTAAAATTCAAAGGGCTAAAAAGTATCTCGGCTAACCCTCCAACTCTAACAAGTTCTTCCTAGGCTGAACAAAATTATTCAATCATAGCCATAATACAAAGTGAAAGGTTTCATTGCATACTGTAAGGGTTATTATATTTATTCCATCTGATAATAATCATAAACTTACTCAGACAAAGCTGGACCATATTCAACAGGTCTGGGAAATGACCTGAGCTGCTTTTCCAATGGATTCCAATATTCTCTATCTATTAGCGGTATACAGTACTTATACTCTTATTTCATTCTTATACTGTATTCCATAAATACACCTGAAAATAAAATCTCTGTAAATTCAACTCAGATGAAACTGGACTGGATGCAACAGGGCTGGGAAATGATCTGGGCAGCTTCGAGGGCCTCTTCTCCAACTTTGCCCAGCTGAAGAGGACAGCTGCAGGCCTTCCTCCGGACCAGCGTCGAGACTACGCTGAGAAGGTTGCAGTGGCCTTTTGGAGGGCCATGGGTGGAGACGAAGATGAGGTCACAGGTTTGGATTCTGAGGCAGAATTTTAACCAAAAGACACAAAGGTTAAAATTCAAAAGAGTGAGTCAAATGTCTGAATACTGTAGTGGCAAATGTCCGGACGTCCAATGTTCAGTTCGGACTATCATTAATGTGATTCACACTTCCGGAAATTTCTCAATTGTTTTGTCTAGAAGTTTACCGAACAGTCGTGAGCCATGATAAACATACACGCATTTCAATCTTTGAACCTTTAACACTATCTGGTCTGAGGGGGGGCTTTTTGGACCTCCCATGTTTTGCTCCAGTACTGTAGTTTGGAGATTTTAAGGCATTTCTCCCCATTAGTTTGGTGATAATAAGACGCTTCACCCCATTCAGGTGTCTGGGCGAGCAATGGCGAGCCTGTAACTTAGAAGAAATCAGCCTTCGGCCCGGATATTTTTCTATCAAATAATGTAAACATTTAGTTTGAAAGGTAGTCTGGGAAGGTGTTTTTGTTAGCCTAGGGGACAAACTAAAATACATTGCTCGAAAATAGCAAAATCAAGCAAAATTCTCAATAATAATTAAACAAAATATCATAATACCCAACAAGATGTCAGACCAGATAGTGTTAAGGCAATTTCATAAGCCTCTTGGATACAGTAAGGCAGTGTATTGTTGCGTTTACAGTTGTTGTTGTTACTGTCTTGACCGAACAGCCCCAAGGTCCTGAGCAAGGCCAAGGCCATAACCGAGTGCCCCCACAGAACCCTCCCAGCTTTACCACTAAGAAAGACCAAGTGACCGAAGCCGTCCCGTCTTCCAACATTACAGGCTCACTATCGTTCGCCAGGGAAAAAATTGACACCTATATAGCACGGAAAGTCTAAATATTTATGAAAAAATGGGGCGAAAGGTCTTAAAATTGACTAACTAATGGGGCAAACATCTTAACATCTGAAAACTAATGGGGCTAAACTTGAGGGAGAAAGTGGTCCATAAAACTGGCCCATTTCCCCTTAAACAGATTCTGGTAGCACATCTTCAGTAACTCCCCTACTTGAAATTGAGACTTTAAATGAAGCAATTGTTTTTTGTCATTTTTATTGTAATTTTGCCCCATTTTTTTTTTTTTTTTTAATAGTGAAGCATTCAACTATTGATTAGTGATTGTGGATTATAATTGATTATATTGATTACTGATTATTGATTTTGTATTTATTTCACCATTGTAACAATTCTTTGTTATGGATGGCGTCATGAAAGAAATACTATCAAGAGCAGTGGATGTTGGTGTATCGCTGAAAAGGGAGGGAATTGAGTGGAAGCTACCTATACTGCTGTTTGCGGATGATACAGTTCTGATGAGTGATAATGAATGGGAGTTGCAGGGTCTGGTAAATGAGTTTGGAACAGTGTGCGAAAAACGGAATTTGAAGGTAAATACGGGGAAGAGCAAGGTTATGGTCTTCGAAAGGGGTGAAGTCACAGAGTGTGAGGTGAAGCTGAACGGTCAGGCTATGGAGATCGTCAACTCTTTTAAGTATCTGGGCAGTGTGTTGAGTAAAGATGGGACTATGGATGAAGAGGCGCGGGAGAGGGTACAACAGGGGAAGAGGTTGTAGGAACGCTAAAAGCAGTAACAAGAAATAGGGTGGTCAGTATGGAAGTGAAGAAGTCCTTGCATGACAGTGTGGTAATCCCGACACTGACTTACGGAAGCGAAGCATGGACGTTGGTTGAGAGACTCAGACCAAGCGTGAGAGCAGTGGAAATGAATTACTTAAGGAGTGCGTGCGGAGTTACATGGAGGGATAGACAGACTAATGAGGAAGTAAGAAGGAGGTGTGGTGTGGAGGTAGATGTGCTGGAAAGTGTGAAAAAGAACAACTTGAGATGGTTCGGCCATATGGAACGTATGGAAAGCGAGAGAATGACTAAGAGGGTGTACGAGAGCGAGGTGGAGGGACAGAGGGGGAGAGGTAGACCGAATATGAGGTGGAAGGATGGAGTGAGGAACTACATGAACGAAGGCGGTGCTGGTTGGGGGGAGGGGCGTCGACTGACTGGGGACAGAGGTGCATGGGGGCGGTTTGTTCGTGGCCACCCCTTCGGGGATCACGGCGTCAGGCAATAGATAGATAGATAGAACAATTCTTTCAGTCACTCTCCTGCTTTCATGCATACCGATATCGATTCCAACTTTGTTGTTGTTGTTGTTGTCGTCGTGTGTTGCTTCTTGGGTCGCTCGCCATGACAACACTCTCACTTTCTCTCGCACGGTATTAAGTGATTTTAGGACAAATTCAAGCCTGTGCCTTTTAAGTATTGTGATATTATTAATTACTATGTACTGTACTATAATGTACTGTCTTCTAAAAATATAATAATGTTTTTATTTGTCTAAATTATACTGAATTTTAGTTTGCAAGTTTTACATTTTAATACAATACAGTACTGTATTGTAAAGTGTAACGAGTGGTAGGGTGATCTCCGTTTTCTATGCTGGTGCGGACTATATTGTTTGTAGGACGTAATTTGGACTCGGACATCTCAGAATATCAGATTTCTCAGACTTGTTTATCCCCCAATTAGTCCGAAATTATGAGGGTTGACTATATTAAGTTTGCTCCCTAGACTTATATCAAGCTTTAAAAAACACCCCCCTTTTTCTAGATAAATTTAAAAAAAGAAATTACGCCGAAGGCCGGTTCCTACTAAACTACAGGCTGACTATCGCTCGCCAAGAAAAAATTGATGCCTAAATGGCACGAAAGCTCCCCTTTCACCCGCAGCGCCGCTAGGGAGCCCTCATACGTCTTCATTACCACTCGCACCAACCACTCCTCCAACCCAAGTTTTTTCATGGCTCACTGCATAACCTAAACCGGATTTTGACTGTAGTCTATTCATTAGTTTTAGGCAATAATTTGTCCTCCTTTGCAGCAGATGTTTATTATAAAGATGTATATTTATGTATGTATATACTCAGGGTCTCAGGCATATACCCCATAGCTGGGGGTGGCCGAATCGAGACGAAGCCCAAACAGAAACAACTAAATTGAAAAAAAAAAAAAAATCACACACACAGGTCTAGGTCACCCAGGAGAAGACCCAGAGACCAAGAATCATGAGGGGCCCTTAGCAAAAAAATTCCCCAGGTCCCAAATCTCCCAGAGAGGTTCCGATCTCAGCAGGCAGACACGCAGCGAAACGACACTACAATGCCCGCCCACATTACTTCCAGGCATGACCCTTCAAATATACACTGGTTCCCCGGGCCAGGCGGCTGACTGACTACTGTATTATCTAGTACAACTGGCGCCCGACCCAAACTCCCTACAACCGCATTATCACTCCTCTACTCACAAGTAGTTTCCATTAATTCATATTCATCACCACTTCTCTTGCCTGTTTTTCAGTCATCTCTGTATCTTCCAAAGCTTTTTTCACACCATCTCCTCCGAGGTCTTCCTCTCAATCTATTTCCTCTTGTTTTTGGCTCATATATTCTCTTTGTAAGACTTTCATCTCCCATTCATTCAACATGTCCATACAAGCATAGCACCCTTATGTCCACTCTGGCCGATAAGGGTTCTTGTTGTCCCACTCTCCTTTGTACCTCTTCATTCCTCAATCCGTCTCTACCTGGTACTCCACACATACTCCTCAAGCAGCTCATCTCCATCACATCCAACCTTCTTTTCTCTTGTCCATTCAGACCCCATGTATCAGCCCCATACATCACTATTGGTACAACTATCCCTTGATACATTGCACTTTTCGCTTTCATTCCGAGATTTCTCACCTTCCACATTGTTGTTGTTGTTGTTGTTGTTCCCCAAGCTGCCTGGCCAAACAGCCCCAAGGCCCCGAGCAATTCCAAGGCCATAACCGAGTGCTCCCACAGAACCCTCCCCGCCGACCACAATAAAGCCTGGGTGACCGAAGCCACTCCATGGCAGGGAGCTGAGGAGGGTGCGGACACGCCCGGGAAACCAAAGCCCCACCCAGGGCCCTGTGCCCCTCAGCAATTATGAAGAGAAAGTTGAGGGGCAAGGGAAAAATGTGACGCTTTGGCTTCCAATCTTGGTAGATTGGGAGGTCAATCCACGGAAGAGACGCCATCACTTGAGATCTAGAAAATATATAAGTTAAAGGAACAGTCAGAGTAAGCTATGGGTATGGCAGAGATTGCTCAGCTCTCACTCTGATAGACCAGCCCATCACCACACATATGTACTTCCCATTGCTCCGAAAATGTTCCTTCCCTCACACATCCCTCACACATTCTATATCGTACCTCCATTTCCACATCTGCGTCCCTGTTTATCCTACTTCTAGATATTTAAAACACTCCACTTATTTCAGTATTTCCCCATCCAGTCGTACATTTAGATTTACCCTACGAGCATCTCTATTACATACCATCACTTTACTTTTATTGACATTCACCCTCTGCTTCCTCCTCCCACATATCACACCAAACTCTTTTACTACTCGCTGCAGTTTCTCCTCAGAATCTGCCACTATGCCCACTATAGAGAAGAAAATAATACTGTACTGTACGGTAGTTATGCATCCTTTCAATATAGCACTTTTTATATATTTAGATACAGAAGAAATTATATTCTGTACTGTAGGTACACCTACTGTAGCCAGACCTATGAGAGTTCCATATGGAGCTCAGTGGTCTGGTTAATCTGCTCTACATAACTAACTAACTAACTGTAGGAGGCGGGTGCCCAACCCCGAAAGGGGTTGAAATAGGGGAGCTATCCCCCCGCCAAAGGCGGCTTTCTAGGGCCTTTCCTAGCTGATGCTGAGAGGATTGGGTTCTAGTCATGTGGTGATGGGCTGGTCTATCAGAGTGAGAGCTGAGCAATCTCTGCCATACCCATAGCTTACTCTGACTGTTCCTTTAACTTATATATTTTCTAGATCTCAAGTGACGGCGTCTCTTCCGTGGATTGACCTTCCAATCTACCAAGATTGGAAGCCAAAGCGTCACATTTTTCCCTTGCCCTTCAACTTTCTCTTCATAAATGCTGAGGGGCACAGGGCCCTGGGTGGGGCTTTGGTTTCCCGGGCGTTTCCGCACCCTCCTCAGCTCACGCCATGGAGTGGCTTCGGTCACCCAGGCTTTATTGTGGTCGGCAGGGAGGGTTCTGTGGGGGCACTCGGTTATGGCCTTGGAATTGCTCGGGGCCTTTGGGCTGTTCGGCCAGGCAGCTTGGGGAACAACAACAACAACAACAACTAACTGTAGGTATGCAACTTTCAATATGGTATATCAAATGATTGTATATTTAGATACAGATGAAAATATATACCTGTACTGTAGTTATGCATCCTCAATTGTCAATTATGAAAAGAAAATAGTAAAATTACCATAAGCAGTCGTATTACAGTAGTTTTGTATTTTTGGCCCGTTTAAGATTTACAGAGTACACGGATCCCTCAATATTCGCGGATTCACTTATTCGCGGTTACCATTTGGTTAGAATTTGATTAGTTTAAATGGGTTGGTGAGTGTTTCATTTACTTACAGCAATTAATTAACCCTATTAAAAGATATAAATATTTTAAGTTTAATGGTTAATGAAACTATTTTGCCGTACTGTATATTATTATTTATATTATTGTATTTAGATGTATTACATACATAAACACAAAAAAAACACTTATTTATGGGCTTGGGAAGGGTCTGTGGGGCTTATCGAGGGATCTGTAGTGACTATTCGCGGATTCTATTATTCGCAGTAATTTCAGGTACATAACCCCCGCGAATATTGAGGGAGCCCTGTAGTTATAGTGAGCGGTAAAAGCGTTCAAGTTTTTTATATTCATTATTATTGTTAATGAGATCTGTGCCCCATGTATAATGCCAGCAGTTGTGGCAAGTGCTTAACCAGAACTAGTTGTATAAAAAAGCTTGAGCTATCAGCACAACTAGAGTACTTGTCTTGGTCTAGTGGTGAGAGTATTCGCCTCGTAAGCGTGGGGACCCGGGTTCGAGCACTGTGCCGGTGTGAGGTGCTAGAGTGACACCGTGACAGAGTGATAGCTTAAAACAGCCCATATGCCTTATAGATAACCAAAATCAGTTAAATCACGACTGTTTTTCGATATACAGTATTTTACTTAATGTTATTGTATTCGGTTAGGTCGGTTAAGTTAAGTTAGTAAATGCAATAACATTAAGTAAAAATCAACCGAAATAGAATCTTGGTTAGCGCCCCGGGAGCCATTGCCTTCTATAAGTAGAGTCTCTACTCTATCCCACCAAATTATTGTTATTTATAGTTATTTTCTATCTATCTATCTATCTATTGCCTGACGCCGTGATCCCCGAAGGGGTGGCCACGAACGAACCGCCCCCATGCACCTCTGTCCCCAGTCAGTCGACGCCCCTCCCCCCAACCAGCACCGCCTTCGTTCATGTACTTCCTCACTCCATCCTTCCACCTCATATTCGGTCTACCTCTCCCCCTCTGTCCCTCCACCTCGCTCTCGTACACCCTCTTAGTCATTCTCTCGCTTTCCATACGTTCCATATGGCCGAACCATCTCAAGTTGTTCCTTTTCACACTTTCCAGCACATCTACCTCCACACCACACCTCCTTCTTACTTCCTCATTAGTCTGTCAATCCCTCCATGTAACTCCGCACGCACTCCTTAAGTAATTCATTTCCACTGCTCTCACTCTTGGTCTGAGTCTCTCAACCAACGTCCATGCTTCGCTTCCGTAAGTCAGTGTCGGGATTACCACACTGTCATGCAAGGACTTCTTCACTTCCATACTGACCACCCTATTTCTTGTTACTGCTTTTAGCGTTCCTACAACCCTCTTCCCCTGTTGTACCCTCTCCCGCACCTCTTCATCCATAGTCCCATCTTTACTCAACACACTGCCCAGATACTTAAAAGAGTTGACGATCTCCATAGCCTGACCGTTCAGCTTCACCTCACACTCTGTGACTTCACCCCTTTCGAAGACCATAACCTTGCTCTTCCCCGTATTTACCTTCAAATTCCGTTTTTCGCACACTGTTCCAAACTCATTTACCAGACCCTGCAACTCCCATTCATTATCACTCATCAGAACTGTATCATCCGCAAACAGCAGTATAGGTAGCTTCCACTCAATTCCCTCCCTTTTCAGCGATACACCAACATCCACTGCTCTTGATAGTATTTCTTTCATAACTCCATCCATATATACAGTAAACAACCACGGGGACATCACACACCCCTGTTTCAAACCAACATTCAGGTCAAAGAACTCGCTCTGCTCACTCTCCACACGTACTGCCGCCTTTGCACCCTCATACATGCTCTTCACTGCTTTCAGCAACTTGCCCTCTACTCCGTATATTCTAAGTACTTTCCACAAACCTTCTCTATCCACTCTGTCATAGGCCTTCTCCAAGTCCATAAAGGCAACATACACCTTTTGTTTCTTCTCCAGATACTTCTCCACAACACAATTCAGGGTAAAAATCTGATCTACACATCCTCTTCCCTTCCTAAAACCTCCCTGCTCGTCGCCTATCCATTTCTCCGTTCTCACTCTCACTCTCTCAATCACTACCCTACTGTATACCTTCCCTACTACGCTTAGAAGACATATTCCTCGGTGGTTACCACACACTCCTCTTTCCCCTTTGCCCTTATATAGGGGGACTATTATGCCAGTCTTCCAGTCATCGGGTGCACTCCCCTTCTCCCATGCTAGTTTGCACATTTTCCATACCCATTCTATCACTATCTCACCACCATACCTCAACATTTCCCCACACACTCCATCTGTTCCTGGTGCTTTCCCCAACTTCACTCTTTTCATGGCTTCCCACACTTCTGACCTCCTGATCCCCACCTCCTCCTCCACTACTTCTCTTCTTCTCCCTCCCATACCATATCCAGCTATGTTTGCTGGCTCTTCATTCCTTTCATTTAGCAACTCACTGAAGTACTCCCTCCATCTTTCGACTCTCTCTTGCTTCTCGGCTAGCATTCTCCCATTCTTATCTTTCACACCCTTACTGTTTCCCTTGCTACCTTCCCTAACTTTCTTGACTTCTTTCCAGAACAGTTTCTTACTCTCCCTCCATTTTACACTCAGATTCCTTCCAAATTCCTCATCTACTCTTCTCTTACTTTCCTTCACTACTCTCTTCACCACCCTCTTACTCTCCACGTACCTCGCTCGTTCTGTCTCTCGGAATCTTCATTCCCTCTACTACCCAACCACTCTCTATATGCTTTCTTCTTTTCTTCCACAGCTATTCTTACCTCTTCTGTCCACCATGCTGTACCTTTCACTCCCCTCCCTCTTCTCCTCACTCCACACACCTCCTCACATGCTGCACAGATCTCATCCTTAAACACCTTGCTCATCTCCTCCACTTCCTCCATAACTTCCAGGTCGAACCCACCTAGTCGTCTTTCCACTGCTCTCCTGTACTCCTCCCTGATTTCCTCCTCCTGCAACCTCTCCACCCTCCTCACCATTCCACCCTCCTCTCGCCTCCCTCCCGCTCTCCTCACCCACTTCTTTTGTATCCTAACCTTAGCTACCACTACATAATGATCAGACAAACCCCCTCCAATACCCCTATACACCCTAGCATCCATCACAGATTTCTTCATTCGTTCATCCACACATACATAATCAATCAATGACTTTCGTTCCACCACTGTCTTATCCTTCATCGTCAACATCCGTTTCCACGTGTACCTGTGGATCATTCTGTGTCGGAAGAAGGTGTTGGCTATCCACAGCCTCCTCCCCACACATACGTCCACAAGTGCACTACCATTCCCATTCACCTCTGATGGTACCCCCCACCCTCCCACCACTCCCTCAACTTTCCTATCACCCACCTTACCATTCATATCCCCAATCAGAAATATTCTTTCGTTCTTGTCAAACTTCTCCAGGCACGCCTCCACATTCATCCAGAACTCCTCTTTCTTTCTTTCAAGTATATCCTCTGTCGGGGCATACACGCATACAATCACCCACGTTTGTATTCCTACTTTCATTCTCACCCACACAATCCTTGAACCCACAGACCCATACTCTCTTACACATTCCTTCCATTTGCTACTTACAAACAAACATGCACCTTCTCTCGCTGTTCCTTCACTCACTCCAGCACACACACCCATTCCACACTCCCACTCTCTCACATCTGAACCTTTCCATTTGGTCTCTGTCATTCCACATACATCCAGCCTGGCATTCACTAACACTTCCAGAACCTCTCTCTCTCTTTTGTGCCATCATTCATGCCACTAACATTCCACGTAGCCATTCTCAGAATGTCCGAAGGCATGTCCTTAGTCGGTCGTGGTTCGTCAACCACGTCTGCATTAGTATTATTGTAAGTAGTGGTAGGTTATGCTCGCTAACGATATATCTAAATACAGTCGTGATTTAACTTATTTTGGTTATATATAAGGCATATAAGCTGTTTTAACCTGTCACTCTGGTACGGTGTCATTCTAACACCTCACACCGGCCTGGTGGTAGCCTCACAAAAGACAATTTGGGGGGTGATTTCTGCATCTAACGAAGTTTAGTTATGTTTGTTAAATTGTAAATAGTGATGTAAAGTAATTGTAAACTCAGCAAAAATAGTATGGTCCTGTTACAAGGTTTCTTCACTGGTGGCAGCTGTAAAGGGATATCTGAGAGGCTTAGTTGGGGTGCTGTACATATAGGCTAAGTAAATCCCCATGGTGTACTGGCTTGCCTTAACTGGTTGGCTACAACAGTTGCTAAGGCTAGAGCTCTCAGAACTTCCCAGATATGATGTCCCAGTGACCCCGGTTTGTTGGGGGGGTATCCTACCGGGTATGGTAGCAGATTGGGTGGTTTCTGCACTGCCTCCTCGCCGTGGTGTGTGGCCCGGCAACTGACGGAAATAAGGGATGTCGCTGGGGATCATTGTCTCGGAGCCTCGTTGTAGTTGACACACTCATACTTGTGCCTCGCTTGCTTACACTTGTGCCTCGCTTGCTTACACTCGTTCGGAGTCTTCGATATCCACCCAAGGCCCTGTGCCCCTTAACAATTGTGAAGGGAAAGTTGAGGGGAAAAGGAAAAATGTGATGCTTTAGCTGCCAGTCTGCCAACCTATAGGTTGTCAGTAGAGAGGTCAATCCACGGAAGAGACGCTGCCACTTGAGATCTAGAAAATATATAAGTAAAAGGAACACTCAGAGTAAGCTATGGGTATGGCAGAGAACGCTCAACTCTCACTCTGATAGACCAGCCCATCACCACATGACTAGAACCCAATCCTCTCAGCATCAGCTAGGAAAGGCCTAGAAAACCAAAGAGGATATCTCCTCTATATCAACTCTCAACAACTAATAGTGATACCGATATGCTTGCCTCGGATGCTGTCTCTTCCCCTTACCCAGCTCCCCTCCCCCTCGTGATGATAACCTTGCACGTTCAGAATGCACTTCCTCCGAATTCTCCCTGATTCCTCGCCCCTCCGCTGGGGACCCTACTGTGATTTTTAGATTTTGGAAACTCAAAAATCCCATAGACGAGGTTTATATGTACAGTATGTATTTTGCTCAAATATGCATCACAAGTACACTTTGACCCGCTGAATCCATTGGTACCATCATAATTGTGGAGGGCTGGATCTGTCAGAGTGATGTTTGGTGTCCTCTACTTCCCATATCCTTTATACCCGCCCATAAAAACTAAATTTTTTTAAGTGATACCTCGTCTATGGGTGATTTTTGGTCTTCCAAAATCTGTGAACAACTGTGGTGGTCGAGTGGTGAGCACGCTCGCGTGTGAATCTGCAAGACCCGGGATCGAATCCCCGCCACGGCGGACATTTAGTGGGTGTGGTAGTACGTCCTAGCATGTTTCACATGCTTGCACCCAGTCAGAGGACATCCTGACGACGTATACAGACTAAACACACATAACAAAGCCACTCCAACACCTTCCTCTCTCTCCAACACCCCTTCTCCCATCTCAACACTCTTCTCTAAGCTAGTGCCTGTATAGAATCGTAAGATTCAGAGTCGTAAAGATTCCAGGACGAGCTCAATAACGGCGGATCCCCAGATTGGCCGTGGTGATTGCACCTAAACACATACAAAAGTAAGTCCATGGGTGTTTTTGGACCAAATTAAGGCTATAGTCCATGGGTGTTTTTGGACAAGAGGCAATATTCAATAGGTGTTTTGGGGTGTTTCTGGACAAAATGCTATAGTCCATGGGTGTTTTTTTTTGTTTTTTTTTTTTACCAATGGCTATAGTCCATGGGTGTCCTCTTCAAGAGGATTCCAACGATATGGTCACAAGTTGAAATATCTCAACTTTTTTGGAAAAAATATATTTGGACATGTGGGGATATGTTTGGATTCCTCACGACGCGCTGAATCCAATGGCGCAAACCGCTTTCATTTTTACCAATATTTGTGGAAATGGGAGCAAAAAATTGAGTTAGGACACTATTCTGAATCCTCTCGACGCGCTGAATCCAATGGTGCAAACCGTTTTTAAATATATGCATTTTTTGTAGAAATGGGAGCCTATTAATATTTTAAAGTTTTTAATTACATTAGTGTGATCATAAGTCGGGTAAAGTATACCCAAGTTTCAAAAACTTATAATGGGGAGACTAATTAAAAACTAGTGAACTTTAATATGAATTACTACCGCTGAAATCTGGGTTTACTTTACCCTGGACTAATATATAATTATAATGGGAGCCTATTATAATTTTAAATAAAATTTATAAAAAAAAAATTGGTAACTATTACTGTATATAAGTCTAGGGTAAAGTAAATCCAAATTTCAAAATCTTATAATGGGGAAACTAATTAAAAACTAGTGGACTTTTAATATGAATTACGACCGCTGAAATCTGGGTTTACTTTACCCTGGACTGTATATATAATATATAATTATAATGAGCCTATTATAATATTAAATAAAATATATAAAAAATATTTGTGTAACTATTATATAAGTCTAGGGTAAAGTAGAAATGTAGAAATGGGAGCCTATTATAATTTTAAAGTTCTTAATTAAATTAGTGTAATCATAAGTCTAGGGTAAAGTATACCCAAATGGTATCATTCAAGGAGACTACCGCAGGGTCGACTTACCTCTGACCGGGTGTAGGCTATCCTAGTGTTTACTATGCCCCTTTGAAAGGACATTAGCCTAACCTAACAACCTTACCTAACCTATCCTAGTAGACTATTATGGGTGGGGCTGCCCCCCCCCCCCCCCCCCCCGCTGTTTGACAATTGTAACTTAGATTTTTGGTGTATTTGTATGTGAAGTGGGTATTTTTTCAATTTGTCGATAACAAAAATCCTCCATGGGTACTATATGGAGAAAATTATGGCGAATATATTGGTGCCTATCTTCCCTAATAAATTGTTTCTCATAACGCTGCAGTAGTGTCGTTTAAAATAACCCTCGAACCTAGGATATATACTTGCATCTAAATTCCGCGCACTTATGCATTATGCTATCAAGACCAATTACTCACTGTTTTGAGTCGGCTCAGTGTCTCGTTATCAGTCTCGAGGCATCGTATATTTTTCTTAATCTATAGATGTAGACAAATATGGAGAGTCTAAAGGTCCCTATTTACCCAAATAAATTGTGTCTAATAGTGCCGCGAAAGATATCTTTAATGATATCGTAGTAAGGATTGTAAATTATATTCATGTGCCTTGGCAATATTTTTGGAGTTTCCACTAATGCCCATATCTAGCCATCAACCAATCGAATCTGACAAAATATTGTGGACAAAGGCTCAACGACCACTGAACGTCCCGCACCGCCCTTGGTCAGTACAGGCTAGATTCTTCCCCTCACCCTTGGTCCCGTTCCCCCTTCCGCCCCCTTGACACTGCCCTGGTCCGTCTCCGCATAGTCCATGTTGGACTGGCCTCTCACCTCTTCCGTCTTCGGCTGGTACCTGACCCTATCTGCCCGTGGTGCCGGACGGTGGATGAAACGGTAGAGCACTTCCTTCTTCACTGCCCTCGCTTTTATTCCCATAGGACCCTCCTCCACTGCAGCCTCCGCTCCCTTGGGGTCACCAACTTTACCCTCCCCGTCCTGCTGGGGGGCCGTGGGCTGGACCCGGCCCTCCGTGACCGGGTGCTCCAGCACACCAAGGTCTTCCTGCGGCCGACTGTGATTACCTGCCTGTGTTGGTCTGCGGCAGGGGTAATTGGGCCTGCCCACACAGCCCTACAATCAACAATCAAGATCAAGACCGGGAGTCTCAGCTGGGCTACGGTGGTGAGTGGACGTCCGCGTGAGTCGTCTGCTGCTTCGGTGGTTCGGCGGCCTCTTCCCCTGGCTTCATCTCCTTGCGCCATTCTACACTGTAGGCTAGCCTAAACAGACCTCGGATGCGGAAATACCCTGAGCCGAACAGGCCAAGGGGGACATCTCTATTGGTCTAACTGGTAAGGTGTCTGCCTCACACCCAAGGGTCGAGAGTTCATGTCCCCACCAGGGCATGATATTTTCGTGAGGCTATTTCCGCATTTAACGAAGTTTAGGTGTGTTGGTAAAATTGTTCAGATGGTTGAGAGTAAGATCGGAGCTCCATAAATCCTCTTTCGGGTATGGTATAAAAACCGATCCCCACACACGTGTCTGCCGGGTGTCATCACTTCATCCCTTCAGTTTTCGTGTCCTGGGAGTCTTGTTGCCCTTCTGCCCTTAATGAGGAGAAATGCAAGGTCATGCACATAGGACGAAGAAACCCAGAGTACCAATACCACATGAAGAATAATCCACTAACCACCACAGAGGAGGAAAAAGACCTAGGAGTTTTATGTCACCCCGGATTTGAAGCCAGCAGTACAAGTGGCCAAGGCAGCAGCCAGTGCCAACTCGTTGGTAGGACTTCTAAGGAAAACCTATACATACATGGATTCAGAGATGTTTTCTCCTTTGTACAAATTCCTAATCAGACCTCGACTGGAATACAGTATCCAGGCATGGTCTCCATATA
>CM064507.1:43136686-43195530 GCA_032716605.1 Paralithodes platypus
CTCTCACTCTGATAGACCAGCCCATCACCACATGACTAGAACCCAATCCTCTCTCAGCATCAGCTAGGAAAGGCCCTAGAAAACCAAAGAGGATATCTCCTCTATATCAACTCTCAACAACTAATAGTGATACCGATATGCTTGCCTCGGATGCTGTCTCTTCCCCTTACCCAGCTCCCCTCCCCCTCGTGATGATAACCTTGCACGTCAGAATGCACTTCCTCGAATTCTCCCTGATTCCTCGCCCTCCGCTGGGGACCCTACTGTGATTTTTAGATTTTGGAAACTCAAAAATCCCATAGACGAGGTTTATATGTACAGTATGTATTTTTGCTCAAATTTGGCATCACAAGTACACTTTGACCCGCTGAATCCATTGGTACCATCATAATTGTGGAGGGCGGCTGGATCTGTCAGAGTGATGTTTGGTGTCTCTACTTCCCATACTAATCCTTTATACCCGCCATAAAAAACTATTTTTTTTTTTTAAAGTGATACCTCGTCTATGGGTGATTTTTGGTCTTCCCAAATCTGTGAACAACTGTGGTGGTCGAGTGGTGAGCACGCTCGACGTGGAATCTGCAAGACCCGGGGATCGAATCCCCGCCACGGCGGACATTTAGTGGGTGTGGTAGTACGTCCTAGCATGTTTCACATGCTTGCACCAGTAAGAGGACATCCTGACGACGTATACAGACTAAACACACATAACAAAGCCACTCCAACACCTTCCTCTCTCTCCAACACCCCTTCTCCCATCTCAACACTCTTCTCTAAGCTAGTGCCTGTATAGAATCGTAAGATTCAGAGTCGTAAAGATTCCAGGACGAGCTCAATAACGGCGGATCCCCAGATTGGCCGTGGTGATTGCCACTAAACAAACATACAAAAGTAAGTCCATGGGTGTTTTTGGACCAAATTAAGGCTATAGTCCATGGGTGTTTTTGGACCAAAGGCTTTAGTCCATGTGTGTTTTGGGGTGTTTTTGGACAAGAGGCAATATTCAATAGGTGTTTTGGGGTGTTTCTGGACAAAATGCTATAGTCCATGGGTGGTTTTTTTTTACCAATGGCTATAGTCCATGGGTGTCCTCTTCAAGAGGATTCCAACGATATGGTCACAAGTTGAAATATCTCAACTTTTTTGGAAAAAATATATTTGGACATGTGGGGATATGTTTGGATTCCTCACGACGCGCTGAATCCAATGGCGCAAACCGTTTTCATTTTTACCAATATTTGTGGAAATGGGAGCAAAAAATTGAGTTAGGACACTATTCTGAATCCTCTCGACGCGCTGAATCCAATGGTGCAAACCGTTTTTAAATATATGCATTTTTTGTAGAAATGGGAGCCTATTAATATTTTAAAGTTTTTAATTACATTAGTGTGATCATAAGTCGGGTAAAGTATACCCAAGTTTCAAAAACTTATAATGGGGAGACTAATTAAAAACTAGTGAACTTTAATATGAATTACTACCGCTGAAATCTGGGTTTACTTTACCCTGGACTAATATATAATTATAATGGGAGCCTATTATAATTTTAAATAAAATTTATAAAAAAAAAATTGGTAACTATTACTGTATATAAGTCTAGGGTAAAGTAAATCCAAATTTCAAAATCTTATAATGGGGACTAATTAAAAACTAGTGGACTTTTAATATGAATTACGACCGCTGAAATCTGGGTTTACTTTACCCTGGACTGTATATATAATATATAATTATAATGAGCCTATTATAATATTAAATAAAATATATAAAAAATATTTGTGTAACTATTATATAAGTCTAGGGTAAAGTAGAAATGTAGAAATGGGAGCCTATTATAATTTTAAAGTTCTTAATTAAATTAGTGTAATCATAAGTCTAGGGTAAAGTATACCCAAATGGTATCATTCAAGGAGACTACCGCAGGGTCGACTTACCTCTGACCGGGTGTAGGCTATCCTAGTGTTTACTATGCCCCTTTGAAAGGACATTAGCCTAACCTAACAACCTTACCTAACCTATCCTAGTAGACTATTATGGGTGGGGCTCCCCCCCCCCCCCCCCCCCCCCGCTGTTTGACAATTGTAACTTAGATTTTTGGTGTATTTGTATGTGAAGTGGGTATTTTTTCAATTTGTCGATAACAAAAATCCTCCATGGGTACTATATGGAGAAAATTATGGCGAATATATTGGTGCCTATCTTCCCTAATAAATTGTTTCTCATAACGCTGCAGTAGTGTCGTTTAAAATAACCCTCGAACCTAGGATATATACTTGCATCTAAATTCCGCGCACTTATGCATTATGCTATCAAGACCAATTACTCACTGTTTTGAGTCGGCTCAGTGTCTCGTTATCAGTCTCGAGGCATCGTATATTTTTCTTAATCTATAGATGTAGACAAATATGGAGAGTCTAAAGGTCCCTATTTACCCAAATAAATTGTGTCTAATAGTGCCGCGAAAGATATCTTTAATGATATCGTAGTAAGGATTGTAAATTATATTCATGTGCCTTGGCAATATTTTTGGAGTTTCCACTAATGCCCATATCTAGCCATCAACCAATCGAATCTGACAAAATATTGTGGACAAAGGCTCAACGACCACTGAACGTCCCGCACCGCCCTTGGTCAGTACAGGCTAGATTCTTCCCCTCACCCTTGGTCCCGTTCCCCCTTCCGCCCCCTTGACACTGCCCTGGTCCGTCTCCGCATAGTCCATGTTGGACTGGCCTCTCACCTCTTCCGTCTTCGGCTGGTACCTGACCCTATCTGCCCGTGGTGCCGGACGGTGGATGAAACGGTAGAGCACTTCCTTCTTCACTGCCCTCGCTTTTATTCCCATAGGACCCTCCTCCACTGCAGCCTCCGCTCCCTTGGGGTCACCAACTTTACCCTCCCCGTCCTGCTGGGGGGCCGTGGGCTGGACCCGGCCCTCCGTGACCGGGTGCTCCAGCACACCAAGGTCTTCCTGCGGCCGACTGTGATTACCTGCCTGTGTTGGTCTGCGGCAGGGGTAATTGGGCCTGCCCACACAGCCCTACAATCAACAATCAAGATCAAGACCGGGAGTCTCAGCTGGGCTACGGTGGTGAGTGGACGTCCGCGTGAGTCGTCTGCCGCTTCGGTGGTTCGGCGGCCTCTTCCCCTGGCTTCATCTCCTTGCGCCATTCTACACTGTAGGCTAGCCTAAACAGACCTCGGATGCGGAAATACCCTGAGCCGAACAGGCCAAGGGGGACATCTCTATTGGTATAACTGGTAAGGTGTCTGCCTCACACCCAAGGGTCGAGAGTTCATGTCCCCACCAGGGCATGATATTTTCGTGAGGCTATTTCCGCATTTAACGAAGTTTAGGTGTGTTGGTAAAATTGTTCAGATGGTTGAGAGTAAGATCGGAGCTCCATAAATCCTCTTTCGGGTATGGTATAAAAACCGATCCCCACACACGTGTCTGCCGGGTGTCATCACTTCATCCCTTCAGTTTTCGTGTCCTGGGAGTCTTGTTGCCCTTCTGCCCTTAATGAGGAGAAATGCAAGGTCATGCACATAGGACGAAGAAACCCAGAGTACCAATACCACATGAAGAATAATCCACTAACCACCACAGAGGAGGAAAAAGACCTAGGAGTTTATGTCACCCCGGATTTGAAGCCAGCAGTACAAGTGGCCAAGGCAGCAGCCAGTGCCAACTCGTTGGTAGGACTTCTAAGGAAAACCTATACATACATGGATTCAGAGATGTTTCTCCCTTTGTACAAATTCCTAATCAGACCTCGACTGGAATACAGTATCCAGGCATGGTCTCCATATACCCGTCGAGACATCAACAAGTTGGAACAAGTACAGCGGAGAGCCACTAAACTGGTTCCTGAGTTGTCCGAAATGCCATATGAGTTGTGACTGGAGCGTCTTGGACTAACGACACTGGAGCAGAGAAGGAAACGAGGAGACATGATCCAGACCTTTTTTTTTTTTCTATATTCCATCTACTCCCTCTCGGGCATAAGCTGAGAGCCTGTACATTCCACCGCTCAACACGGTGAAGCCCGTGAGGTCTTGTTCCAGTCTGGGGAGTGAGACATGTGAAGCATCCATCATGGCTCGAAGCGGCTGGTTGCTTCGCTCAAGTGCTTCACCGTCTCACCCTCCAGACTCAGACCCTCACTCTCAGAACGCCACCTATTGAGCAGTGAACTCACTAGGCATTGTCCCCCTGTAACATATTTTGAATATGGGAATATTCATACAGTGTTATTTAATAAGGGAACAATGAGGGTATTTTTTTGGCATTTCGGTGGGCTTTCTGGTAATGCACTGATACTAGGTACAGCACAAATTCAATCCCAATAATATCTTCCCATTGACATATCGGGATTTGAACCCGGGTCCATTGAATTACCAATCCAGTGGCATGACCACTCCACCACACCTCCCCAACCAACCCCAGAAAACCAACCAAACACCCGAGGACACAGACTGAAGCTGGCCAAGGTCAGGCACAGAACCACGAAGAGGAACAACTTTTTTAGTGCTAGGAATGTAAACAACTGGAATAGTCTCCCAGAGGAAGTAGTTACGAGTCAGCGTGTAAACGTTTTTAAAAATAATTATGACTGGTATGAGACTGAAAGATTGAGAAGAGGCAACCTTTATGAGCATTGACTCCTCTGCCTCTTAAACTATCACTAAGGTAAGCAATACAGCCCCTCCTGGGCCCCTGCTGTTTGAGCCTCCTTACAGGGAGGCCGCTGTGGACCCGTCTTCCCTGTGACCACTTCCACCTCGGCAGGGCGATATAAGCAGAATTGCTTTACTGCCCTTCAAGGGCTTCAACGTTACAAAGAAGATGTGAGAGGGAGTACAGGGGGAGAAATAAATAGACTGGAGACGGGACAAAATAAAATAGGAAGAATGGGGTTAGGAGCAAGAAGGTGGACAGCAAATGAAGCAGTGAGAGGGGAGATGGGATGGAGTACGTTTGAGGAAAGAGTGGCGAAGGCAAAGTTGAGGTACAAGAGTAGGTTGGAGGAGATGGAGAGTGAATGAATGGGGGGAGGGGAAGAGTAGATGGGCAAAAGAGTGTAAGAGAAAACTGAAAAAAATAGGAGTGAAACAAAGAAGGATGGGAGAGGAGTGGAGAGATGTAGGGAGTAAGGCAGGACTAGGTCAGGGAAGGAGACTAGAGAAAGAGATAGGAACGAGAGTGAAGGAAGTAGGAAGACAGGAATGGAAGAGAAATATGGAGAAGAAAAGTACACTGATAAGATATAGAAGCAAGGGGAGACCGAGAAAAGAGGAGTTCTATGACGGAAGTTGGGGAGCTGAACTACTGTTTAAGGCTAGGGCAGGAGCATTAGAGACAAATAGGAGAACATGGAGGTGGAATGGGGGGTGAAAGAGTGTCTGCAGTGTGAGGTGGGAGGGAGGAGACAATAGAACATATAGTGACAGAGTGCCAGGGGTATGCAGAGGAGAGAGATGGGTTGGAAAATTAGTTGAAACGGGTGGTAGGGGAGAGGGAATGGGAAGAACAGCAGGAGGAGGAGGATGAGGGTGTAAAATTTGTGTTAGGTCTCGGGACAGAAGAGGGGGTAGATGGGGAAATTGGGAAAAGAATGAAGGTAGTGAAAAAATTCCTGGAGCAGGTGTGGCAGAAGAGACAACGGAATAGAATAGAATAGGGTGAGGGGGGAGAAGGTGACCATATCGGGGAGCAAGAACAAATGAGATTAAATAGTAGAGAGGGGAAAAGTTAAATTAAGGTAAGGAGAGAACAAGATACTGTATTGGGGGGTGGAGGAGGGGGTAAAATAGGGAGAGGAGAGTTCTGCTTAAGCTATATACTTCAATTATTTTTCTTTAACTATCCTTTCTACGACTACATATTTTCTAAACTAATTCTTAATCTAACTCTAGCTGTTTCTGGAGAAGTCACCGGTGCATAGGTGAGCTGGCTTGAAAAGGGACAGCAACTCCACAAAAAGAAGAAGAAGAAGAAGATCAAGACCACTGAAGTGACTGACGTGTAGAGAAAAGCAGTATGATAGTAGTAAATGGACCAGAGGCAGTAGAAATGAGGATAGGAGGGGAAAGAATAGAAACAAGGGAGGAAGTGAAGTATTTAGGGGTATGGATAGGGAGGGAAGGGCGACAAAGGACAATGAATGAGAAAATCATGAAGGTGGAGCAGTGTAGTGGGAAACTGTGGAATGTGACAAAAACCAGAGTAAATAAATATAAAATAGTAAGAGAGGTGTGGAAGGACTTTGAAGTGCCGAGAATAATGTACGGGATGGATGTGAGAGGGAGTACAGGGGGAGAAATAAATAGACTGGAGACGGGACAAAATAAAATAGGAAGAATGGGGTTAGGAGCAAGAAGGTGGACAGCAAATGAAGCAGTGAGAGGGGAGATGGGATGGAGTACGTTTGAGGAGAGAGTGGCGAAGGCAAAGTTGAGGTACAAGAGTAGGTTGGAGGAGATGGAGGGTCATAGGTGG
Source organism: Paralithodes platypus (assembly GCA_032716605.1). NCBI lineage: Eukaryota > Metazoa > Arthropoda > Malacostraca > Decapoda > Lithodidae > Paralithodes > Paralithodes platypus. The sequence continues at coordinate 43,143,186 of CM064507.1, forward strand.
CCAAGGAGAGTGAATGAATGGGGGGGAGGGGAAGAGTAGATGGGCAAAAGAGTGTAAGAGAAAACTGAAAAAAATAGGAGTGAAACAAAGAAGGGTGGGAGAGGAGTGGAGAGATGTAGGGAGTAATGCAGGATTAGGTCAGGGAAGGAGACTAGAGAAAGAGATAGGAACGAGAGTGAAGGAAGTAGGAAGACAGGAATGGAAGAGAAATATGGAGAAGAAAAGTACACTGATAAGATATAGAAGCAAGGGGAGACCGAGAAGAAGAGGAGTTCTATGACGGAAGTTGGGGAGCTGAACTACTGTTTAAGGCTAGGGCAGGAGCATTAGAGACAAATAGGAGAACATGGAGGTGGAATGGGGGGGTGAAAGAGTGTCTACAGTGTGAGGTGGGAGGGAGGAGAGTGGAGGAGACAATAGAACATATAGTGACAGAGTGCCAGGGGTATGCAGAGGAGAGAGAGGGGTTGGAAAATGAGTTGAAACGGGTGGTAGGGGAGAGGGTATGGGAAGAGCAGAAAGAGAGGAGGAGGATGAGGGTGTAAAATTTGTGTTAGGTCTCGAGACAGAAGAGGGGGTAGATGGGGAAATGGGGAAAAGAATGAAGGTAGTGAAAAGATTCCTGGAGCAGGTGTGGCAGAAGAGAAAACGGAATAGGATAGAATAGGATGAAGGGGACCAGAGCGGGGGAGGAAGAAAAATGAGATTAAATAGTAGAGAGGGGAAAAGATAAATTAAGATAAGGAGAGAACAAGATATTGGGGGGTGGAGGAGGGGGTAAAATAAGGAGAGGAGAGTTCTGCTTAAGCTATATACTTCAATTCTTTGTCTTTAACTATCCTTTCTACGACTACATAATTTCTAAACTAATTCTTAAATCTAGCTCTATCTGTTTCTGGAGAAGTCACCGGTGCATAGGTGAGCTGGCTTTGAGAGGGGACAGCAACTCCACAAAAAGAAGAAGAAGAAGAAGAAGACGTCTGTTTTGTTGACATCCTGGTGACATAAACGGACTCCATTCGCGAAAACTCAACAGTGATAATATCTTAACCCTAATACTGAAATGGATTAATTTAATAGGCCTACTTGAGCCCCATTCCTGCGGCCTGTCCATAGGAAAATCAGTGAAGAGTGAGAGAACAGTAATTAAATGGAGAAAACACTGACGAACCCGAGTCCCGAGGTAGCCTAATGTTTGGTAAGTAGAACCAACAGTACTTTTGATGTAGGCTAGCCTAGGCTAGTATAACCAGTAGCCTACTCTTTCAACTATTTTCTTACAGTTTCTTACAGTAGATCCTCTGGAAAAAGGCAAACTATGCCTGTGTATCCAGCTCAGTACCAGTACTTGCACTGCTGCGGTCGTTCACGGTGTTGGCGGCGGCGGTAGCAGACGCAACATTTTTACTATTCTGTATTTTTGTTTTATAATCAAACTTCAAATCTTGTCTTCCCCATGCTTTATCAAGATTACTTTCAAACTCCCTTATTGATTCGGAATCGACTACATACTGGGGCAGTGCGTTCCACTCATTTACCACTCTATCACAAAATGAGTTCTTCGCCTTCTCAAGCCTATTTCTTTCTTTGTAAATTTCTTAGAGTGTCCTCTCGTTCTTGTTCCCTCCCGCATCAAGAAGATACCTTCACACACATCCTCATCGTACTTTCCTGACACTATCTTAAAAGTCTCTATCATATCCCCTCTTTCTCCTATATGCCAGTGTCGGAAGTCCCAGTGTCCTCAACCTCTGCTCATAGCCCGCGTTCTTCAACGTTGGTACCAGCTTGCTAGCTCTTCTCTGCACTTTCTCCACTGCTTCTATATCTTTACCATATATGGAGCCCACACCTGGTTTGCATATTCCAGGTGTGGCCTAACCAGCGCTGTATATAGATTCCTGAAGATTTCTTCGTCAAGTGACACAAATGTCCTCCTTATCAGCCCTACAATTCTATTGGCTTTGTTTATCTTTTCCGCTAAATGTTCTGAGAAATTTAACTTATTATCTATCACTACTCCTATATCCTTTTCTGCACTCACTTCCTCCATCGCTTCATACATACTGTATCCTACCTTGTCTATCTTGCTGGTCCCAATCCGCATGTACTTGCATTTTTTTGGATGAAAAGGCATTAACCAATGCTCAGACCATCCCTTCATGCCCTCCACATCTCCTTGAAGCAAACCCATATCTTCCTTACTCCTCACTCTTCTATACAGTTTAGTGTCATCCGCATACAGGTATACCTCACTTCCATTAGTTATAACTTCAGGCAAGTCGTTGATAAATATAACGAACAGCAGTGGTCCCAACACAGATCCCTGAGGTACCCCACTTGTAATTTCCCTCCACCCCGAGCCTATTCCATTCACCAATACCCTCTGTCTCCGATCTTTCAGGAAGGCTTCTATCCATTTCACACATTTCTCCCCTATATTATAGCTTCTAACTTTCTCTATTAACCTTTTATGTGGGACCTTATCGAAGGCCTTCATAAAATCGCAATATACCACGTCTATTACATCACCATCTTCTAGAATTTGCATCCAATCATCTACCACCTTAATTAGCTGTAGTACCGTCGACCTCCCCGGCAAGAATCCGAACTGTCTCCCACTGAAAAGTTGGTTTGACTTCATATGATCCATTATTCCTTCTCTAATTACCGTTTCCATTAGTTTACACACAACACTTGTCAAACTGACTGGTCTATAATTCCCTGGGTCATTTCTCTTTCCCTTCTTAAATATAGCTGTTATGTTCGCCTCTCTCCAGTCCATCGGGATTTGTCCTGTATTAAACGATACCTCAAATAACATTTTCAATGGCTCTACTAACACCCCCTTGACTTCCTTTATGATTCTTGGGTGTATCCCATCCGGTCCCGGTGACTTACTTCTGTTCATTTTTTCTATAGCCCTTCTTATTCTAGCATGGGAAAACTCTACTAGTTCTAGTGCCGGTGCCTGTTTGATGGGAATAGTAGGCACTGCGTCCTCCGACTCCACTGTTAGTACCCCCCCAAAGTATTTCCCCAGCACCTCTGCTTTCTCCTTATCAGTCTCCGCTCTACTCCCATCATTCAACCCCCCCACCAGCTCTGGGATCCCTACTCTTCTTGTTAATTTTTCCTGAATGTACTTCCAGAATATTTTTGGATTATCCTTCACATTTCTAGCTATCTCTCTCTCCCTCTCCTTCACCCCCCTCCTTGTTTCCCACCTTATTTTATTGTTTATTTGTCTACGTTCCAGATCCACTTCCATAGCCTCTATACTAGACCCCCTGTTCTTTTTTAACAATTTTAATCTTTCCCACAATCGTTTCTTTCTTCTAATCAATATCCAAAGCTTTCTTTTCATTGGCCTATTTCCAGATGTAGGCCTATTTGGGATTTTGGGTGTTAGGCTATTGCTGTTCAATTTTATAGTTAGCCTAACGCCCTAACTAAACATTCTGGAATATGCAATCATTAGGCCTAGCCTATATATGGCCTAATCATCATTATAACTTTCGGAAAATATTACCGAAACTAGGCTACCGCTACCACTAATTTTGGTTTCAGGTAGTTTGTATAATTAGCCTATAGGCTAGGCTACAGTAGTTAAAATTAGGGGATGGATGTAGTTACCACTGCCGACATACAACATAAATCATCTAGGCCTAGGCCTATAAATACTTAACCTAACTAAAAAGCCTAACTTTTAGGTTAGGTTAGGCCTAGGTTGTTTAGGGCTAGTTAGGGTAGCCTAATGTATTTTTGTATCCAATTTCCAAAGGCAGTCAAAATAGGTCTAGACGGGAACATGATGGTGAGCCGCGAGCGTCCGCGTAGTGTAAACAAGACTGGCGGTACACCCGGTAGGATAACTACATTCTTGCCGAAATTAGTTACAATCCCCGGAAAATGTTATTTCTCCCACAGTCCCACTACCCTGGTTCTGGTTCTGGTGTTTGTTCAGGGAGATCACCTTTACAACGGCCCCCCCTATTGGCGTTTACTTTTTTTTAAAAGTCTAATTAAGCTTAGGCTAATTGTCTTCTTGTTTTCTAAGTAGGCCTATGGTCAATATTAAGGAGCCGGACCACAGCTGGGATCTCATTTCTAATGGTAGTTTTGTGTTCCTATCAATTTATGCTTCATTGCTAGGCTAGGCTAGTAAACACTAGGATAGCTTATACCCGGTCAGAGGTAAGAAGAAGAAGAAGAAGTCCTGCTGTAGTCTCCTTGAATGCTACCATAATTAGGCCTAGTGGTAGCTTAGGTAATTAGTACCTAACTTTCTTATTTATCACTTATGCAGTGTTTTTTTTTTTTGTAAGGTTTGTGTTAGCTGGCTTGTTTACATAATCGCTCGCTGGCAGTTACGTTCGCGTCTAATAGGCCTACGACAGCCTTTGTTGTTACGAAATTAGGCTATCACACGGCCAGCTGTTATTTGCCCCCTGCAACCCTGCTGGTAATATATAGGCTACGATGGTGACAATAAGTCATGGGGGGTTAGGGCCTCAACTTAGGCTATTACCGGTATTGTATCCCACGGGCTACAGTGGTACGGTAACAACAATATACTCAACAGGTATTCTGCAGAACAACAACTCGATTACGGGATTCCTGTCTCATGTAATTATTTTTTTTTTCGCTCTTACCTTACTCGGGGGACCTTACAGACGCCACGGCGATGGTGCGTCTCAGGGCAAGAAGGGCGCGTTGTGTGTTGAGATGTATGCACTATTCTTTCCCCACGATGTTTTTAGTGGTCATCTCTGGTTTGTGCATTGGGAAAAACTCAATTTTTATGTCACAAATTTTTCCATGGATTTTATTTTTGGAATCTGTTAGTTTTCATTAATATATAGTGTTTGTATTTAATTACAAACCTCGGAAAACCGTTTTCGTCATTATCCAACGATCTTAAGACATGCCGCCCGATAGTGGGGAGGGCTATGAAGGTCAGGGAAAATGAGAGGCTAAATGCGTAAAACAGCGATAATAGCGTATTTTAGCAAAACTTGGCTCGTATTTTAAGGTTTTGGAAAGGCATAAAACCCAAGAATTCGAAAACCCGAGCCAAGTTTTGGCATAAGTTGGCTCGGATTTTGCGAGTTTTTATAGTTGAAAAAGACGGTAACCTAATTTCGAAATTTGGCTCGGGTTTTCACGATTTACAAACCCCTAAAACCCTATATATCGAAAACCTGAGCCAAGTTTTGGCAAAAGTTGGGGGATGGATGTAGTTTTCGGGCGCACGGTCGTCATGTGCGCTCGCAATTACGTTCCCGTGTATTTTGACGCTATATTTTCTGCTATTTGCCCCCTGTCATTACTACATGAATACTAGGTTAGGTTAGGTTAGGTTGTTTGGTTAGGCTAATGTATTTTTATATCCAAAGGCAGTCAAAATAGACGGGAACATGATGGGAAAGGTCTGACGCCACTACGCGTAGTGTAAACAGGCTGCGAGCCTATTCCCTATAATTATCGTCACTAGTACCCAGTAAGTAGGATACAAAAGTAGCCCTCACCTAACACCTAGTATAATGTCCCTAGTACCCAGTACGTAGGATGTAAAAGTAGCCCTCAGCTAACACTTAGTATATGTCACTAGTACCTGGTACGGTATGTGGGCACTTTGAGCTAATTAATATTCGAGCGTAGGCACATTCGCGTGAATTCGTATTCGAGCGTAGGTGCATTCACGCGAATTAATAATTAATTCGCGCGAAGACGCATACGTCTTGGTAAATGGCGTGATAGTATTAAAAAAGTTGAGGGATAAAGCTCTCCAGTTGTCGACAAAATGGCGTCGCTGAAAGCCGCGCCGTCTATAAGAGAGTATTGCCAACCGTTTTACGGTAGGCAGACATTATTGGCAGACATGTTAACGTTTTTTTAATAGGTTTTGCCGAGGGTTGAAACTAATTTTAATATGATGTTTAGAGCATATAGATTCCATATATGTCTTCAAATATGTCAACAAAATTTTTGACATAGAAATGGAGTTATACTGTGCATTGTTGTCTGTTGACATCCTCACGGGTATGTTCTTTCCTGGATTTGGGGGAAGTGCCTGGGTGATACATGCGACCAGAGCAAAGCATGGTGAGGAGACTCTTGTGCCCTCTTGTCTTGATGGTGTGGTGGCGGTGCTTGTTGTTGTTTGCGGGGCCTCATCTCCTCCGTTCCTTTCGTTCACGCTTTTCTTCCCTATCTCACTACCTTCCCCAGGGTAATAGACACGGCCTCGTGGCTGGATTTTAAAAATCCAGACGTCGCCTTGACGGGAGAAGCGTTTGTGGCTTTCAAGGTATTCCCACCATGCGTGGGAGTGGGCATCTGCTGGTCTGGTGGTGTTGGCAGTCTTTCAATCTGGTGTACTGCAGTCTTCTCAGTCTTACTAGGCTATACGGTAGAGTCGGTAGACTACCTACTCTGCCTTAAACATTTAACCTTAGCGCCTACTATTGTTTCAAACTCTAGATATGCAATTATTGAAAACACGTACTGTAGGCTATAATTTGCATGTATAGCCTATCTTCGTTTTGGTCGTTCTAAGTCCCCCCCCCCCTTTTTTTTAACTCTTAGCCCTCTCACGTTCTTGACACAATTTTGAGCCTATTAGGGATACTTTAAATCCTTTGTTACCATCAGGGGTATTTAGAGAAACCTTTAGTTTAGTTACTTTAACCTCTGCAGTTGTCTTTGAGTTAGTTGTGGGCAGAAAACTAATTTTGGAGAGGTAATTAGAAGAGTGCGAGAACTCTATTTCTTATTGCTAATCTGGCAACCTCTGCATCATATGGTCGTGAGAGGGTTAATTTGATCTTTCTGTATTTCATGCGAAATGTCCTTATGTGATACCTTTTGCAGGTGTTTGTCTAGTCATGTTAAACAGCGTGTCAATCAAACGAAAGCTGTGTCAATTAATCTTGGTCTTCATTATTGTATATGCAAGGATAAAATTATGGTTTATAGTTCAAATAATGAGTTGAGAAGGGATAAAATGGCCAAACAATGCTATGTCATGTTAATTATTCTTGTACTCCTTCTCATATTCATTCAAGTGTTCAAACAAAATTGTTCCTTTTTGACATCCTAGTCATGTAACATATTTACCTCGTCACAAGTACTGGAAGCCTTCCTGTGATGTCTTCACATTGGATGACTAAGTGTTAAGATTAGTTATATTAACCTTTGCATCGTTTATGTATAACTGTTCATACAATAATTGTGTGATTGTTATTATATATATTGGAGTATATAAGCACTACAAAATATCTCTTGTAGATTATTTACTTTTAAGACAATACTTATCAGAACAATGATCATCAAATGTAATGGTCAAGACTGAAAACATAGATTGCTGATTTATTTTCCCTCCTTTTCTTCCTAAATCAATATTTATCTTCTCTTAAACTGCGTTAAGTAGCTACAGTAATTTTGTGTGTTTATACCTGATTAATTATGGAGTAACTTTGAGACACAAACCTTACATATTTATTTGTTACATTGAATAGAATGTTTTTGTAAACCTACTTTTGTATTCATTACTGTATTTTCAGTTATCATTATAACAAGGAATTTGAAGAAAACCTATAGTTACTGATTCCTGTATATTTGGTGAGTGAATTAGGGTTTGGAGCTGTGGGACTTGTTTGGATTTTGAGCGGATGAATTAGTCTCTCCCTTGAAGTCCGTTTCTGTGGCGGAAGGCTCCTAAGAAAACGCGTCTTGATGTGGAGGACTATGGTATTTGATGGTAGTATGTGGGGCTCGTATTTGTTTCCGAGGCCGCATATCAATAATACAACTTTCATCTAGTCAAATTGTATACCCTGTTCCAAAAGGCCAAAAGTGTTGAACATTAACCTCTATAACTAACAAATGACTAGAGTAATCCAGCTAATATTTCTACTATTTGGGAAGGGTCAGCCAGGAAATAGGTGTGGCAATTCACAGGCCATTTGCTCTAGCCCTTTTTGAGTTACAGAGCTTAGAATTCACAACTTCTGGCCCACCTACTTGGAACAGGGTATAGCTTATATTTGTTTTGTTTTATTCCATTGTGTACCTTATACAGTATTATAGGTTTGAGTCCCGAAGGGAAGAATGAAAACCTAATATTTTGTAGTGGCCCCGGAATCATTGACGAAATGCCTTAACAAAGTAATGGCTCTCTTTGAACTCATGGCTCGCCATTTCAAATGACCCGCCTAGGAGCAGAAAAAATAAAGAAAATACCATATAATCGTGAATGCTGAAAAAACTCACAGACTCGTCCATGTATGATGCGGATGCCACTACTGAAGAAAAACAAAAGTACAAAATATGGTAAAATACAAATTTAAACTAAATATACCTGATCTACCAGTACTGGGTTCCCGACAGTCTGATTTTCATAGCAGTGTCCCAAAATTCAGCCTCGCTGCATCCTGCCTTAACCAATATCTTAAGACTCTCTAGGACATCAGATGAATGGGAAGGGATGGAAGGGAGGGCCGGAATCGTCAATGATTCCGGGGCCACTACTAACTATTAGGTTTTCATTCTTCCCTTCGGGACTCAAACCTATACTTAAATGACGTAGAGCAGTTAGTCCAGCAACCCACCCGTATCCCGGATCGCTTCGGAGAACGGCCCTACATTCTTGACTTATTTCTAACCTCTAACCCTTCTGCTTATACTGTAAATCTTTTTTCTCCTTTGGGCTCCTCTGACCATAAACTAATATCTGTCACCTGTCCTATCTCTCCAATACGGGCACCCGATCCTCCCAACCGGTGGCGCTTGTGGCACTTTGGCTCTGCCGACTGGGAGGCTATTCGGTACCGGTAGTACTTCTTTGATTTCCCATGGAATGGCTTTTGCTTCCGTGGCCGAGGACCCTCGGAGAGTGCTCAACGCATTACTAGGGTAATCCTCTCGGGCATGGAAGCATATATTCCATTTTCTTCCTCACAGTCTATTGCAAAAAATCTTGGTTTACTTACGCTTGTTCTACTGCTATCCACAACAAGGAGGAAGCATTCAAACGGTACCGACACCTTAAAACTCAAGAATCTCATTCTTCCTATTTTTCTGCGTGGAATCAAGCCAAATCTGTTCTTCGACTTGCCAAACACTCTTTCATCAATAATAAATGCACTGAACTATCCAACTTTAGCTCTTCCCAAGCTTTCTGGCATCTAGCCAAAAACCTCTCCAAGAATTTATCTTCCTTGTCTTTCCCTCCCCTTTTCCACCCTGATAGCACAACCATCACTTCTTCCTCTGACAAAGCTGAACTCTTCGCTCAACCACTCTGATACATAACCATCACTTCTTCCTCTGACAAAGCTGAACTCTTCGCTCAAAATTTTGCTAGAAACTTCACCTTGGATAATTCCGGTTTTATTCCTCCCTCTCCACCCCATGTTGCATGAGAGCTGTTGTAGCTTCTAGCAGTCGAATTATCGTATGTGTTGAACCATATATTATAGTATATATGCGAATCTTCCTGCATGATCTAGGTACCGGTACGATAAATAGACATACTGTACTGGTATTTATTTGATTATTTCTTAACATACTACAATTTCCATGTTGTTCTTGATGAATTATTGTGGTAAGACTATTAAGAGAAAGGCCAAAATGAGAGAGAGAGAGAATGTGTGTGTGTGTGTGTGTGTGTGTGTGTGTGTGTGTGTGTGTGTGTGTGTGTGTGTGTGTGTGTAAAAGAGAGAGTATTAAGAGAAAGGCCAAGATTATAGATTGTGTATTTATGTGTGTGTGTGAGAGAGAATTAAGATAAAGGCCAATATTAGAGAGAAAGAGTGTGTGTGAGTGAAAGTACGGTTGCAGCAGGGTAGAACAGATATGCCATTAAGGTGTGATAGTGAAGAGGTACTCTGTCAACGCTCTATAGCCTCTTATTCAGCCCCCATACAGACGCCTCATTGTTATATCTTCCCCTCATAACCCCCTTCCCCCCCCCCAACCCCTCACATCCCCAGACACATACAGCCCCCTGCCCCCCCCCCCCCACCTTTTCCCCTCACAACCCCAGACACATACAGCCCCCATACCCCTCCTTCCCCCCACATCCCAAGACACATACAACACCCATGCCCCCCCCCCCCTTTCCCCTCCCAACCCCAGACACATACAGCACCCATACCCACCCCCTCTTCCCCTCACAACCCCAGACATATACAGCACCCATAAGCCCCCCCCCCTTCCCCTCCCAACCCCAGACACATAAAGCCCCCATACCCCCCTCACAACCCCAGACACATACAACCCCCATACCCCCCCCCCTCCTTCCCCTCACAACCCCAGACACATACAACCCCCATACCCCCCCCCCTCTCCTTCCCCTCACAACACCAGACACATACAAACCCCATACCCCCCCTCACAACCCCACACACATACAAACCCCATACCCCCCTTTCCCTTCACATTCCCTTTCCCCTCACAGCCCCTTCCCCTCACAGCCTCCCTTCCCCACAGTGCCCCCTTCCCCCCCCACTCCCCTTTTCCCCCCAGGCCCCCCCCCCCCCCCCCCACACACACACACAGCCCCAGACACACACACCCCAAGGTCTGTCTAACTCACAATTGGCCGTCAGTCTGTCACGACCTCATTACTCTGTTTATTAACTTGACTATATCTCTGAGCATCAGTCGTTTCTTGTTCCATAGTGCCACTTATCTAGCTATTGCTGATAACAAGAAGAAATGGGTTGAGTGTGAGAGGGATCTGCCTTGTGTGGACCAATCGGCATTCTGCAGACTCCTATTTTTGTATGTGCTTATGTAAATGTAATGTCATAAAATGGCTGTACTCTAGAATATCCTGAATCAAGGAACTGGCAATAGCCTGTTTCTTTATAAAATCGCGTCATGATCCTCAGGGGTTAAACAATATTATAACAACCCCCAAGGCGTCGGACAAGATAGTATTAAGACAAATGTGTTGATGGTGACAGCTTCGTAGGTTTATCATGACGGTAGCAGCTGGGGACTTTGGTTACAAGACCGTAGGTGGGGCTGTGACATTTATTGGTCGTAAGGGGGTACTGGTTATTCTTTGGTCCATTTATTTATGTATTCATATATTTTTTAGTTTCCTCGCTAGACCTCCAACAAGCTTATAAAAACACCCCCTAGACCCCCCTTCTAGATAAATCTGTAAATTTTTTCAGTAGAAAAAATTCTGGTAATGCGTTCAGCACTCTCCGAGTGTCCCCGGCCATGGAAGCAAGTCATTGCATGGTAAATCAAAGAAGTACTGCCAGTCGGCAGCGCCAAAGTGCCACAAGGTCCGCCGGCTGGGAGGATCGGGTGGCCGTACCGGAGAGATAGGACAGGTGACAGAGATAAGTTTATGGTCGGAGGAGCCCAAAGGAGAGAACAAATTTGCAGTATAAGCAGAAAGGTTAGAAGATAGAAATAAGTCAAGAATGTTGGGCCGATCTCTGAATCGATCCGGGATACGGGTGGGTTGCCGGACTAACTGCTCTAGGTCATTTACAATAGAAAAGATGTAGGCTTGTTCACCAGGTTGGTCAGTGGAAAGAGAGGAGAGCCATTGGTGGTGGTGAACGTCCTAGGGTGGAGATTTCTGCGAAAGGAGAGATTAATCAAATGTGTTCCACTTTAGAAGTTAGATAGTCAAAGAATTTTGGATAGTCAGTAGAATTAGGGGAGAGATAAACTGCAGAAATATTTAGTTTGAGAGTGACAAGAAAGCTTTAACCAGAGAGTTGAGAATTCAGAAGAGTCAAAGTTGGGAACACGAGAGAAAGCGAGATTGTTGTACACATATACGCAACATCCACCTTTGGCTTGAAACTGAGGATAGAGATAGTAGGAGGATACAGAGAAGGGTTTGCTGTCAGTAGTCCGAGACACCTGAATTTCGGTGAGAAAGAGAAGATCAGGGTTGGCAGAGGAGAGGTGGTGTTCCATAGAGTGGAAGTTAGAGGAAAGGCCACGAATATTGCAGAAGTTAATAGTAAGAGTAGAAGGTAATGATCCAGGGCATTTTGTGGAGCCGTTGCCAAGGGTCAGTCCAATGGGGGCATTTCTGGTGAACAGAAAGCTTTGCACCAGTTGAGGCTACGTAACTTCCACATGAACGGAACTGGCTTAAAGCGTTGACTGTTTATCGTAGAACAAGTGATGGGGTTTATCGTGAACATCGGGGTCACTCACAAGAACCGTCAGTGAAGGCAGGATCTGTCCACTCCACACCTCTCACTCTCTCAAGGGAGCCCACATCGCTTATTTCTCTTTCTCTCCCTCTCTTTTTGGCTTGTATCCATTCGGCCCCATTCAGCCTACTATTTTTAGACGTTTACCCACATCCAGGTGTTAATATTTTCCTGGCGAGCGGTAGCCAGCCAGCATATATATATATTTTTGTTTTGAAAGCAAGCTAAATTTGTACATTTTTCGATAGAAAAATGTCTCCGGCGAAGCCAGATTTCTCCATACAATGCTGGCTCGCTTTCGCTGGCCAGGAAGAAATTGACACCTGGATGGGGATAAACGTCTTAAAACAGTTTCTGGGCCGAATGGATACAAGCCAGGGAAAGAGGGAAAAGGAGAGAAAGATAAAACAAGCCGGTGACCCCCCTTAAGGGCTACCTCCCTGTTTATGCCCGAACTTTGCACGGGTTCATCCTCTCGTGATACCGTACTCTTCTTTCACCACCCGTTACCTAAGGTTCTTTCTCAGTTCGTCCATTGTTAAAAGTGTTACCATATTAAAAACTAAAGAACTATTATATAACCTAAGGAAACACACACACACACACACACACACACACACACACACACACACACACACACACACACACACACACACACACACACACACACACACACACATACACACACACACACACACACACACACATACATATATAAGTGTTTTAGGGGATTGGAAAAGATAGACAAGGAGGACTTTATCGAAGGGGATAAAGGGAGGACTAGAGGATATAGTTGCAAGTTAAAGAAAGGCAGATGTAAAGGAGATGTGAGGAAATACAGTTTTCCATATAGAAGTGTTGATAAGTGAAATCAGTGGGATGATGAAGTGGTGGGTGCGGGGAATATCCACGTTTTTAAAGCCATATTAGATAACAGAATCTTGGGAAGCAGCCAGCAGGGCAATACGAGCCTAAAAACTCAAATTCTGTATACTACAATTAGGTTAGTACACACACACACACATACACACACACCTGTTTAAATATAGATTATGATATATTGAGTTATGTTAAGTTTGTTGGGCTGTCCTATCTGGGGTTTTTTTATGTCACGAGCCGTGACATAGTCAGTAAAGCGTCAGCTGCTGATCAAAGGGTCGGGAGGTCAAACCCGCTCTGTCAAAATGTAATTGTTAGATGTCAAACCCAGGCAACTTGACCTAGTGATTCGTGACAAACGCCTAATGATCATGGCCACCCTTTCACGGGAATTACGGCGTCTAGCAAAAAAAACAAAAAAACAAAAAATCGTTGTAGGCCTATTAGGTGTTATAATTAATTTTGGCAGTGAGTACCGATGTGTTGTGGTAGCGAGAAGTTTAGTATTCTAATTCATACCACTGTCGATACTACCACTATAGTCTGTTTCACCTTCTGTACCTTGCCTCTGTCCAAACCCTGAGGCAGATCCAACAAACCTTCACCTTGTTTGTGTTCATCATCATCTTCTATTCCTCCTTCTTCTTCTTTTTTTTATCTCCTTCTTCTCTTCCTCCTCTGCTTTACTATCCTTTTCTTTATCTTTACCTAGTAGTTAGTTCACATGTGTGAGGAGGATCCTCTCACACAGCACTTCTAGACAAAGTAGAAAGGAAAGTCTTTCGTATCATTAACTCTCGTCCACTCACCGACTCTCTGCAATATATCTCTCTTCGCCGCAATGTTGCATCTCTCGCTATTCTATCGATATTACAATAATTAGTGTTTCTCAGAGCTCTCTCAGTGCATACCACCTCCTCTACGTAGGGTACGTAGTACCCGTCTTGCAACACAATCCCACCCCTACTCTGTATAACTTTCAAACTCAAGAGTGAAACGTTACTCCCAATCATTTTTCTATTCAACAGCTGAGCTCTGGAACTGTCTCTGAATCCATCTTTCCCTCATCCTATGACTTAAATTGTTTCAAACTCCGTGTGTCCAGACATTTTGGCTCGAACGTTCCTTGATTTTGGCCCTGTCACTCTTTTAACTCTAGGGGAGGCACTCGTCACAGGCAGTTTTGCCTCTTGTCTCCCTCATCAACATAGAAAACAAATTTAGTAGCTTAGCAGTGTAGTTATCCAAACTGCCCCATAAGGACCATTTCGTCTTCTCTTTCATCTTACTTTTCCTCTTCTTCTTGTTCTTGATCTTGTTGAAAGGCGCCACAGTGAGGGTAGAAGTGAGACCCCTCGAGTTGGGGTTGGGTGTCACTCTATCCTGGTCTATTAATTATCCGGGTTTACCTTCCGTCTGTACTGCTTGTGTGTGTGTGTGTGTGTGTGTGTGTGTGTGTGTGTGTGTGTGTGTGTGTGTGTGTGTGTGTGTGTGTGTTACTCAGTTACTTGTTCGTCAAGGGGAATCCACGCAATGCGAGCTAAGCTCATTATTATCGCGCCTCCTTAACTGGGAATGTATTGCGTGAAATGCATGTTAAGTGTTTTATGTACTGTTGGAATGGCTGTGGATGTGTGTGTAGTCTGTATTTTAGCCAATTGGCGACATTGGAAACGAAGGCTTAGGGTGGATCTGTATGGTACCATTCTCACTATAGACGGTATCGTCTCGCCCGAAGGCTTAGGTAGCCATCAGCTTAGGTGAACCATATGATACCCATCTCGCCTTGTACCATTTTTGCCAACCCCAGATGGGACGTCACAACGTCGTCCACTTATTCCAGGTACCTATTTACAGCTAGGTGAACTGAGGCTAACACATGAAAGGAGACGAGCCCAATTTGTCTCCGCCCGGCCGGGGATTGAACCCCCGACCCCTCGTGTGTGAGACGAGAGCTCTACCTACTAGGCTACAGGCTGTGTGTGTGTGTGTGTGTGTGTGTGTGTGTGTGTGTGTGTGTGTGTGTGTGTGGAGACTAAAATAAGACGCAAATCATCTTAATATTACACTACTACCGGTAACCTGCATCTGGAATCTACAAATATACCACATAATATAAATGTATCTGTCCGGGCACACTCACACGGAGACACATTAGTCAATTGTTTATTTTATTTATTTTTTTATGTGAATGAGGGAGACAAAAGGCATAACTGCCTGCAGCGAGTGCCTCCCCCAGATTTCAAAGAGTGACAGGGCCGAAATCAAGGGACGTTCGAGCTAAAATGTCTGGGCACACGGAGTTTGAAGCAATTTAAGTCATATGAAGAGGGAAAGACTGATTCTGGGAGAGAGTTCCAGAGCTCAGCAGTTGAATAGAAGAAAGTCTGAGAATAGCGTTTCACTCTTGGGTTGGAGAGTTGCACAGAGTAGGGGTGGTATTGTGTTGCAAGGCGGGTACTACGTACCCTACGTAGAGGAGGTGGTATACACTGGGAAAGCTCCGAGGAACACTGATTATTGTAGTAGCGATAGAATCGTGAGAGATATGCAACATTGCGGCGAAGAGAGAGAGATTGCAGAGAGTTGGTGAGTGGACGGGAGTTAATGATACGAAAGTCTTTCCTTTCTACTTTATAGATTATCTAGGAGTGCAGTGTGAGAGGATCCTCCCCACACATGTCGTAGAGAAGAGAGTGACCGTTAACAAGGATTTACCACCATATTATAACGACCTTACCAAGCCAAACAGTAGCCTACACTGCCTGGCTTCTATAACACACTCCACAACTACTAGTGGCTACTGTCTTGTATACCGGTACCCCCATATATAAAACAATAATATGTCTTCGATGCTGACATGGATAGTATAATTTATGTAGTACCTTGACACACACACACACACACACACACACACACACACACACCCACACCCACACCCACACACCCGAGCGGTTGTGTGTTTATCGGTACATATCAATTTAGTGCATGCTTACGAGTACATTTTTCGATTTTTAAACCTAAATTACACTAACCTAACCTAACCTAACCTAACCGAAAACACTCCATTTCAACGTATTTTAAAGAGTTGTGTACCGATTAACTGTCGCCCCAAACCTCATGTACCTGTAAACCTACAAATATCCAGAGATTTGTACCAATAAACCTACAACCGCTCGTCCACACACACTTCCTCGTGGCGTAACGGATAGTGCGTCTGGCTCACAACCAGGTCCCTTGTTCGAGACCCGGGAGGGGAATAGACATTTGGGCAAGTCTCCTAGCGGTGTAGCCTCTGTTCACCTAGCAGTATAAATAGGAACCTGGTATACGTGGACGAAGTTGTGACGTCCCCTCTCGGGGTTGGTGGTCTGTTACAAGGTGAGAAGGGTATCGTATAGGTCAACCTAAGCCTTCAATTTCAGATGTCGCCAATTGACTAATTACAGAATACACTCACATCCACAGCCAACGATACACTAAACATGACATGCACTTCATGCAATACATTCCCAGTTAAGGAGCCGTGATAATAATGAGCTGAAGCTCGCATTGCGTCGAATCCCCTTGACAAACAAGTTCGGTGAATTACACACACACACACACACACACACACACACACACACACACACACACACACAATCTTGGTGGGGGGATGAGGGGTCTTTGTGATATTTTGTTACTATAGTTAATGGGACACCGGTAGTACCGTTCTTGTTTACTAATAGAGCCCCCCCCCCCCTTATTTCCGACAACTTTTCGATTTTTACATTTGGTCACATTTTTGGGTCCTTTTTGGATTAATATGGATAATCCGACTGAAGGGATATAATTAGAGTTGGCTGAAGTTTGTTAACACTTGAATTCAGAGCAGAGTTGTCAGGATAAGGTAAATGTATATTGGTAGTAATATGTCCAATTTGATAGGAGAATAGAAGGAAGAATCACTGTCAAACTACCCAATGATCGTGTATACCTTTTCCATACCGTTGATTTCGTATAGTGTAGTGTAGGGACCCTGTAGAAGATGTTACCCTATATATATATATATATATATATATATATATATATATATATATATATATATATATATATATATATATATATATATATATAAAAATATATATATATATATATATATATATATATATATATATATATGTATGTATAGGGTCTCTATTTTGTATAGTGTAGTGTAGGGATCCTGTAGAAGATGTTACCCTATATATATATATATATATATATATATATATATATATATATATATATATATATATAGGGTCTCTATTGTACTGTGCCTGGACCATGTGTAGAGTAATGAACGTATGGACATATGGGGAGGCTTACCTTACCCTCCCTGATCCTCCCTATCCACGCCACCTGACACCATGAGAGAGCGAGAGCGAGAGCGAGCTAGGAGAGAGAGAGAGAGAGAGAGAGAGAGACTTGGGTAGATAAATTTCTAGTGCCGCGAATGCTTGAATGGAGAAAAGATACCCATATGATAGAAGGATGAATCACTTGTCAATATACCTCAAATACCCTTTTTGATTTTGTCTACTGTACAATAGTGTGCCTGGTGCCATGTGTAGAGTAATGAACGTGTGGACATATGGGGGGGCTTACCTTACCTCCATGCACATAGAAAAAAAATAATATATATATAAACGTCTTAAAACAGTTGGCTGAATGGGGCCGAATGGATACAAGCCAGGGAAAGAGAGAACAGGAGAGAAAGATAAAGAAAAGCAGGTGACCCCCCCTTAACCAGAGTTCATTCACAGTACAACAATATATATGGTAAATAAACAAAACAAACAAAGGAACAATAACACAAATACATAACCATGCCTCCACATGAAAACAAAGGCAAACAAACTGCTTTTAAGGGGGGATTTCCACTTGAGGGAGTTTTTTCTTGACTCCTTTCTCCCTCATGTTTAGTCCCATTGCTTTTGAGATTTTAAGACGTTCGCCCCATTAGTTTGGCGATTTTAAGAACTTTCACCCCATTGATGTCACTTTTAAGACTTTTCGTCCCATTTAGGTGTCGATTTTTTCCTGGCGAGCGACAGCGAGCCTGTAATTTAAGAGGAACCGGCCTTCGGCCGGGAAATATTTCTACCGAAAAATGTACAAATTTATCTTGAAAGGGGGTCATGGGGGTGTAATTTCAAGCTTGATGGAAGTCTAGGAAACACTAAAAACCTCCCCTTAATTTGTTGGTTTAGTGAATATGAGTGGGTGGTCAGGTCAGGTGAAGGTATTGAGGGATAAGCCTTTACAACGGCGCCTCGTATCTACATTCTACTATTTTTCTGAAGAGGGGAGAGAGAGAGGAAGCTGTTGGAGTGGCTTTGTTATGTGTGTTATTACTATTAGTCTGGTTGGTGGTGATGATGGATTTGAGGACAAGTTGGTGGTAGGTGCGACAATTTAAGGTGGGGTGACCTGCTTTTTGTTATTTCTGTCCTTTTCTCTCTTTCTCTGGCTTGTATCCATTTGGCCCCATTCAGCCTACTGTTTTAAGACGTTTATCCCCATCCAGGTGTAAAATTTTTACTGGTGAGCGGTAGCGAGCCAGAATATTTGTTATTTTTGTTTGACAGCAGGCTAAATTTGTACATTTTCGATAGAAAAATGTATCCGGCGAAGCCGGATTTCTTCATATAATGCTGGCTCGCTATCGCTCGCCAGGAAGAAATCGACACCTAGATGGGGATAAACGTCTTAAAATAGTTGGTTGAATGGGTCCGAATGGATACAAACCAGAGAAAGAGAGAAAAGGACATAAATAACAAAAAACAGGTCACCCCCCCCACCCTTAATGTCGGGTGAATACGAGTGATGGTGAAGGCGGACTTGAGGGGGCACTACTCGCTTTTTATGGACCCCCTTCTCCCTCATGTTTAGCATATTAGTTTTGAGGTTTTAAGACGTTCGTTCCGTTAGTTTGGCGATTTTGAGACTTTTCACCCCATTACTTTGTTAATATTAAGACCTTTCGTGCCCTTTAAGTGTCGACTGTTTTTCTGGCGAGCGAAAGCGAGCCTCTAATTTTAGAAGGAACCACCCTTCGGCCGGGAAATTTTTCTACCGAAAAATGTACAAATTTATCTTGATAGGGGGTCTAGGGGGTGTTTTGTTTTTTAAGCTTGATGGAGGTCTAGGGAGGAAACTAAAAGATAAAGGAATATATACATAATTATACCAAACAATGCGAGTACTGTACTACCCCGTGTTAAGTGAAAGTTTGTGGTGGGTGAGTGCCTGAGTGATGAGTGTTGTGTATTATATAATGGTGATGCATGAGGATACTGTATTGAGTGGTTTGTGGTGGGTGATGGAGATGGGGAAGTAGTTTGTTGGTGATGGTGTGTGGTGAGTCAAAAAGAGTGGTGATTGGATGGTGATGAAGCTAAGTGTTGATGGTGGTACAGGTGATGGCAAATGAATGAGATGACTGGTGAGGGATGTAGGTCCTTGTGAGTATGGGAAATACTTGGGTGATAGTGGGGGAAATACTTGGGTGGTGCCGTGGTGGTGGTTTGGGCGTGATAGTGTGGGGTGTGGGTGAGGGGTGGGCGTGATAGTGGGGGAAATACTTGGGTGGTGCCGTGGTGGTGGATTGTGGGTAAGGGGTGGGCGTGATAGTGTTGGGTGTGGTTGAGTGGTGAGCGTGATAGTGAGGGAAATACTTTGGTGTTATAGTGTTGGTAGTGGTAGATAGTAGTAGTGGTGGTAGTGTTATCAGTACCACCATCACCACCACCATTCACAAGCCCCCACAATACATTCTGTACATTGTTTAGTAGCAGTAATAGTATTAGTGATGGTTCTCAGATGGTAGATAGTAGATTGTAGTAGTAATGGTAGATAGTAGATTGTAGTAGTAATGGTAGATAGTAGTAGTAGTAGTAGTAGTAATGGTAGATAGTAGTAGTAATGGTAGTGTGAAGAGTACCACCACCACCACCACCACAACCATTCACAAACCCCCCACAATACACACATTGTTTGCTCAGTAAGCCAGTAATATTTACGTGTGTAGGATCTCTCAGCTCTGAACACAACACCCCTCTCTCCTTCTTGTTTGTCTGGATGAAGGAGCTACCAGTGGAGGAGAAATACACAATTAGGCACTATCCCCAAAGATGCCATTGTTAGTCATAGTGCATTCTTCTTAGCCCTTGGAAGATACGATTACAATTTTCTTTTCTGTTTTGATTTGGAAGGGTATATGGAAATCAGAGGGTTAATTGGGATAGGCTTTACCCTTTTAATTCGCACAGATCCTTCCTAAATTGTATATACTAATTTAATGATAGCCAGAATAAACTGCTTCAAAGGTTTAAATCCTTCACTATGATGATCTTTTCATTTTAGTCTAGCGATTAGATGATTAGACGATGTTATTCAACTTAGGAAATACCTCAAAATATTCAAATGGGTAAGAACTATTACAGGCAATTCTCTGACTCCCACAGATATTTACCAAGTTGTATAAATTCATCTAATGTCAAACAGAATCTCACGCTGCATAAAATCGTCTAATGCTAGCCAGAATTAACCCAATATGGGCGGCACTGTACCGGTCTCGGGTGACACAACTCTTACAAGGATCTATCACGATAAAAGCTTCATTGACTCCCATTAAGCCGGTGTCACACGAACGATTTGTCCATCATTTTGTACGAGCAATTGTGGTCTGGCATCTTCAAAAACAAAAGTTATAGATTATCCCAGTCTCTTATAATCCAATACATGCAGTTTAGTTGTCGATTCCAATGCCAAAATAAAAAATATTCTAGTATGAAAAAATACTTGCTCATCGAAAATTGACGGAAAAAGCGTTCGTGTGACATCGCCATTATCACAGTGAACCTCTCTCTCTCTCGTTCGTAACATTACCCAGGTGTTGCCTAACAGGGCATAAGTGAAACAGGCGAATTTGCACGACCGCATTTTCTCGCAACGTTTTTCCACAACTCTTATCAAACAGCTTCTGGAGTATACATAATTATATAAGAATTCCGGCATCTATAATACTCTACCACCAGTTTAGTTACCGATACCAGTGTAAAATAGGGCTCAATATAGTCTCAGCATAAAGTTAGGGATCCAGAGTTGCCGGTGGTCGTGTAAATCCACCTTAAGGGGGGATGATTCACTTTTTGGGCGATTTTTGCATGTATTCATTATTTTTCTAGTTTCCTCCCTAGACCTCCATCAAATTAAAAAAAAAAAAAAAAAACATCCATTAGATCCCCCTTCTAGATTAATTTGTAAATTTTTTCGGTAGAAAAATTTCCCGGCCGAAGGCCGGTTCTTCCAACATTACAGGCTCACTATCGTTCGCCAGGGAAAAAATTGACACCTAAATAGCACGAAAGGTTTAAATATTGACGAAGAAAATAGGCGAAAGGTCTTAAAATCGACTAATTAATGGGGCAAACATCTTAACATCTGAAAACTAATGGGGCCAAACATGAGGGGAAAAAGTGGACCAGAAAAACGGTCCATGTCCTCTTAAGCGTACGTGAAATTCTGCCTGGCCAGGGCCTGTGTCCGGCTCTGTCCTGACCTCGGGACTCTGCTTATTATATGGGGAAAATATTGATACTGTTTAAAAGGGGGCAGTGTGTCTCGGGAAATGTTGTCCATACATAGAAAATATACCGGTATATATATTGCATATTTATATATTGATTATCCAGTGTTCCTTTTAGTTATAACAAAATGTCAAATCATGTCAAGTAAAGGTTCTTGATTTGGGTAGCTTGTGGGTACGTTATTGACGTTATTTATGCAGATTTGGGTAGCTTGTTGGTACGTTATTGACGTTATTTATGCAGATTTGGGTAGCTTGTGGGTACGTTATTGACATTATTTATGCAGATTTGGGTAGCTTGTAGGTACGTTATTGACGTTATTTATGCAGATTTGGGTAGCTTGTTGGTACGTTATTGACATTATTTATGCAGATTTGGGTAGCTTGTAGGTACGTTATTGACGTTATTTATGCAGATTTGGGTAGCTTGTAGGTACGTTATTGACGTTATTTATGCAGATTTGGGTAGCTTGTGGGTACGTTATTGACATTATTTATGCAGATTTGGGTAGCTTGTAGGTACGTTATTGACGTTATTTATGCAGATTTGGGTAGCTTGTGGGTACGTTATTGACGTTATTTATGCAGATTTGGGTAGCTTGTGGGTACGTTATTGACGTTATTTATGCAGATTTGGGTAGCTTGTTGGTACGTTATTGACGTTATTTATGCAGATTTGGGTAGCTTGTGGGTACGTTATTGACGTTATTTATGCAGATTTGGGTAGCTTGTTGGTACGTTATTGACGTTATTTATGCAGATTTGGGTAGCTTGTTGGTACGTTATTGACGTTATTTATGCAGATTTGGGTAGCTTGTTGGTACGTTATTGACGTTATTTATGCAGATTTGGGTAGCTTGTTGGTACGCTATTGACGTTATTTATGCAGATTTGGGTAGCTTGTAGGTACGCTATTGACATTATTTATGCAGATTTATTTAATAATTTTGTTTTTTTGTCACAAAAGATCAAGTTGAATTTATAACGCAACGCCTTAAGGGGAGGTTTTTAGTTTGGTCCGTAGATATCCTTCAAGCTTAAGATTACACCCCCCTTGAGCCCCTTTCAAGATAAATTTGTACATTTTTCGGTGGAAAAATGTCCCGGCTGAAAGCCGGTTCCTCTTAACTTACAGGCTCGCTATCGCTCGCCAGGATAAAATCGACACATAAATGTCACGAAAGGTCTTAAAATTGACAGAAATGGGTTGAAAGTTCTTAAAATCGTCAACATAATGGGGCAAACGTCTTAACATATCAAAAGCAATGGGGCTAGACATGAGGGAGAAAGGGGTCAAGAAAAAAGTCCCTCAAGTGGATTATCTCTCCTTAACCTTACTAATATGGGATATATGTTACGCCACCTGCAGTTGTTTTATAAAGCCAGCCCTGTTCTATCCCTTGGGAGTCTCCTTGTAGGGAAAACATGGCTATTACCGTACTCAAAAAACGTGGCTATTACCGTACTCAAAAAACGTGGCTATTACCGTACTCAAAAAACGTGGCTATTACCGTACTAAAAAAACATGGCTATTACCGTACTCAAAAAACATGGCTATTACCGTACTCAAAAAACGTGGCTATTACCGTACTCAAAAAACGTGGCTATTACCGTACTAAAAAAACATGGCTATTACTGTACTCAAAAAACATGGCTATTACCGTACTCAAAAAACGTGGCTATTACCGTACTCAAAAAACGTGGCTATTACCGTACTAAAAAAACATGGCTATTACTGTACTCAAAAAACATGGCTATTACTGTACTCAAAAAACGTGGCAGACGCTTATATTCATTAACAATTATTTCTCTTCGCAAAGCCTGATACCGAGAACGAATAATTTGGGAATGAGTGTTGTTTATAAATATATAGACTAATTAACATTCCCATTTCTAAAGCTAGCGTATTTTTTCAAGTTATATCGTCCATAAAGAGCGTAATGAATGGAAAGAATTGTTACAGAATACAAGGGTCAGTGTCTCGGCGTAGGCGTCAGCAAGGCTCCTCGGCTCTGACTCAATAATACAAGTACTCTTATATGAGATTTTTTTTTTTTTTTTTTTTTTTTTTTTTTTTTTTTTTTCTTTTTTTTTTTTAATGTGCATGGAGGAAACTAAAGGCATGTTGCCTGTAACGGGTGTCTCCCCCCAAAGTTAAAAGAGTGACAGAGCCAAATTCAAGGGACGTTGGAGTCAAAGTGCCAGGTCACACACATATTATAGCAGTCTAAGTCATAGGATGAAGGAAAGATTGGTTGAGGGAGAGAGTTCCAGAGTTCACTTGTAGAGTAGAAGAAAGACTGAGAAAATTTGCCAATTCTTGGGTCGGAGAGCTGGACAGAATAGGAGTGGGACTGTGTTGAAAAGCACTCGCCGCAAGGGAGGGGGCATAGCCTACACTGACAGAGCTCTAAAGAACACTGATTGTTGTAATAACGATAGAAGAGTGAAAGAGATGCAACACATTCTAAAGTTCGCCTACAGCCTTGATGGATTCCTATAGATGGCGCGCAATCCCACACAACACAAATCTTCCTATAGATGGCGCTCAATGACACACAACACGGAATGCGCAGAATGCAAAACGGAACCCAAAATGTTGCTAGAAAATGAAAGTCGCCGATGGAATGTTGACGGAAAAAGTACTCTTGTGAACCAATATTTAAGCCCCACTCAAGGCAGGGTCACACGAGCTTTTTTTTTGGGGGGGGGGTATTTTTATCAGCAATTTTGGTCTAGCATCTTCAAAATTTATGCTTCATCAGAATGTTATCGCCTAACGTGTTCCACCTTTAGTCTAGTTTCCGATACCAATACAACAGAAATGGGCTGATCTATCAGAGTGAGAACTGAGCGATCTCTGCCATACCCATAGCTTACTCTGACTGTTCCTTTTACTTGTATATTTTCTAGATCTTAAGTGACGGCATCTCTTCCGTGGATTGACCTCCCAATCTACCAAGATTGGAAGCCAAAGCGTCACATTTTTCCTTTACCCCTCAACTTTCTCTTCATAATTGGTGAGGGGCACAGGGCCCTGGGTGGGGCTTTGGTTTCCCGGGCGTTTCCGCACCCTCCTCAGCTCCCCGCCATGGAGTGGCTTCGGTCACCCAGGCTTTATTGTGGTCGGCAGGGAGGGTTCTGTGGGGGCGCTCGGTTATGGCCTTGGCCTTGCTCGGGGCCTTGGGGCTGTTCGGCCAGGCAGCTTGGGGAACAACAACAACAACCTCGAAATATTACGAAAAAACCCTAGCTCATCGAAAACTGCCGGAAAAAGAGCTTGTGTGACATTGCCTATACCAGCGATTCTTCAGGCGATTTCCGATCAATAATTTTGATCAGTGACAGCTTTTGAGAGCCATTTTGATCAGTGACAGCTTTTGAGAGCCATTTTGATCAGTGACAGCTTTTGAGAGCCATTTTGATCAGTGACAGCTTTTGAGAGCCATTTTGATCAGTGACAGCTTTTGAGAGCCATTTTGATCAGTGACAGCTTTTGAGAGCCATTTTTCCATCGCTATTGGCAACTGTACTACCGGTACTAGATTGTCATATTTATATCAATTATAAAAATACGATAAAAACAAAATAAAATGAAAAATTGAATTCACATGCTACCAGCGAGCCAGCATTGTATGGAGAAATCCGGCTTCGCCGGAGAAATTTTCTATCGAAAAATGTACAAATTTAGCTTCCTGTCGAAACAAAAATATATACAGTATATGCTGGCTCGCTATCGCTCGCCAGGAAAATATTGACACCTGGATGGAGGTAAACGTCTTAAAATAGTAGGCTGAATGGGGCCGAATGGATACAAGCCAGGGAAAGAGAGAAAAGGAGAGAAAGATGAAGAAAAAACCCGGTGACCCCCCTTTAACAGCCATAACGTGACATTGTCCTAAGGCGGAGGATGACATGTGGCTTAAGCTCGTTTTTATAACCTACACCAACCACGGCAGGCCATCCAACCCTTTTCTACAGACCAGGACACGGAAGATGACAATAAGAAGGATAAAACACACGAATTAACTGTCTTTTAATTCAGCTGTTTTATCCTTCTTTTTCTTTTAATTCGTCTGTTTTATCCTTCTTATTGTCTTTCAATTCGTCTGTTTTATCCTTCTTTTTCTTTTAATTCGTCTGTTTTATCCTTATTGTCTTTTAATTCGTGTGTTTTATCCTTCTTATCTTTTAATTCGTCTGTTTTATCCTTCTTATTGTCTTTTAATTCGTCTGTTTTATCCTTCTTATTGTCTTTTAATTCGTCTGTTTTATCCTTATTGTCTTTTAATTCGTCTATTTTATCCTTCTTATTGTCTTTTAATTCGTCTGTTTTATCCTTCTTATTGTCTTTTAATTCGTCTGTTTTATCCTTCTTATTGTCTTTTAATTCGTCTGTTTTATCCTTATTGTCTTTTAATTCGTCTGTTTTATCCTTCTTATTGTCTTTTAATTCGTCTGTTTTATGCTTCTTATTGTCTTTTAATTCGTCTGTTTTATCCTTATTGTCTTTTAATTCGTCTGTTTTATCCTTCTTATTGTCTTTTAATTCGTCTGTTTTATCCTTCTTATTGTCTTTTAATTCGTC
Organism: Paralithodes platypus; assembly: GCA_032716605.1. Lineage (NCBI taxonomy): Eukaryota > Metazoa > Arthropoda > Malacostraca > Decapoda > Lithodidae > Paralithodes > Paralithodes platypus. The sequence goes on from CM064507.1 coordinate 43,169,467, forward strand.
TGTTTTATCCTTCTTATTGTCTTTTAATTCGTCTGTTTTATCCTTCTTATTGTCTTTTAATTCGTCTGTTGTATCCTTCTTATTGTCTTTTAATTCGTCTGAAGGATAAAACAGACGAATTAAAAGACAATAAGAAGGATAAAACACACGAATTAAAAGACAGAGAGAGAAAAATACACTTTAAGGGGAGATGGGCCGTTTTTTGTTTTGGTCTATTAATTAATGTGTTCCTTGATTTCTTAGTTTCCTCCCTAGACCTTTATCAAGCTTAGAAAAACAACCCCTAGATAAATTTGTACATTTTTCGGTAGAATTTTTTTTCGGCCGAAGACCGATTCCTCTTACAATTACAGGCTCGCTATCGCTTGCCAGGAAACAATCGACACCTAAATGGCACGAAAGGTCTTAAAATTGACAACGACATGGAGCAAAAGGTGTTAAAATCGCCAAACTAATAGACCGAACGTCTTCAAATCTCAAAATTAATGGGGCTAAACATGAGGGAGAAAAGGGTCCAGAAAAACGACCCCTCTCCCCTTAAACTAAATAAGATAAAAAAAATATCCATATATGACTCGTTCTTGATTAACTAATTTTACATCTGACTGTTCCATATAATACACTTTGTTTTCCACATTATTTTTCGTTGACAAAAGAGTGAAAAAGTGTAAAGAATAGAAGAAATTTTTTTTTTTTTTTTTTTTTTTTTCCCCCGTTATTTTTCGTTGACAAAAGAGTGAAAAAGTAGGAGATTTTGTTGAGCAGGAGAGAGAAATTAGGGTTGAGCTTCTTAGTTTTAGGTCAACTTTGTTAAGGGGAGGCAGTTGGTTTTTCGGGACCTTCTTCTCCCTCATGTTTAACCCCATTTGTTATGAGATTTTAAGACAATCGCCCCATTAGTTTGGCGTTTTTTTTTTCAGAACTTGTGTCCCATTTTGTTGCCAATATTAAGACCTTTCGTGCCATTTAGGTGTCGATATTTTCCTGGTGAGCGATAGCGAGCCTGTATTTTAAGAAGAATTGGCCTTCGGCCGGGACATTTTTCTACCGAAAAATTTACAAATTTATATAGAAGGGGGGTCTAGGGGGTGTTTTTGTTTAAGCTTGATAGAGGTTTGGAGAGCAAACTAAACCCCTTCCTTAAACCATTGAACCGAACCAGTAAATTATGCTGCACAATACCGTCTGAGCTCCCTTAAGGGGAGGTTTTTAGTTTGGTCCGTAGATATCCTTCAAGCTTAAGATTACACCCCCTTGAACCCCTTTCAAGATAAATGTGTACATTTTTCGGTAGAAAAATGTCCCGGCTGAAAGCCGGTTCCTCTTAAATTACAGGCTCGCTATCGCTCGCCAGGATAAAATCGACACCTAAATGGCACGAAAGGTCTTAAAATTGACAGAAATGGGTTGAAAGTTCTTAAAATCGTCAAAATAATGGGGCAAACGTCTTAACATTAGGAAAACAATGGGGCTAAACATGAGGGAGAAAGGAGTCAAGAAAAAAATCCCTCAAGTGGATATCTCCTCTTAACATACTGTATAATGTTTTATTGTTGTGTGTTTCTGATTACCACTCCCCTTCCCTTCCTATCACCCCTGCCATTCACAGACTCCCCCAGCTCCTCTCACTCCCTAACTTCCTACTCCCCACTTCCCTTCCCATCTCTCCTCACTCCCCAGTCCAGCTCCTCTCTTCCTCACCACTCCCCAGTTTCCCTAATTCATCCCCAACTCGTTTATTCTCTTCTCCCCTTCCCTCCATACCTTTCCCCACTCCCCTCCCAACCCCTCACTCCTCACATCCCCTGCCCTCTCTAGCCCTTACTCCTCACACCCCCTGTCCTCCCCACCCCTCACTCCTCACATCCCCTGCCCTCTCTAGCCCTTATTCCTCACACCCCCTGTCCTCCCCCCCCCCCTCTCCTCACATCCTCTGCCCTCCCTAGCCCTTACTCCTCACACCCCTTGTCCTCCCCACCCCTCACTCCTCACATCCCCTGCCCTCCCTAGCCCTTACTCCTCATACCCCCTGTTTTCCCCACCCCTCACTCCTCACATCCCCTGCCCTCCCTAGCCCTTACTCCTCACACCCCCTGTCCTCCCCACCCCTCACTCCTCACATCCCCTGCCCTCCCTAGCCCTTACTGGTCATCCCCCCTGTCCGCCCCAGCCCTCACTCCTCACATCCCTGCCCTCTCTAGCCCTTACTCCTCATACCCCCTGTCCTCCCCACCCCTCACTCCTCACATCCCCTGCCCTCTCTAGCCCTTACTCCTCATACCCCCTGTCCTCCCCACCCCTCACTCTTCACATCCCCTGCCCTCTCTAGCCCTTACTCCTCATACCCCCTGTCCTCCCCACCCCTCACTCTTCACATCCCCTGCCCTCTCTAGCCCTTACTCCTCATACCCCCTGTCCTCCCCACCCCTCACTCCTCACATCCCCTGCCCTCTCTAGCCCTTATTCCTCACACCCCCTGTTTTCCCCACCCCTCACTCCTCACATCCCCTGCCCTCCCTAGCCCTTGCTCCTCACACCCCCTGTCCTCCCCACCCCTCACTCCTCACATCCCCTGCCCTCCCTAGCCCTTACTCCTCATACCCCCTGTCCTCCCCACCCCTCACTCCTCACATCCCCTGCCCTCCCTAGTCCTTACTCCTCATACCCCCTGTCCTCCCCACCCCTCACTCCTCACATCCCCTGCCCTCCCTAGCCCTTACTCCTCACACCCCCTGTCCTCCCCACCCCTCACTCCTCACATCCCCTGCCCTCCCTAGCCCTTACTCCTCATACCCCCTGTCCTCCCCACCCCTCACTCCTCACATCCCCTGCCCTCCCTAGCCCTTAATCCTCACACCCCCTGTTCTCTCCAATCCTCTCACCCCCTACCCTCCTCCCACATTTTCCTCACTTCCCCTCCTGCCCCCACAAGCTCCCTCACTTCTCACTTCCCCAGCTCCCCTTCACCTCCCCAGTCTCCCTCCTTTCACTCCTCACTAACCACCAGCTCCCTCAAACCCTCCCCCCTCCCCAAAGCCCCCCACGGTAACTTGAGCTCTTAATTTCAGTGGTTCCCCTTTCCCTAGCCACGGTGGCTGCCCCCGCCCCGCCCCGCCCCGCCCCGCCCCGCCCCAACACACACTCTTCACCTCTTACAACCCACTTCTCAACAGGCGTACAGGCGTGGCCACTAATAAGCATACACCTATTGAATCAACCAAATAAAATAAAATGTTGTATTATATTTCAGAAACTTCGGAACTTGATTTTAAGTTACGGCTAAGTTGGCATACACTGTTACTGGCTTGATGGTGTAAGGGTTAGTGTTTACGATCTGCATGTGGTAATCCACGTTCGAATCCCGGGTGGAGCACACGTTTTCATTGATTTCATTGGGAGGTGTTTGGTGTTGGGAGTGAAATAAATAAATTAGATTATTAATATACAATAGATGTCAAATAAAAACGTGTACAGGGAAAGAGTTCCAAGTGGCCTAGTGTTACGTTGGTTTAGGCTATATCCGCTGTTTTAAGTTGAGTAGGGCAATGACAAATTATTATTATTATTATTATTATTATTATTATTATTATTATTATTATTATAGAAGCTGTCTAAGCCTCCCAACAGGGTGCAGATACACCTATAAAAGATGAATCCCCACAAAATACCCGTCAGTACTGGAGAGAGACTAAGACAACTAAGAAAAGGGAAAAGGGCTACAGTAGTTAGAGAGCCCAGCAGAAAAGATCAAAAAGACAATGACAATATACAGACTATTTGTGTCAGGTGGAAATGTTGGCGGGTGTACGAGGGTTGAGAAGTGGGTTGTATATAATATTACCCCTCCCCCCCCTCCTCCCCTATGTGGGTTGTATACACTACTTCCCTCCCTCCCTCCCCCCCTATGTTCACCCGGCCCGTGGGATAAACTCCAGTAAAGGGTCTCATATTATTTTGGCTACAACACAATTATGTGTACTCTAAACTTTCTTCTTATAGTCTTCTTCTTAAGGGGAGGTTTCCACTTGAGGGATTTTTTTTATTGACCCCCTTTCTCCCTCATGTTTAGCCCCATTGCTTTTGACATTATAAGACGTACGCCCCATTAGTTTGGCGATTTTAAGAACTTTCACCCCCATTTATGTCACTTTTAAGACCTTTCGTCCCATTTAGGTGTCGATTTTTTTCTGGCGAGCGATAGCGAGCCTGTAATTTAAGTGGCACCGGCCTTCGGCCGGGAAATTTTTCTACCGAAAAATGTACAAATTTATCTTGAAAGGGGGTCAAGGAGGTGTAATTTCAAGCTTGATGGAAGTCTAGGAAACACACTAAAAACCTCCCCTTAACCCCATCTAAGCCGAAGGTGGTCCTTTGGGAATCACCATCCCCTCTCCAACGCAGTGTTTCGTCCCATTAATATTAACCCCTTGAGGATCATGACGCGTTTTGACAGTTTATGTATGTTATTATGTATGCTATGTATTATGTATGCTATGTATTATGTATGCTATGTATTATGTATGCTATGTATTATGTATGCTATGTATTATGTATGCTATGTATTATGTATGCTATGTATTATGTATGCTGTGTATTATGTATGCTATGTATTATGTATGCTGTGTATTATGTATGCTATGTATTATGTATGCTATGTATTATGTATGCTGTGTATTATGTATGCTATGTATTATGTATGCTATGTATTATGTATGCTATGTATTATGTATGCTATGTATTATGTATGCTATGTATTATGTATGCTATGTATTATGTATGCTATGTATTATGTATGCTATGTATTATGTATGCTATGTATTATGTATGCTATGTATTATGTATGCTATGTATTATGTATGCTATGTATTATGTATGCTATGTATTATGTATGCTATGTATTATGTATGCTATGTATTATGTATGCTATGTATTATGTATGCTATGTATTATGTATGCTATGTATTATGTATGCTATGTATTATGTATGTTATGTATTATGTATGCTATGTATTATGTATGCTATGTATTATGTATGCTGTGTATTATGTATGCTATTATGTATGCTATGTATTATGTATGCTATGTATTATGCTATGTATTATGTATGCTATTATGTATGCTATTATGTATGCTAGTATTAGACGCTTTTATACGGATGGGGAAGGATCTGGGTGCATTTACAGGGTTAAAGGCTCCATTCAGCCAACTGTTTTAAGACGTTTATCCCCATCCAGGTGTCGATTTTTTTCCTGGCGAGCGATAGCAAGTCAGCATTGTATGGCAAAATCCGGCTTCGCCAGAGACATTTGTCTATCGAAAAATGTACACTTTTAGCTTGCTGTCAAAACAAAAATATATATATGCTGGCTCGCTATCGCTCGCCAGGAAAATATTGACACCTGGATGGGGGTAAGCGTCTTAAAACAGTAGGCTGAATGGGGCCGAATGGAAAGAGAGAAAAGGAGAGGAAGAAAAGAAAAGCCGGTGACCCCCCTTAAGTCATGGGAAAGACCGTTCGTGTAAATCCACCTTTAGCCGTGTGTTTGTAGAAGGCTGGGATAACTACGAGTCTGGTGATTATGATAGTGATCTATATTTTATTAATATTTAACAGGTGACGGTGGTGGTGGTGGTGGGAGTGGGAGGGTACAGTGGCGATAATAAGACGTTTCACCCCATTTAGGTGTCGATTTTATTTTGTTCGAGCGATAGTAAGCTTGTAACTTAGAATACATCTATCGAAATAAGTACAGTCGCGCTAATAAGTGATGTCTCGGCACCAATGTTATGATCAATAATTGGGATCAACAATATCTAAGCTTCATTTCTTCATATCGAGTGAAATATACAAACATGTTCCTACACTTATCCACCCTATTCAACATCTGACAGACATTAACCTGTCATTACGTTTGACTCGTTCTGTGCAGTATTAATGTCTGTCAGATGTTGAATAGGGTGGGTAAGTGTAGGAACATGTTTGTATATCTCACTCAAAAAGAACAAATCATGTGTAAATATTGCTGATACCAATTATTGATCAAAACATAATTGGTGCCGAGACATCACTTATTAGTCCGACTGTACACAGGAGGTAATATATTGTTTGTTCTGTCTATGTGTATGAACGAGACAAAAGGCAGGTTACCAGCAACGAGTGTCTCCTCCAGAGCCGAAAGAGTGACAGGGCCGAATTCAAGGGACGTTGGGGTCGAAGTGCCTGGACACACGAAGTTTAAAACAGTTTAAGTCATAAGATGAAGGAAACATTGATTGAGGGAGAGAGTACAGTACACTGAAAGGCACTGTAGTTTGTTCATTATGACAGGTCCAGAAATCTCCGATCCCAACCTCTCACACGAGTAACTCAAAATAATAACTTGAGAAATCGAGTTGATGCTGGTATAATTTCGAGAGCAGTGTAAAATATTGTAGAAATATTTCACACGATCAAGAAAAGATATACCGGTATAAATAGAACTCAGCCATATTGAGTATGTGCGTGGTCGAGTGGGTTAGGGTACGTGCTGCGACTGTGTATGGCGGCTGTAATGACTGTGTGGCAGGTGTGTCTGTAGCCGGCAGCACACCACAACATTTATCACCAACTTATTTCCACAATTCTGGTCTGACAGTTAATGAGCTAATCGGTTTAAAGAATTGTGCTACGTAAGTCAAACTATCTTCAATCTAGTTTCCGATACTAAGGCAAAAGGTCCCAGAAATGTTGTCAGAGAAATATTGCTCATTGACAGTTGCCGATATAAGATCTGGTGTGGCACCTGCATTACCCGGGGTACACCATTAGGCATGCTGGGGAGGTGGACTCAGGGGGAACGTGGGATAATGGTTCAGAGCTATGTACTGTAGCTGGAACAACTTAAAGGAACACAATTAAATTAGATAATCACAAACAAGTACAAGGAAACAATTGCCCTACCATTGTTTACCTTTGCTAATGACGTCATAATTATAGTATTGTAAGATTAATGACGTCATAATTATAGTATTGTAAGATTAATGACGGCAAGTAAATTACATCAATTATGCAAGTGTCTGGAGATGGCATTAATGAACACAACTATACAATTACTTGGGGAGACAGACCGTTTTTCTGGACCCCCTTCTCCCTAATGTGCCCCACTAGTTTTGAGATTATAAGACGTTCGGCCCATTAGTTTGGCGATTTTAACACTTTTCGCCCCATTTCGTTGTCAATTTTAAGACCTTTCGTGCCATTTAGGTGTCGATTATTTCCTGGCGAGCGATAGCGAGCCTGCAATTTTAAGAGGAACCGGCCTTCGGCCGGGAAATTTTTCTACCGTAAAAGGGGTGTTTTTGTAAGCTTGATGGAGGTCTGGGGAGGAAACTAAAACAAATATATGAATACATGAATTAATAGACCAAATAAACGGTCAGTCTTCCCTTAATTGGGGAGTGACCTTTCCAGTATGATTGATGATGATGATGATGATGATGTGAACTTTTCATTTACTCTCAGGGTATTCTGTTGTAATAATAATAATAATGTTCAACTGGACGCTCTTGTAAACGTTGGGTCTATCAAAGCTTCACTATAGTCTATTCGCTGTAAGTAGGCGAGACATCATGACCTCTCTAACCTCTGTAACTCCAAAATCATGACCTCTAACCTCTGTAACTCCAAAACGACTAGAAATCATGACCTCTCTAACCTCTGTAACTCCAAAATCATGACCTCTCTAACCTCGGTAACTCCAAAATCATGACCTGTATCCTCTGTAACTCCAAAACGACTAAAAATCATGACCTCTCTAACCTCTGTAACTCCAAAACGACTAGAGTAATCGAGCTAATAATGTCTACGGTACCATTTGGGCAGAGTCAGTCAAGGAAGGGGTGTGGAAATGTACAGGCCATTTGCTCCAGCCCGTTTTGAGTTACAGAGGATACAGTTCATAATGTCTCTCGCCTACTTACAGCGACTAGACTATAAAGAGTACGCTTGGATTACTCTTATTAAGTTTGGTTTAATTCTAGTTTCGCTTTCACAGCATACTCATAAATTTCTATGGCTACTTTAGAGTTGTCATATACCATACTTAATTCCTATATATGTCCAAAGCGGCGGAAATGCATTATAAGGAATTATACCTACTGTAAAAAAAATATATATGTTCTCCCCATATGCGGCACCATAGCTATTAAATAATACTAGGTTAGGTTAGGTAAGGTTGTTAGGTTAGGCTAATGTCGTTAATGTAGTTTATTATCATTATATTACGTCTTTTACCCAGAAATTTCCCTGATCTTCATAGTTGGTCGGGAAGCTATGCCTTTACAACGGCGCCTCCCTTTTGTCGCTGTGTACGTGAAACTAGAATTTTACCTTAAGTTTATTCTACATCAGCTGGGTCTTTAAGGGGAGGTTTTTAGTTGATTCCCTAGACTTCCATCAAGCTTAAAATTACTCCCTCTAGACCCCCTTTTAAGATAAATTTGTACATTTTTCGGTAGAAAAATGTCCCGGCCGAAGGCCGGTTCCCCTTAAATTACAGGCTCGCTATCGCTCGCCAGGAAAAAATCGACACCTAAATGTCACGAATGGTCTCAAAAATTGACAGAAATGGGGCGAGGGTTCTTAAAATCGCCAATCTAATGGGGCGAATGTCTTAAAATCTCAAAAACAATGGGGCTAAACATGAGGGAGAAAGGGGTCCAGAAAACAATCCTCCAGGTGGCAATCTCCCCTAATTCAAGATACCATAATTATGTTGTTGGTCGAGTCTCGTGCACCGGTAGGGGGGGGGGGGTCATAGGCTTTTTTTTTAAACTTTCTCTCCTTTTGCCTCTTTCCCTGGCTTTTATCCATTCGGCCCCATTCAGCCAACTGTTTTAAGACGTTTATCCCCATCCAGGTGTCGATTTCTTCCTGGCGAGCGATAGCGAGCCAGCATTGTATGGAGAAATCCGGCTTCGCCGGTGAGATTTTTCTATCGAAAAATGTACAAATTTAGCCTGCTGTCAAAACAATATTATATATGCCGGTATATGCTGGCTCGCTACCGCTCGCCAGGAAAATATTGACACCTGGATGGGGGTAAACGTCTTAAAACAGTAGGCCGAATGGGGCCGAATGGATACAAGCCAAATAGAGAGGGAGAGAAAGATAAAAAAAAGCGAGGTGGGCTCCCTTAAACCATCCACCCTTGAAGCACACGGTAGAGGTAGAGCTTCGTGAGGTAGAGGTAGAGCTTGGTGAGGTAGAGGTAGAGCTTCGTGAGGTAGAGGTAGAGCTTCGTGAGGTAGAGGTAGAGCTTCGTGAGGTAGAGCTTCGTGAGGTAGAGGTAGAGCTTGGTGAGGTAGAGGTAGAGCTTGGTGAGGTAGAGGTAGAGCTTCGTGAGGTAGAGGTAGAGCTTGGTGAGGTAGAGGTAGAGCTTGGTGAGATAGAGGTAGAGCTTCGTGAGGTAGAGGTAGAGCTTGGTGAGGTAGAGGTAGAGCTTCGTGAGATAGAGGTAGAGCTTGGTGAGGTAGAGCTTCGTGAGGTAGAGGTAGAGCTTCGTGAGGTAGAGGTAGAGCTTCGTGAGGTAGAGGTAGAGCTTCGTGAGGTAGAGGTAGAGCTTCGTGAGGTAGAGGTAGAGCTTCGTGAGGTAGAGGTAGAGCTTGGTGAGGTAGAGGTAGAGCTTGGTGAGGTAGAGGTAGAGCTTCGTGAGGTAGAGGTAGAGCTTCGTGAGGTAGAGGTAGAGCTTCGTGACTGACATACCAAGTGTCTGTTGGGTCCACGAGATTGCCTGTATTAAAGGGAAGATTATATATTCATGTATTTATTATTGTTAGTGTTATTCGTTTTCTTTAGTTTCCTCTCTAGACCTCCATCAAGCTTAAAAAAAATACCCCCAAGACCCCCTTTCGATATTTTTTGTTTGCATTTTTCGGTAGATAAATGCCCCGTTCCTCCTAAATGGCATTTTTTTTTTTTTTTTTTGAATGAGGGAGACAAAAGGCAAAACAGCCTGTGACGAGTGCCTCCCCCAGAGTTGAAAGAGTGACAGGGCCGTAATCAAGGGACGTTCGAGCCAAAATGCCCGGACACACGGGGTTTGAAGCAATTTAAGTCATAGGAAGAAGGAAAGATTGATTCTGGGAGAGAGTTCTAGAGGTCAGCTGTTGAATAGAAGAAAAATTGAGAATATCGTTTCACTCTTGGGTTGGAGAGTTGCGCAGAGTAGGGGTGGGATTGGGTTGCAAGACTTGAGTGCTACGTACCCTACGAAGAGGGGGTGGTATACACTGAGAGAGCTTTGAGGAACGCTTGCTATTGCTCGCCAGGAAAAGAAGACACCTAAATGGCACTAAAGGTCTTAAAATCGTCAAAATAGTGGGGTGAATGTCTTAAAATCTTAAAACTAATGGGGTTGAACATGGGGGAGAAGGGGGCCCAAACCCCCCCCCCCATAGGTAAAGCTTCATTGAGGGGAGGTTTTTAGTTTGGTCCGTAGATATCCTTCAAGCTTAAGATTACACCCTCTTGAGCCCCTTTCAAGATAAATTTGTACATTTTTCGGTAGAAAAATGTCCCGGCTGAAAGCCGGTTCCTCTTAAATTACAGGCTCGCTATCGCTCGCCAGGATAAAATCGACACCTAAATGGCACGAAAGGTCTTAAAATTGACATAAATGGGTTGAAAGTTCTTAAAATCGTCAAAATAATGGGGCGAACGTCTTAAGATTAGGAAAACAATGGAGCTAAACATGAGGGAGAAAGGAGTCAAGAAAAAAATCCCTCATGTGGATATCTCCCCTTAACAGTCCGTGCTTGCAGGTTGATATCTAACAGCAGTACTCCAGCTTTGTCATTGTTTTGACCAAATCCGTAATTAACACAATAAATGCACTTAGTTCGGATATGTTAAGTCGTTTTACCCCATTATGTTGGCGATAATAAGACGCTGCATCACATTCAGGTGTCGATTTGTTTATGGGCGAGCAATAGCGAATCTGTAAAATGTACACATTTAACTGGAAGGGGGTCTAAGTGGGTTTTTTTTTTAGTTTGAAGACAATCTGAGAAGGCGTTTTTGTTAGCTTAGGGAACAAACTAAAAAACATCGCTCGATAATGGTACAGCAAGGAAAATATATCCTCCATAATAATATAAACAAAATATCATAATAACCCCCAAGACATCGGACCAGATAGTGTTAAGATAGCTTTGGCTAGGGTAGGAAGTGAGGTTGAGTTACTCGGGTGTGTTGAACTGACAAGGAAACGTTTATGTATACAATGGGGCTGTTCTGCATTATATTTTGCTAACACACACACACATACACACACACACACATACACAAACACATACAATAGCGCGCACACACACACACACACACACACACACACACACACACACACACACACACACACACACACACACACACACACACACACACACACACACACACACACACACATCAATCACCAAGGGGCGTGATGGGATTTTGTTACCATCTTCCCATACAAATAATATATTGTATTACATCCAGCCTTTACATAATATACCGGGTAATTATACTTTATTTTAGTTGGATAACTTACCATATTTGAGTTTCCTTTGATCTATTTGCACATAATTATTATTATTATTATTATTATTTATATATATATATATATATATATATATATATACTTACTGTATATACTGTATATATAAAGGTGTGAAAGATACGAAAGGACGAGTGTTAACCGAGAAGCAAGAGAGAGTCGAAAGATGGAGGGGGTACTTCAACAAATTGCTGAATTTAAGGAATGAAATGCCAGCAAAGATAGTTGGATGGGGTATGGGAGGGAGAAGAAGAGAAGTAGTGGAGGAGGAGGTAGGGGTCAGGAGGTTAGCAGTGTGTGAAGCCATGAAAATAGTGAAGATGGGGAAAGCATCAGGAATAGATGGAGTGTGTGGGGAAATGATGAGGTATGGTGGTGAAATAGTGATCGAATGGGTATGGAAAATGATTAAACTAGCATGGGAGAAGGGGAGTGCACCTGATGACTGTAAGACAGGCATAACAGTCCTCCTGTATAAGGGTAAAGGGGAAAGAGGAGTGTGTGGTAACCACCAGGAAATATGTCTTCTAAGCATAGTAGGGAAGGTGTACAGTAGGGTAGTGATTGAGAGAGTGAGAGCGAGAACGGAGACATGGATAGGTGACGTGCAGGGTGGGTTTTAGGAAGGGAAGAGGATGTGTACAGTAGATCAGATTTTTTCCCTGGAATGTGTTGTGGAGAAATATCTGGAGAAGCAACAAAAGCTGTATGTTGCCTTTATGGACTTGGCGAAGGCCTATGACAGAGTGGATAGAAAAGGTATGTGGAAAGTACTGAGAATATTCGGAGAAGAGGGCAAGTTGCTGAAAGCAGTGAAGAGCATGTATGATGGTGCAAAGGCGTCAGTACGTGTGGAGAATGAGCAGAGCGAGTTCTTTGATCTGAATGTTGGGTTGAAACTGGGGTGTGTGATATCCCTGTGGTTGTTTAATGTATATATGGATGGAGTCATGAAAGAAATTAAGGAAGAGCAGCGGATGTTGGTTTACCGCTGATAAGGGAGGGAAATGAGTGGAAGCTACCTGTACTGCTGTTTGCCGATGATACAGTTCTGATGAGCGATAGTGAATGGGAGTTGCAGGGTCTGGTAAATATGTTTGGAACAGTGTGTGAAAATGGAATCTGAAGGTAAATGCGGGGAAGAGCAAGGTTATGGTCTTTGAAAGGGGTGCAGCAACATATATATATATATATATATATATATATATATATATATATATATATATATATATATATATATATATATATTTTGATATCCTGGATTGTTATAACACTAAATTAAGGTCTTTTACACAAATGGTAATATTCTCTCTCTCTCTCTCTATCTCTCTCTCTCTCTCTCTCTCTCTCTCTCTCTCTCTCTCAGCCTTCCGTTGACACTTCCCGTTCGCTTACTCACAGTGAACCGCTGTTCTCTGATTCATATCCACTACACACACACGCATATATATATATATATATATATATATATATATATATATATATATATATATATATATATATATATCACAAATACACGTGACCTAATAAACTTGTATACACTCCCAGCCGGACTAGAACCTCCGACATTCAGAACGAGTGTCCAAGCTTTTAATCCACTACACCAGGCATGATAATGGAATCTTAACCTTTTCCTATCTATATTAAGGAGAAGGGAAATCCTACTTGGATAATGTATTTCAATGCATGCACAAGTCGCAGGATCCATATGCCAGGTTCAAAGTTTCCGTCAAGATTTTTCAGTTATTTTGAAGAGTTCGTAGTGAAGTTTGGTGGTAATGATATAAACTTGGGCTTAATATGATGCAGAGACATAGTAGTAGTTTCACATGTTGCCATTAAGTATCGAGAAATTAGCTGCTACGGGATTCAATTTATCGTCAGTTGAAAAGAAACCCAACCTAGCCAAACCTTACCCAACCTAACCTCACCTAACTCAACCTAACCTGGTCTATCGACTATTGTGCCCTCAAAATCATAGTTTCCTCGCCATCTTTGTTTAATCATCATCACCTTCATCGATCTGATTCCCTCATCACCATCACCCACCACTATCATAACCTCATAAAGCTCTATCATCACTATCACCACCCATAAAGCTCCCCTCACTACCATCATATCACCACCTGAAAAAATATATCACCACCATCTTCATCTCCCATGTATTTCCCTCACCACTTACACCCATCTCCCTCCCTCACCACTTACACCCATCTCCCTCCCTCACCACCACCCATCTCCCTCCCTCACCACCACCCATCCCCCTCCCTCACCACCACCCATGTCCCTCATTCACCACCACCCACCTGCCCCACATACACCACCACCCATCTCCCTCCCTCACCACCACCCATCTCCCTCATTCACCACCACCACCCACCTCCCTCACCACCACCCATCTCCCTCCCTCACCACCACCCATCTCCCCCATTCACCACCAGCACCCACCTCCCTCACCACCACCCATCTCCCTCCCTCACCACCAAAGTACCTCCCTACAACCCCTACCTGTCAACACCAGCCATGACCCCTAAACCACCATCACTTCCTTTTCTCACACTTTACCGGACCTACTGTCTGAACATATACATTGTTTTTAAGGGAGCCTACCTCGCTTTTTTTCTCTTTCTCTCCCTCTCTCTTTGGCTTGTATCCATTCGGCCCCATTCAGCCTACTGTTTTAAAACGTTTACTCCCATCCAGGTGTCAATATTACCGCGAGCCAGCATATATATGTTTTTGTTTTTACAGCAAGCTACCGCTCTCCAGGAAAATATTGATACCTGGATGGGGGTAAACGTCTTAAAACAGTTGGCTGAATGCTGCCGAATGGATACAAACCAAAGCGAGAGGGAGAGAAAGAGAAAACAAAGCGAGGTGGGCTCCCTTAACCTAGCAATAGATTCGAAAACTTAAGGCCAAGAATACTGTCATAGAGGGCACAATCACTTATAAATACAATCACTTAAATACAATCACTTATAAATACAATCACTTAAATACAATCACTTATAAATACAATCACTTATAAATATTCGTGTACCTCCTTTACGTGTTTCGTTAGGCAAATATAACCATCTGGATTGATTTTTGGATGGGATATACCCTCCATTTTTGGATGGGGTATACCCTCCATTCATTAGTACAGTCGCTCTAATAAGTGATGTCTCGGCACCAAGTATGTTTTGATCAATAATTGGTATCAGCAATATCTAAGCTAAGGGGCCGATACTTAAGGCTATCCCTCAACATCATCATCATCATCATCATCATCATCAGCTTCATTTCTTCATATCAAATGAAATATACAAACCTATTCCTACACTTACTCACCCTATTCAACATCTAACGGACATTATTACAGCACAGACCAAGCCAAACGTAATGACAGCTGGGACATGACCGTACAAACTTTTTGTATTTGATCTAACCGCAATTCCATTCATACATTAGTTTCCAGATAATTACTTAAACGAAGGTGAAGTCCACGAATTGTTATGAGTGCCTGTACATCGATCGAGCCCTTGGGAACACCACTATCAGTTCAGTGTTAAGGGGGGTCACCGGCTTCTTTTTATCTTTCTCTCCTTTTCTCTCATTCCCTGGCTTGTATCCATTCGGCCCCATTCAGTCAACTGTTTTAAGACGTTTATCCCCATCTAGGTGTCGATTTCTTCCTGGCGAGCGATAGCAAGCTAGCATTGTATGGAGAAATCCGGCTTTGCCGGAGATTTTTTTTATCGAAAAATGTACAAATTTGGCTTGCTGTAAAAACAAAAATATATATATACTGGCTCGTTACCGCTCGCCAGCAAAATACTGACACCTGGATGGGGGTAAACGTCTTAAAACAGTAGGCTGAATGGGGCCGAATGGATACAAGCCAAACAGAGAGGGAGAGAAAGAGAAAAAAAGCGAGATGGGCTCCCTTAAGAAATACATAGCACAGTATTGGGTGAACCTGGGACAAATTGCAAGAGAACCCCCCCCCCCCCCACCCCCGCATTTAGATCCTTTGTGGCAGCTAATGAAGTCTCTATTAGCCTCCCCCGAACTCTGAATAAAATCTTAATTAGCGTCCCCCGAGTGTAACCTGAGAGCTACCCTTCACGGTCACTGGAGGAGGGGCCCAAGCCACGGCCAATGAGGGGGACAACGGCCAGAAACCAACCGTACCACAACCATGAGTGCCTTTATAGAGAGAGTTACGACATAGGGGGTCCTGGGAGTCAGAAACAATATGGCGCCCGGGGACTTATAATAATAATAATAATAATAATAATAATAATAATAATAATAATAATAATATTTATTCAGTTATAATTTTACATGTTGGTACCACATAATACCGGTATGTTACAAATATGACATGTACCAGCTTTGCATAATTATTCCAACTAAGGATAGCCCAATAAGGCCGTTAGGCGTATTTCCATTGGGGTCCTTGTGGGATTAAGTTAGCTGGGGAAAAAGGGGAGAATAAACAACGTAAATTAATATGATTAGTAGATACTTTAGAGAAAGTATTTCTAGGGGGTTATATTAAGATACCTTACATTCTACAGTTGGACTGGTCAAAATATTTAAGTATTTTTTTTTTTTTTTTTTTTGCCTATCTCTTTTGTCGTATTTAGTTGTAGACAAAAGCTTGGTGCTCCCTTCTCGCAGCTGTTCGGTTCAGGTGCTCCTTCAAGCTACGTTATATGAACTGATATATTACGTGTATCACAGTTGTTTTGCTATGGAGTAAAACATGAGGTAAAAGACAATATGGCGTCCATTAATTCTAGTTGACATTACTCTCTCGTATAAAGGAACCCTACCGACCCTACCGACCCCCACCTAAACACCCTCCTCCCCCACCTAACTAAATACCCTCAGGCCCGTATTCTGAAACACGTGGGAAGGGCGTTGTTTATACCATACATGCAGACTAAAGAATGCAAGGTTCATTTATGGAAGTTATTTTGATATTAACCCAGTTTCGTAAAGATCGCTGGTTATTTTCTTCTTATTTCGCTCACCAATACGTCGGACTTAAGGGGAGATTTCCACTTGAGGGATTTTTTTCTGGACCCCTTTGTCCCTCATGTTTAGCCCCATTGCTTTTGAGATTTTAAGACGTTCGCCCTAGTAGTTTTGACATTTTAAGACATTTTGCCCCATTTCTGTCAATTTTAAGACCTTTTGTGCCATTAAGGTGTCGATTTTTTCCTGGCGAGCGATAGCGAGCCTGTAATTTAAGAGCAACCGGCCTCCGGCCGGGAAATTTTTCTACCGAAAAATGTACAAATTTATCTTGAAAGGGGGTCTACGGGGTGTAATTTTTAGCTTGATGAAAACGTAGGGAACAAACTAAATACCTCCCCTTAAAGTATGGTAAGGAACGAAAGACCTGAAACACCTCGCTCCATTACCAAATATCAAACTACCGGTATATAGTTAAAATGGTAATGGCAGAATCCTGATATGCAGGTGTTTTGAAAGGACGATATGGGCAGTGCAAGGCGCTGTTTGGCACTCCCGCCCACCGCCCACAACTACGACTAGCCTTGTGCCTACCAGGACTCCGGGCGGGCGGCAGAGTGGGCTGAGTGGCAGTCGTGGTAACAAGTGGAGGTAGTGGGCAACCAACCACCAGGCACCACACACACACACACACACACACTCACACACAGGCAGTAGGAGTGTGGTGGTAGAGCGGTTCACACACACAGTCTAGCACTCCTATGCCTCTCACACCACACTCTACCTCAGCACCTCTCACTCATCAGTCACAGTTCCTATTGTGTGACGCGGATAATTAACTGAACATTTCCTGAATTTGAAGCTCTTGTTCCGCGGTCTTTTAACAAACACCTGTTGGGTACCGCTTGAACACTTCGACACAATTTGTTGAGTTTAATCGTGCAGCAGATTTGAAAAAAGAATATGTGCCATGTTATAGTGCTGGAAGTTTCTTACTTATAACTATTTACGATAAACCTGTTGAGGAAACTCAAGTGAAGTTTGGACAATTGGAAAATAGGAACATAGAACATAAAGAGTGAAGGAAAAATTACATATACATAATCGGTTAGCGCCGATGCAAAGGGCAGTCCTGCGGAATCCCAAGAATCCGAGACAAGCTCAATAGAAGAAGAAAAAGTGAGAGAAGACTTTACATCGGCACCTCGTATCTACTTTTCGAAGGGTGTTGGAGAGAGAGGAAGCTGTTGGAGTGGCTTTGTGTGTTATTAAACTATAAACATCGTGGTGATGGAGGAAGAGATGTCGTCCCTGGTGCAGGAGTCTGGGAGTGAGGGTATGGGGAACCAGACTGTAGGAGGCGGTGGTGGTGGTGGTGGGGGCCTACACACCACCGATGCCTCCATACACTATCCCAGGTCTGCCACCATCTTCGCCGCCGTCGCCAGCATCGTCTTCATCGTCGTAGGGCTCTTCGGTAAGTCACAACAGAACGTACAGTCACTCAGAACAATTCGTGGACCTCCCCTATTCTTAATGGGGGTCACCGGCTGTTTTTATCTGTTATTCTTCTTTTCTTTCTTTCCCTGTCTTGTATCCATTCGGCCCCATTCAGCCAACTGTTTTAAGACGTTTATCCCCATTCAGGTATCGATTTCTTTCTGGCGAGCTATAGCGAGCCAGCATTGTATGGAGAAATCTGGCTTCGCCGGAGACTTTTGCCCCATTTTGTTGCCAATATTAAGACCTTTAGTGCCATTTAGGTGTCGATTTTTTTCCTGGCGAGGGATAGCGAGCCTGTATTTGAAGAGGAATCCGCCTTCGGCCGGGACATTTTTCTACCGAAAAATTTACAAATTTATATCTAAGGGGGGTCTTGTGGGTGTTTTTTAAAGTTTGATAGATGTTTAGAGAGCAAACTAAACCCCCTCCTTAAACCATTGAGCCGAACCAGTAAATAATGCTGCACAATACCGTCTGAGCTCCCTTAAATAATACTAGCAGGGGTACCCGGCGTTGCCCGGGTTTAAATTTAATAATAATACTGTACCACCATAATCACCACCAGTACTACCGCCATAATCACCATCATCAATCACTACTACCACAATCATCACAATACTACTACTACCATAATCACCGGCCTCGACCTCCCTGTGCCCTATTAAACGGCGACCTCGATTTCGGCCGCTAATTGACCTCCGATTTTGGATCTGACCTCATCCGTACACCCATTTTAGGGGGCTGCGAACAACTTTCGTTCCATACACCTTTTCGATCGGAGGCCTCCTTCTGCCCCAAACGGCCATTGTTTTCAAATTTGTTTCAATTTCGGCCTCGAAACGACCTCCGATCGTGGCCTCGCCCCCTTTATGACCTGACCCAGGTCAATTGACACCCACATGCAAAGTTTCAGCTCCCCAGGTCCAAAACTGCGGCCGCCTATTAAGAACACACACACAGACAAACAGACACACGAACTGATTTAATAATATAGATATGTATCAACATTAATGACACAACTGTACTTGAGTGTCCATATGACTGGCAACTGTCAAGAACCAATAATTAATATACTTATCATGATAATATTCAAGGACACTAGTGCGACGTTATGAGAACAAATGTATTAGGGAAAATAGGCACCAATAGATTCGCCATATTTTTCTCCATATAGTCCGCATGGAGGATTTTCGTTATCAATAAATTGAAAAATACCCACTTCACAGACAAATACACCAAAAATCTAAGTCAAAGCGGGGGTGTGGGGGGGGGGGGGGGCAGCCCCCACCTATTATACTAGGATAGGTTAGGTTAGGCTAATGTCCTTTCAAAGGGGTATAGGCTAGTAAACACTAGGATAGCCTATTAATTAAAATGTAAAACTTGCAAACTATACCCGGTCAGAGGTAAGAAGAAGAAGAACAAGAAGAACAAGAACAAGAAGAAGAAGAAGAAGAAGAAGAGTCCTGCAGTAGTCTCCTTGAATGCTACCCTTATCGTAATCTAATCTAATCTAAATTGACTGTAATCGGCCATAAAATTATATGCCAAAGTCCGACTAAACCTATACGCATCTCTTCTGTTCTCACGTTCTTAGTTGAGGAGAGAGTATAGCGATGACAACAAAAAATAAAAGAGAGAGAGAGAGAGAGAGACCAAATTACCACCCAGGACGAGGGGCGGCGTGCTCCTCGGTGCCACAAGATGAATGGCGAACCCATCTATAGGTTCTATAGGTAGGTGAAGAGCGACAGAGAGAGAGAGAGGGGGGGCATAGGTTTGACAATGAACTTGTTTCTGCACTCCAGTTACTAGTGTGTGTGTGTGTGTGTGTGTGTACCAGCTGTCGACCTTCATGCCTGGCCGCTCACCTGCCTCACCTGGCCTGCTAAACAGCCTACCCAGACAGGCTAGTGCTTTTTTTTTATAATAAGTCCTCCGTTTACGTATTGTGAAAAACCTGTTATCCTCCGGTAAATTACGGGGGTGAGTGAGTGACGTGAGAGAAAGTTAATTATATGATGGATACATGTTTTTCATAATACGTGTTGCTAGCCCCAAACGCGCGAACAACTGTGGCTTTCAACCATCCGACACTTCTTCTTTTATTTTTGTACTTCAAACATGTTAAATACAAATAATGTTTATTTGTACACCCTACCGTGGAAAGACTACGGATACACCACTCCTGCCCGGGCCTCACACAGTAGAATGGCCCAGTCATACTGAGCTCATGATGCTGGTGGATAGCCATCCCTAGTCTTTGCTTGAGCCAGAGGGTTTCCCGGGGTTCTCCTGAAACATCTCTGATTTTACGGCCTATTTCATTCACCATATTGAGGGTGGTAAGGCCGAAGCCCCCTGAGTTTCGAATGCCAGAGGCTCGAACTGATGACTTCTGGCGATGACTTGATATTTTTCCCACTTTCTACTTTCTGCTATCCGGGCGGCTTCACCTGCTTCGTTGGCGCTTCTGGTGATGTTGGTTATTGAGAAAGTGTCAACACATGTGGCATCCCACACGAGGCACCGGCCATTCTTGTAAGGGAAAGTGGTCATCCCATCTGGCCGTTTGCCGTCTTCTCTGAGAAGTCCAAGTGGTTCAAGGATTGATGCACGGTTAGCACTTTGCAGGGCCCGTTTTATGACATAATTTAGTGCTGAGTGTCTTGGCAGGCGGCCTGTGCTGTGACTACATGACAAGGCATGGTGACCTTGAGCATCCATCAATGCACCATACTTGCAAGTGTGTGGGTGACAAACTGACGCCCCCACGCTGAGCGCGATGGCAACCCGGAGCGCTTCAGCATCCAAGTGAGTTCCAAGAGGTGGGATGGGGATGGCGTGTAACCACAAGCCACTCTCCAAACGGGCGGCTGCCTGGAGGCGTGCTTTAGCAACCTGGTCCACATTGGCTAGGAGATTTTCTTGTGTTTTCTTCGCCGAGATGGTATCCCACGCTTTCTGCTTGCTCCTGGAGGTACCCTGAGGGCTCCTCCTCTGCTCCTGTACTTTCCTTCCAGGTGTTAATCGCTTCTGCTACGTTTAGTGCTTACATCAGTAAACACAGGCGACAGGAAAGGTAAAGAGATCGAAACGGCCACACCACCTTATTGCCACCGTTCCAAACCGCTACAACCTAAACGGCCACAGTTCTAGGCCTAAGCCGTCTAGGTTTGAGTACGTTACGTTTGGCTTTGATTTGTGTTTATTATTTGTTATATTAACTTAATCAAATTATGTAATGCCAGTTGAAATGGCAACATCATTATAAAGTCGTGGATGGATCAGCAAAGATGATGTAATTTTAAATTTTTCAGCAAAATTAAAGTTAATTTAAAATGTATTCTACAAACTAATACAGAAGACCAAGACACTGATTTTTGCATCAATAATTAATAGCTTTATTATTTGAGTTGGTGAGTCAGTCAGTAGCCAAACACGCACTCCTACAAAGGGGTAAGAAGGATCAGCAAGGTGTACTGGGCTCGGCAAACAGCCCAACTCCGAGGCTGAGTGCTGATCCATTAGTGACAGTATATTCTGAGGGTGGGATTCCCAACCTCCAGGGGCTATTTGCGCCACAAAAGTGACGGGTGATGGGGTCGCCACATCCCTATGCCATTGGGCATGTAACCAATTCATATGCTGCCCCTTCGAACATTCTGCTGCACCAAATCAACCCCCCAGAACAAGGGGCGATGCGCTCCTCAGTGCCATTAGAAGAGTGGCGAACACAACCTAAGGTAACTTAAGGTTAGGTAAGGTATGAATCCCAACTAATTATGTTATCGGTGGAGTTTTACCTTCTAATTACCAGAAGTAAATTAAGGTACATGTTTGTACTAAGGCAACTATTGAAGGTAAGATAACTTTTAGGTACTCATTATACAGTATCAAATAAACATATGAAAGGAAATAAGGAATTGTGTCAGTAGGCCTGTAAGTTAGGTTTGGTTAGATAAGGTCAGATTGCCAGATGACTATTAAGAAATGTGGCCGTCAAGGAGTGTGGCCGCTTAGGATTGAGGCCGTTTAGGGGATTATATACAATTATTTATATATTTGTTTTTGTGGAGTGGGTCTTTACTCTTGCTTATCAGTCCACGAAGATACACAAGTGCCACTTAAACCATTCTTTCCCTTCGTAGCGCCTGATACCGACCGAATACTGTGGGAATGAGTGTTGTTTACAGAGACTACAGGGATTACCATTGCTATTTCTGATGGTAGCGTCATTTTTCAAGTTATTTCGTCCATTAACATTATCTGGTCCGAGGTCTTGTGGGATATTATGATATTTGCCGATACCGATGCCCAAGAACCCCGTAATGCAACCCATATATAATTACTCATACAAAATTGCCGGCATATAGTTAACGGGAGGTATTTAGTTTGTTCCCTAGACCTCCATCAAGCTTAAAATTACACCCCCTTGAGTCCCTTTCAAGATAAATTTGTACATTTTTCGGTAGAAAAATGTCCCGACCGAAGGCCGGTTCCTCTTAAATTACAGGCTCGCTATCGCTCGCCAGGATAAAATCGACACCTGAATTGCACGAAAGGTCTTAATATGGGGTGAAAGTTCTTAACATCGCTAAACTAATGGGGCAAACGTTTTATAATATCAAAAGCAATGGGGCTAAAGATGAGGGAGAAAGGAGTCAAGAAAAAAATCCCTCAAGTGGAGACCTCCCCTTAATGTGACTCCACCGCCTCCTCCCCCCTTCTCCCTCATGCTTAGCCCCATTAGTTTTAAGATTTTAATGCACATTCGCCCCATTAGTTTGTCTGTTTTAAGACCTTGTGTGCGAATTGGGTGTCAATTTTTTTCTCCTGGCGAGCGAAAGTGAACCTGCAATTTAGGAAGCACCGACCTTAGTCCGGGGCATTCATCTACCGAAAAAATGCACAAATTTATCTCAAAGGGGGGGTTTTGGGGGGTACATTTGAAGCTTGATGAAGGGCTAGGGAGGAAACTAAAAAACAAAAACAAAAGAAACATTACAATTCTAGATATATAAATAAATACAACACAAATAACTACAACCTCTCCCCTTCAAACCCCCTTTCTCTTCCCAGCGGCCATCATTCAATAAGCTAAGCAGGATCACTAAATTCCTGAGCATCAACCTATCTCTGCTGTCCCCCCGTGCCCCCCCCCCCCCCTTTCTCGTGCCCAGGCCTTGTTCTGGGGGGGGGGGGGGTTCAAGTCAATGCGGCCACTTTCCTAAACGGCCACAACCAAAATGAGAGCGCATCTGAAAGGAAATGCAAGGCCTGTGTGGTGCTATACCCTATTTCAAGTAAGTAGGCCAAAATCCTTAAACGTAAACCTCTATAACTCACAAACTAACAGAGTAATCGAACTAATATTTCTACTGTTTTGGGAAGGGTCAGCCAGGGAATAGGTGTGGAAATGTAGGCTACAGCCCATTTGCTCTAGCCCTTTTTGTGTTACTGAGGTTAGGGTTCGCGCTTTCTGGCCTACTAATTTGGATATCCTGCATTAGCTTTCGAGATATTTTGCAAACATACACACACATACAGAGAGAGAGAGAGAGAGAGAGAGAGAGAGAGAGAGAGAGAGAGAGAGAGAGAGAGAGAGAGAGAGAGAGAGAGAGAGAGAATACCTTATGCTTCCCATCAACGAACGCACACAAACGCAAAACAAGGATTCTCACAAGTGAAGAACCCATTCAGGTGAAGGGATTGCGTTATCATACATAAGTTTCTATTTCTCTCAGTTATGTAAGCAAACACAAAACATATATATAAAATATATATAAAATACAATATCAATACAAATAATAATGCGAGCTGTGTCATCGTAGTGCAAGCGTTACAAAATGATGAAGAGCCTCCCACAAAGAGAGGCTCTGTATCGCCAACCAGACTGTGTACCACCTACCAGACTCTCTCTCTCTCTGTGTGTCATCTCAACACTACTTAACCCTATTTGATCAGAGGGGGGGGGGGGGGGGGGATTTTTTTACCTCTCTTGTTTCGCTCAATTCCTTTGGAGATTGTAAGACATTTTACACCATTAGTTTGGTGCTGGTATGAGTATTTTGGGGGGCGAGAGATAGCAAACCCAGGATCCAATCCTGAGCGAACCTGTAACTTGGAAGAAATCGGCCTTTGGCCGTGACTTTTTATTTTCTGTCGAAAAATTTACAAATTTAGCTTGAAAGGGTTCTTGGTGGGCATTTGTTTTTAGATTAAAGGGTGTCTGGGAAGGCGTTTTCTGTCTTGTGTGTGTTTTTTGTTTTTTTTTGCCTAGAGGACAAACTAAAATACATTGCTCGAACGAAAGAAGAATAAAGACCCCAACAACCAATGAAACGTCCAACGTTTTGGTCTTAAGGTACTAATCCCAATACAACCTTAATCCATCTCATAAAACCTTGGCTAATTTAACTTGCCCTTATTTAGCTCTGTGGATGTTAACCTTCAGCAGAAAGAAATGATTTTAGCTTTGATTGTAGGTTACCCCATGTGTTAAATTGGTCTAATACCCTCCCACCCTTAACCCTTTTTGTACCTTGCGACGCTCTCTTTTAACTTTAACCCTTCTGCCCCGCTACCTATTTAGACGTTTTTATTCAGTTTAAAAAGGGGTCTCTAGCAGAAAACAGGCTTCGCACTGTCTCACTTGACACTTCTAACTACCCCAGATCTCTTCTAAATCTTCTCAAAATCGTCTAAGTTAAACTAGAATAAAATTAATAATACGTCGCCGGTACAAGACGGGTTAACCCTATCTGGTCCGAACGTGCTTGGGGTTTATTATATGAATACTTTTGTTCATTTGTTTTTTTGAGGATTATTTGCTTTTGTCTTTTTCGAGCGAAGGTATGTTGTTTTTTTTTTTTTTTTTTTTCCCTAAGCTAAGGGAAAAACGCACGCCGTCTGACTTATCATCCCCCACCCCGCTCCCTCTCTCTCTCTCGTCTCTCTCTCTCTCTCTCTCTCTCATCCCTACAACTCTCTCTCTCTCCCTCTCTCGCGGGTCATCAGCTCTCTCTCTCTCTCGCTCATCCTCTGCTTTATGTATCTCTCTAATTATTGCCCAGATATTGTCTTTCCATGACTTTCCCTTATACCCACTCTAAACCGACTGTTTGGACACTTGATCCTCATTGTTCGTGGAGGCCAAGCAACCTAGAAGTGTCCCTAGACCTGTTTTTTGACTTTGATTCCTTGTTGTACTCCTTTGTACTTTGTACTTTGAGTGTGTTGAAAACCGAAGAAGCCAGCTTACGATCTGTCAACCTCGTGACGTCATGAGCTAGACAAGTCCAGTGTTAACCCTAATTGGGCCGAGGGAGGTCTTTTTGGCTTGGGCGGGCGATAGCGAGACTGTAACTAAGAAGAAATCGGCCATCGGCCGGGTAAATTTATCTATCGAAAAAATGGTGCCAATTTAGCTTGAAGGGGGTTTGGGTAGGAATTTGTTGTAATGTGAAGGAAGTTTGAGGATGCCTGTTTGTTGATTCGAGGGAGGGACAACTAAAAATTAAGTGTGCTCGAAACTGGGAGAAGGAAGCAGAAATCCTAATAACATGTTAAAACAAAATATAACATAACCCACCCCATGACGGTCGGATCGACAATTGAATGGGGTGAAGCGTCCTATTGTCGTCAAAATTAATGGGTTTAAACGTCTTACAATCTCCAAACTAATGGATCGAAATAGGGTAGGTCCAAAAAGGCCTGCCTCGGCCCAAATAGGGTTTAAAGGGTCCCTGAGAGATTCTTGATAACACGGTGAATAGACTAATGCAACCATCAGATGTTCCCAGGCTTCTCCTTGATACCATTATCGTATCTACAGTTGGTGTCACACCACCCACACTGTAAACATTGGAATTTCACTCACTTAATTGTAAAGAAAAACTACATAAATTATAATGTAAAACTTGCTGAAACAGGAATGACAGATTATTATAAAGACAAAAGAACTAATCAAAATCACTGGGGAAATTAATCTAGCAAAATAAAATGTTGAAATGATTTA
>CM064507.1:43195630-43552079 GCA_032716605.1 Paralithodes platypus
ACCAAAACATATATTATAAAATATATAATTACCTAAACATACAATATTTCGAAATACAAATAATAATGCCGATGCTGTGGTCTGGATCGTAGCATGGCAAAGCGTTTACAAAACAAATGATGAAGAGCCTCCCACAAAGAGAGGCTCTGTCAATCGCCAACCCCGACTGTGTGTGTTACCAACTAACCAAGACTCTCTCTCTCTCTGTGTGGGGTCATGACTCAACCACTACTTAACCCTATTTGATCAGCGTCAGAGGGGGGGGGGGGGGGGGGGGGGGGCTTTTTTTACCTCTCCATTGTTTCGTCTCACTTCCCTTTGGAGAATGATTGTAAAGACATTTTACCACCATTCCTTTTTGTGGGTGGCTTGGTATGAGTATTTTTTGGGGGGGCCGGCGAGATAGGCCAAAACCGCCAGGATCCAATCCTGTTAGCGAACTTTTGTACCGTTGGGAAAGAAAGAAGAAAGAAAGAAAATCGGCCCCCTTTGGCCGTGACTTTTTATTTTCTGTCGAAAAATTTACAAATTTAGCTTGAAAGGGTTCTTGGTGGGCATTTGTTTTTAGATTAAAGGGTGTCTGGGAAGGCGTTTTCTGTCTTGTGTGTGTTTTTTGTTTTTTTTTGCCTAGAGGACAAACTAAAATACATTGCTCGAACGAAAGAAGAATAAAGACAAATGAAGTCCAACGTTTGTAAGGACTAATCCAATAAACCTTAATCCATCTAATAAAACCTTGGCTAATTTAACTTGCCCTTATTTAGCTGGATGTAACCTAGCAGAAATGATAGCTTGATTTAGGTTACCCATGTGTTAAATTGGTCTACTACCCTCCCACCCTTAACCCTTTTTGTACCTGCGACGTCTCTTTAACTTTATTCTGGCTACTATTAGACGATTTTATTCAGTTTAAAAAGGGTCTCTAGCAAGAAACAGGCTTCGAACTGTCTCACTGAACACTTCTAACTACCACAGATCCTTCTAAATCTTCTCAAAATCGTCTAAGTATAACTAGAATAAAATTAATAAGACGTCGCCGGTACAGAAGGGGTTAACACTATCTGGTCCGACGGCTTGGGGTTATTAGGATATTTTGTTCATTTGTTGTTGAGGATGTTTTGCTTTTGTCATTTTCGAGCGATGTATGTTTTTTTTTTTTTTTTTTTTTTCCCTAAGCTAAGGAAAACGCCGCCTCTGACTTATCATCCCCCCCCCCCCTCTCTCTCTCTCTCTCTCTCTCTCTCTCTCTCTCTCTCTCTCTCTCTCTCTCTCTCTCTCTCTCTCTCTCGCTCTCTCTCTCTCTCGCTCTCTCTCTTTATGTATCTATCTAAATATTGACCAGATATTGCTTTCCATGACTTTCCCTTACCCACTCTAAACCACTGTTTGGACACTTGATCCTCAGTGTTTTGGAGGACAAGCAACCTAGAAGGGTCACTAGACCTGTTGTTGCTTGATTTCCTTTGTACTCCTTTGTACTTTGTACTTTGAGTGTGTTGAAAACCGAAGAAGCCAGCTTACGATCTGTCAACCTCGTGACGTCATGAGCTAGACAAGTCCAGTGTTAACCCTAATTGGGCCGAGGGAGGTCTTTTTGGCTTGGGCGGGCGATAGCGAGACTGTAACTAAGAAGAAATCGGCCATCGGCCGGGTAAATTTATCTATCGAAAAATGTGCAAATTTAGCTTGAAGGGGGTTTGGGTAGGATTTGTTTAATTTGAAGGAAGTTTGAGGATGCCTGTTTGTTGATTCTAGGGAGGGAAAACTAAAATTAATTGCTCGAAACTGGGAGAAGGAAGCAGAATCCTAAATAACAGTTAAACAAAATATAATAAACCCACCCCATGACGTCGGATCGACAATTGAATGGGGTGAAGCGTCTTATTGTCGTCAAATTAATGGGGTTAAACGTCTTAAAATCTCCAAACTAATGGAGCGAAATAGGGGAGGTCCAAAAAGGCCTGCCTCGGCCCAAATAGGGTTAAAGGGTCCCTGAGAGATCTTTGATAACACGGTTAATAGAATAATGCACCATCAGATGTTCCCAGGCTTCTCCTTGATACCATTATCGTATCTACAGTTGGTGTCACACCACCCACACTGTAAACATTGGAATTTCATCACTTAATTGTAAAGAAAAAATACATAAATTATAATGTAAAACTTGCTGAAACAGGAATGACAGATTATTATAAAGACAAAAGAACTAATCAAAATCACTGTGGAAATTATCTAGCAAAATAAAATGTTGAAATGATTTAGAGACTACAAAACCACCACCTACAATGTACTGTATATCACCATAGGAGTAAGTGAATTTTGATCCCAAGCTAATTAGTCGCACATATAATATTACAGATATGAGAAAATGAGACAACTAGAATGAAAGACAATGTATAGAGCATACTTTAATTTTAAAAATTATGAGAGAGAGAGTGTGTGTGTGTGTGTGTGTGTGTGTGTGTGTGTGTGTGTGTGTGTGTGTGTGTGTGTGTGTGTGTGTGTGTGTGTGTGTGAGAGAGAGAGAGAGAGAGAGAGTGAGAAAATGCACAAATAAATACGTGTCAAAAAGAAATGTATGAGAGAGAGAGAGAGTACAAAGGAGTACACAGGAAATCAAGCAACAACAGGTCTAGTGACCCTTCTAGGCTGCTTGTCCTCCAAAACACTGAGGATCAAGTGTCCAAACAGTGGTTTAGAGTGGGTAAGGGAACATTGGAAAGGGAACTACTGCCCTGGAACTAATGTCCGTGGCAGGATTAGGAAGCTAGTAGGGGACAGATGAGAGAGAGAGAGAGGGAGAGAGAGACAAGTGAGGGAGGGAGGGAGGGAAGGGTTGAACTAGTTTTTTTCCCCTCATCCTAAAGAGTCATGTTTCAAAGGAGAGCTGCGGCACCTCCCAAATCAGTGCCCCCCCCCCCCCCCCCCCCTAAAGCCGGTATCACACGAGCGCTTTTTGCCCTCAACATGTATCCTCCACACTGATCTGGCAGCTTATGAGGTCAACATTTATACTATTTCGGTCACCTAAATTCATCTACCATCAGTCCAGGGTAAATGTTGATCATCGAATGTTGACGATGAAAGCTCTCGTTTGATACCAGCTTAACCCCCACACAAATTACACTACACAATAATACTTGCAAGGGACTGGAGATCTGGAAAAGGGGCTCCATTCCTGACGTTCTTCTTACTTACAGTGTGGTTAGTGGTTAATTATTGGTCCATATATTTATTTATTTATTTATTTTTGAGTTTCCTCGCGCTAGACCTCCATCAAGCTTAGAAAATACACCCTCTAGACCCCCTTTCAAGATAAATTTGTAAATTTTTCGGTAGAAAAATGTTACGGCCGAAGGCCGATTCCTTCTAAAATTACAGGCTCGCTATCGCTCGCCAGGAAAGAATCGACACCTAAATGGCACGAATGGTCTTAATATTGACAAATAAATGGGGCGAAAGGTCTTAAAATTGACAAACTAATGGAACGAACGACTTGAAATCCCAAAATAAATATGCTAAACATGAGGGAGAAGGAGGTCCAGTAAAAGAGACTAGCTCCCCCTTCATTAAGTGAGATATAGGTCCTACTCATGACTACACTAGGGAGAGCCTTCCTAAGCTGAATATTATCGCCTCATATGTGTGAGACTAATTGAAAAGCGACATCATTTTTACAATAAGGGTTAATCATTTATAAATATGTTCAAATGATGGGCCATATTAACCCTTTGAAGCGCTGACGCGTTTTAGCAGTTTCTTTTGGCTATCATTAGACGATTTTATGCAGCTTAGGAAGGATATGTGGGTATTAAAAGGGTACAGGCTATCTCAGTCAACCCTTTGACTTCCATATACCCTTCCTAATCTGAATAAAATCGTCTAATAATTACCAGAATGCATAAACAAATGATACTTGGAGCTTGAAAGGGTTAACAGAAATTGACCACTTGCGAGTTTCGTGCTATAAGGAAGTTGGAGCTGTAGACATCGATATTTACCAGAATTACCAGCTGAAATGCGGTCGTAGGTACAGTTATAAATACATACAACCCAATTCAACATGCTCTTTAGCCCTCAGAAACCTAAACTAGTGTCGCATTTCCGTTTACATGTATGGGTGGGGGCGCTCGGTTATGGCCTTGGGATTGCTCGGGGCCTTGGGGCTGTTCGGCCAGGCAGCTTGGGGAAGAACAACAACAACAACAACATGTATCGATGTCTACAGCTCCAAGTTCCTTATAGCCTGAAACTCGCAAGTGGTCAAAATGTATAAATCCATAAGTAGAGATAATGTATTAACCCCTTCGGTACCGGCGACGTGTTTTATATTATACTCTGGCAACTATGAGACGATTGTATTCGGTTTCGGAATTATCTCTAGCAACTAAATACATGGCCAACGAACTATCTCCATCAACCCTTTTAAGGGGAGGTTTTTAGTGTGTTTCCTAGACTTCCATCAAGCTTGAAATAGATTGAGATCCCCCTTAACCCCCTTTCAAGATAAATTTGTACATTTTTCGGTAGAAAAATGTCCCGGCCGAAGGCCGATTCCTCTTAAATTACAGGCTCGCTATCGCTCGCCAGGAAAAAGTCGACACCTAAATGGCACAAAAGGTCTTGAAAGTTACATAAATGGGTCAAAAGTTCTTAAAATCGCCAAAGTAATGGGGCGAACGTCTTAAAATCTCAAAAGCAATGGGGCTAAACATGAGGGAGAAAGGGGTAAAGAAAATAATCCCTCGAGTGGAAATCTCCCCACTACCACAGATCCTTCCTAAGCTGCATGCAATATCATCTAAATCTAGGTGGAATACAATATAACAGACGTTGCTGGTATAGAAAGGGTTAATAGCGACAACAACAACAACAACAACACACACACACACACACACACACACACACACACACACACACACACACACACACACACACACACACACACATACAAGTG
The DNA here is from genome assembly GCA_032716605.1 of Paralithodes platypus. Taxonomy (NCBI): domain Eukaryota; kingdom Metazoa; phylum Arthropoda; class Malacostraca; order Decapoda; family Lithodidae; genus Paralithodes; species Paralithodes platypus. Next base: position 43,200,588 of record CM064507.1, read on the forward strand.
AATAAATAGGTGAATACAGAGAGAGAGAGAGAGAGAGACAGACAGACAGACAGAGAGATAAAGAGGGTGTGAGTGTAATATATATAGAGAGAGTGTGTAATTGTCTGAGAGTGAGTGTGTGAGAAAGAGAGAGACAGACTGCCTTGCGCAATTTTTAACTCCTATCAACGAGAGAAAAGTAGAGAGTTCTCCCTAACTTGAGTGGATGATTTATACCTAGTGTGAGTGTGACTGGCTGTGTATGTGTGTGTGACTGGTTGTGTGTGTGTGTGGCTGGCTATGTGTGTGTGTGTGTGGCTGGCTGTGTGTGTGTGTGTGGTTGGCTGTGTGTGTGTGTGGCTAGCTGTGTTTGTGTGGCTGGCTGCGCGTGTGTGTGTGTGTGTTTGACTGGCTGTGTGTGTATGTGTTTGACTGGCTGTGACTGTGTGTTGGTGTGTGTGTGTGGGTGTGTTGAGGTGTGTGCGTGCGTGTGACTGTGTGAGTGGGTGTGTCTGGGCAAGATCTGGCTGTTTGAGTGTATGTGTATGTGTGTGTGTGTGTGTGTTAAATATTTGATCGTGTGTGTAATTAGGATATGTTACTCACATGACTGATACTCTACCCTATTTGGTCCCCTTCTTGGACCTCCTCCGTTTCGCTCCATTAGTTTGGAGATCTTAAGACGTTTCATCCCATTAGTTTGGCGATAGTAAGACGCTTCAACTCATTAAAATTTCGATTTTGGGGGGCAAGCGATAGGAAGCCTATAACTTAAAAGACATCGGCTTTCGGTAGGGACATTTGTCTATCGGATAATGTACGAATATACAGTAGCGTGAAGGAGGTCTGGGGGGGGGGGGGGGGGGGCATTCTGGGAAGGCGTTTTTGTTAACCTCGGGGACAAACTAAAATACATTGCTCGAAAATACATTGCTCGAAAATATATTGCTCGAAAATACATTGCTCGAAAATACATTGCTCGAAAAAGGCAAAAGCAAGGAAAATCCTCAATAATAAAACAACGATTGGGGAGATTGTAGACGCCAATCGAACAGGGCAATACCCCAGGGGAGGCCTCATAGGCAAGGGATAAGGATATGCTGGAAGTCCTGTTTCATTTGTCTGGCTTCCCTCACTGTTTCTATTTCTGTCTCACCTGCACCGATAGTAATCCAGCTAGCTCTCACACCCAACTCCTCCTATTCATTTCACTACACTAAACAAGCAAACAACACTTCTTTCCTAGAAAGAAAAAAAATGGGTGGAGACACTTATTACAGGCAGATTTCCCTTTCGTCTCCTGCATACTCATATTAAAAAAAAAAAAAAAATCCTAATAACCCCCAAGACGTCGGAGCGGATAGTGTTAAGGGGAGATTTCCACTTAAGGGATTTTTTTCTTTACCCTCTTCTCCCTCATGCTTAGCCCCATTGCTTTTGAGATTTTAAGACGTTCGCCCCATTACTTTGGCGATTTTAAGAACTTTCACCCAATTTATGTCACTTTTAAGACCTTTCGTCCCATTTAGGTGTCGATTTTTCCCTGGCGAGCGATAGCGAGCCTGTAATTTAAGAGCAACCGGCCTCCGGCCGGTGCATTTTTCTACCGAAAAATGTACAAATTTATCTTGAAAGGGGGTCTAGGGGGTGTAATTTTAAGCTTGATGAAAAAGTAGGGAACAAACTAAATACCTCCCCTTAAACAGCACTCGAGCCAGTTCCTCATTCCTGGTCTCCTAAACACCTCCCCCCCCCCCCTCTTATACACCCCCCCCCCCCCCCCCCCCCTTATACACCTCCCCCCCCCCCCCCCCTCCCTTATACACTCACACGTTATTACTCTTTCTACTAAACCATTAAGGGGAGATTTCCACTTGAGGGATTTTTTTATTTACCCCTTTCTCCCTCCTGTTTAGCCCCATTGCTTTTGAGATTTTAAGACGTTCGCCCCATTATTTTGACGATTTTAAGAACCTTCGACCCATTTCTGTCAATGTTAAGACCTTTCGTGCCATTTAGGTGTCGCTTTTATCCTGGCGAGCGATAGCGAGCCTGTAATTTAAGAGGAACCGGCTTTCAGCCGGGACCTTTTTCTACCGAAAAATGTACAAATTTATCTTGAAAGAGGCTCAAAAGGGTGTAATCTTAAGCTTGATGGATATCTAGAGACCAAACTAAAAAACCTCCCCTTAACCCGGTCAACACCATTACGTCATTTTATTCGGGTTACCATTAGACGATTTACATAAGTTTGTCATCGACCTATACGACTCCAATGGGTAAATATGATCTGATAAACCCTCTTTGTAACAATGGGTAAATATGATCTGATAAACCCTCTTTGTAACAATGGGTAAATATGATCTGATAAACCCTCTTTGTAACAATGGGTAAATATGATCTGATAAACCCTCTTTGTAACAATGGGTAAATATGATCTGATAAACCCTCTTTGTAACAAGGTCCTTCTTAAACTGCATAACATCATCTAAGTTTAGCCAGAATCAAAAGGCGTTATGGTACTGAAGGGGTTAACTTACTGCATCATCATTTATCCTCCGAGTCATGCTAGGGTTTGGTATTAATTCATTTATTTATTCATACTGTTCATACTTCATTTATTTATTCATACTGTTCATACTTCATTTATTTATTCACACTGTTCATACTTCATTTATTTATTCACACTGTTCATACTTCATTTATTTATTCATACTATTCATACGTCATTTATTTATTCATACTATTCATACTTCATTTATTTATTCATACTGTTCATACTTCATTTATTTATTCATACTATTCATACTTCATTTATTTATTCATACTGTTCATACTTCATTTATTTATTCATACTATTCATACTTCATTTATTTATTCATACTATTCATACTTCATTTATTTATTCATACTATTCATACGTCATTTATTTATTCATACTGTTCATACTTCATTTATTTATTCATACTGTTCATACGTCATTTATTTATTCATACTATTCATACTTCATTTATTTATTCATACTGTTCATACTTCATTTATTTATTCATACTATTCATACTTCATTTATTTATTCATACTGTTCATACTTCATTTATTTATTCATACTATTCATACTTCATTTATTTATTCATACTATTCATACTTCATTTATTTATTCATACTGTTCATACTTCATTTATTCATACTAAAAAGAAAATCATGATAGAAGCTGCCACCCCTTTCCCATTCTTAAGCGTTTGAAGATTATGACGCATTTTGACCGTTTATTCTGGCTATCATTAGATGATTGTATGCAGTGTAGGAAGGATCGGTGGGAATCATAAAGGTAAGTCCCTTCCAGGACTGCGGTGAGACCTTTTCTATTGCGCTAGACATATCGAAGGGTTAAGTAAGCCATGTTAGATATACAGAAAATCGACACTCTACCATACTACTAATAATGACTATACTAGTGGGAGAACAGGCACCTTAAGAGGGTATGGTTGTTTTTTCTGCCCCCCCCCCCCTTCTCCCTCATGTTAATCCCCATTACTTGTCAAATTCTTTAAGACGTTCGGCCCATTAGTTTGGTGATGTTAAGACTTTTCGCCCTGGTGTCATCACCCTCACAGGCAGGAAATATATTATTATCTGTTATTGTCTTGATAGCGTAATGCATAAATGCGAAGAATTTCGGTGTGAGTATCCTAGGTTTGAGTCCATGGAGTGCCACATGTATTTGTTGATATCATTAATTGAATTTTAGAAGTAAAGTTGGTTGGTGAAAAAATATGAAATATATATATACCGTACTGTATAATTTTTTTATATATACTTTTTTTTTTTTTTTAAATTCTTTCTTTTTTTCCTTAATATATTTTATCTGGCGTAGGATGTGTTAGAACTTCGTAACATTATTCAGATGTATCACGATCACTATTATCTGGTCTCGATCTTTTCCTATATCGCTACACATTAGTTAGAAGGCTTTAGTGATAGGTCCTACTCACTTATGTTCTGCGAACACTTATGAACTGTATTTAATGATTGTGTATAATAATCATCTTAACAACGATTATATGAAAGAGATAGAGAGATTTACTTAGATTTACATACAGTAGATACACTGGCCACACAGACCTTACGATCCCAGCTAGGTGTTCAGGACTTAATTCTAGTAGGGATAGCAAACCCGATAGTAAGGGAAAGTGGAAGGAAAGGATGGCAAATATATATATATATATATATATATATATATAGAGAGAGAGAGAGAGAATAGATAGAAAGAGATAGATAGATAACCTGATGACCAAACCAGAGTATTATAGAGGCCTATAATAATGTAGCCGTCACCTGGTTGTGTTGACATAATAAGACGTTAAGACCCCTGCTACACCATTGACACCAGGAGGGGTGGGGGTGGGGAGTTGTTTAACACACTCTCTGAGCCGACCTTATGATATTATGCTTAATTATTAGCAAGTTTATTAGTTTGTCACCTAATCTACCAAAAACGCGTTCCCAGACTTCCTTCAAACTAAAAAATGCCCACCCAGGCCCACAGGTTTTTTTTCTGAAACTGAATAGAATCGTCATTTCAGCAATCTCCAGACGCTTTTGTTCAATTGGAGAAGGACCTGTAAGAGTTATGGGGCTTTCACACAGCCCTCCCTACACTCCCGACAGAGAAATTTTACTGTCATCTACAATTATGTGAGACAGCCGGACGGCAATGGCGTGGGCCGACAGCCTTCCCTATGAGAAACAATTGAAAGCCTGTAAGATCCTCGCCAATGGGCCGACACAAACGACCACAGTCTGATCGCGGTGGTCAGGTGTCAGTCTGGTCGGAGTCGGGATTATTCATTCTTCTCGACAATATGAGACAGCCAATAGATTACTCCCCAACAGAAAAACTGCTCACGACGACCTCTCAGCCACCTCCTGCAAAATTCCAACAAAATATCGCGGCCAGAGCCTCCCGACTTATTTGAGCCAACCCAAAAATATCAGTTTTCCAGACAACACAGGACCGTGCCCAGACACTCAGAACCACTGTCTGACAATGCAGGACTGTTCACCAGACTACACAAGACTGCCAGTCCCCTGGCAGTCTGGGAGTGTCGGGGGGTCTGTGTGACAGCCCCTTTAGGGTTAGAGGCTCTTTATCCATCGAAGTCGTAGCATTTCTGAATTTCTGCATCGATGAATTAAATCGCCTAACAATAGCCATAATAAAAGTGAAAAGGTATCTAACTTTACTGAAGGGGTTAAGGGATGTATGTGAAGGAGGGAAGAGGAGGAAGAGATGGACAACTATTACTGACAGTCGGTAGATTATGTTAACCCTTTGTGGAAGATGGCTTGATGTTCATATCATTCTGTCTAACACTGGGCTTCTTTATGCAGCTCAAGAGGGTCTTCTAGTAATCAAACTGGTAAAAATCTAACCCAAACGATCTTTCCTCACTCTGAGTCTCTTTCTAAACACATTAAACCCGTTTAATGGTAACAATAATAGAGGAAACAAGGGCGCCATCCTGCTGAAGGGGAGGGACGCGAGGGGAGGGAGTCTGGCGAGAGATAAACAAATAGACTGAATCCTTATATAAGTTTGGTCTAGCAGCCTCCAATTGCCACTCTTATAAGAATTGAAACACTTAAGGGGAGGTTTTTAGTGTGTTTCCTAGACTTCCATCAAGCTTGAAATTACACCCCCTTGACTCCCTTTCAAGATAAATTTGTACATTTTTCGATAGAAAAATGTCCCGGCCGAAGGCCCATTCCTCATAAATTACAGGCTCGCTTTCGCTCGCCAGGAAAAAATCGACACCTAAAGGGGCGAAAGGTCTTAAAAGTGACATACATGAGGTTAATGTTCTTAAAATCGCCAAACTAATGGAGCGAACGTCTTAAAATCTCAAAAACAATGGGGCTAAACATGAGGGAGAAAGGGGTAAAGAAAAAAATGCCTCAAGTGGAAATCTCCCCTTAAGATAATGTACAGTTGGTCACATTAGTTTGTATCCAGCCCATGATTTTATGTATGGAAGGAAACCTAGTGTGATTTATTTACAAGAATGATTTAATTGATCGTCTTATGTAGCCTACTGCATAAGATGATACACTTGTAATGCAACCATATTCATTTTCCTTCGATGCATACACATATAATGTATGCATATTAATGAGACCATCTGTGCATTATTTTAAGTGTCGCAATTCTTATAAGAGTTGAATTTGGATCGAGGCTGCTTAATCAAACTGATAAGGATTGACCCTCTCACAACAATCTATCAACATGTTACACTGACGACATGAGAGAGAGAGAGAGAGAGAGAGAGAGAGAGAGAGAGAGAGAGAGAGAGAGAGAAAGAAAGAGTAATGAGAGAGAGAAGACAGAAGGGAGTAATAAAAAAAATATGAGAGAGAGTAACAATGTAAGAAGGGAGAGCGAAGGGAGAAGGGAGTGAGAGAAAGAATAATGAGAGAGAGAGAGAGAGAGAGAGAGAGGACAGAAGAAAGTAATAAGAAAGAGAATGAGAGAGAGAGAGAATCATGTGAAGTATAATGATGTGTGAAAAGATGGGGAAAGAACCGTTGTGTAGGGGAGACTAAGATTACTGACAGAGGTGTGTGTGTGTGTGTGTGTGTACTTACTCTAGTTGTATTGTATTGCGGGAGTGAGCATGCTCGTTATTTCCCGCCTCCTATATGTGTAGGTGTTATATGTATCGTTGGAATGGCTGTGGATGTGTGTGTAGTCTGTATTTTTTAGCCAATTGGCGACATCGGAAACGAAGGCTTAGGGTGGATCTGTATGGTACCATTCTCACTATAGACGGTACCGTCTCGCCCGAAGGCTTAGGTAGCCATCAGCTTAGGTGAACCACATGATACCCATCTCGACTTGTACCATTTGTGTGTGTGTGTGTGTGTGTGTGTGTGTGTGTGTGTGAGAGAGAGAGAGAGAGAGAGGTGGGAAAAGATAATATTGAATGAGACTAAGCTTGACTATAGTGATCTTTAGGATCAGCTCATATGGAAATGGAAATATACAGCATAGGCCTACATATATTATATACGTACAGTATATATATATATATATATACCGGTATATATCGTTATAATGAAATGTATAGTAATTTATATTCTTCTTTTTCTATCATTCAGTAGTGTATGTATGTATGTATATGCTCAGGCCCAATCCCAACTTTTCCTATTGTTATGTTATATTTTCTATTTTACTCTATTTTATTATTTATTTATTTTTTATTTTCTTGGGGGTGGCCGACTCAAGACAGAGCAAGAACAGGGAAAACACAAAACACAAGACAGAACAACGACCAAACACAGACAAAACACAAAATTCACACACATCTAAGTGACCCAGGAGAACACCCAGAGTAGTATAAGTGTTATATGTTTAATGTTTATATTATTCATTCGTTGTGTTTGTAAGTTGTTATAATGATAGTGAGATATCCAAATAGAGGCTTCTAATATATTCTACCGTGTCTCGAACAATATAGTCTGCCCTGAGTAATAAGGTTAAGCTGTACTAAGCTGTGTGTTTCTCCCTATTGTACCATATAACCCTAATTCTGACTACCAAATGGAGCTCCTGTGTTCATTCCCCAGTAATGAAACATGCCCTTCATTATTCGTAGTACTATTATTCAAACTTCGTGTGGATGCCATTATTTACCCTCATAGAAGCCACAGTACAATCGTATGTATGTATGTATATACTCAGGCCTAATCCACACTTTTCCTTCTTTTTTCTGTGTTTTTTTTTTTTTTTTTTTTGTTTTTTTTTGTGGGGGGGGGGGTTTACTCAAGACAGAGCCCGAATAGGGACATCACAACAGAAAACGATTAACACATAAAAACAAAATACAAATTCACACACATCTAGGTCATCCAGGAGAAAACCCAGAGACCAGGGTCACCAAGGTTCCTCCAGCACTTCCCCGGCCCCTGACCACCCAGAGAGGTTCCGATCTCGGCAGGCAGACATGCAGCAGAGCGAAACCACAAGCCCGCACACTACACTTCCAGACGCACCCTTCATATAAACCGTCTCACCGGGCCAGGCGCCTGATGGACTATTATCTAGTCCAACTTGCGCCCGACCCCTTCCCCCAAATGACCACGTGTTCACTCATCTATTCACAAGCATTCTCCATTCATTCCTGTTTATTACCACTTCTCTTGCCTGATCTATAGTCATTCCTATATCATCCAAAGCTTGTCTTACACAGTCTCTCCATCTCCATGGGGCCTTCCTGACCTTCTATCTCCCAATGTATCTGACCCACATATTCTCTTTGTAAGCCTTTCATCTTCCATTCGTTCAACATGACCATACCAGCTCAGCACCCTGCTGTCCACTCTGGTTGGCAAATGTTCCTGCTGCCCCACTCTCCTATGTATTTCTTCATTTCTCAATCTGTCTACGAGTAACTCCACACATACTCCTCAAGCAGCTCATCTCCATCACATCCAGCTTTCTTCTCTCCTTTTCCTTCAGAGCCCATGTCTCAGCCCCATACATCACTTGTGGCACAACAATCACACAATTTACCCAAGTTTATTATGTTTTGCCTTTACGGTATATATTCTTCATTCAATATATCCAATGTACGTGACCAAGAAATGTGACCGTTTAGCCCTAGTCTGCATGACAATAGAAAATACCCGTCCATGTCGTAGTGGAATTATGTTTCCATTCTTGACACCCTTCATTAGTAATCCTTTCTGAACGATGGTGCCTTTGTCAGGCTATTCTTCCTAACCTTAGACGATTTTCTTCTAGTTAGCAAAGAACTCTCGTACTCTAAGGGTTTGTGTACTGTAATAATGCACTGGTTGATTATTGTTTACATTTAAAATATGTGTGTGTGTGCGTGTGCGTGCGAGAGAGAGTGAGACTGAGAGTGAGTGAGTGAGCGAGCGACTGTGAGTGAGTGAATGAGTGACTGTGTGTGTGTTTGTGTGTGTGCATGTGTGTGTGTAAGTGAGAGAGAGGGAGGGGGAGGTCTTTTAGCCTGAGAACTACGGTATCCGTGACAGGTTCAGCAGTCACAGCAGTCACAGCAGTCAGCAGGTTCAGCAGTCACTTAGTTTCAATTAATAACATAATACGTTTTAATAATGAGCAAAATCCCAGTCTTTCTTCTGCTCATCAAGAAAGTTTTGAAACTCCTACAATCTGTATTTCCTTCTTCCTATGACTTACAGTACCTCAAGCTCCGTGTGTCCAGACATTTTGCTTCTAACTTACCTTAATGTTTGGTTCTCTGCCAGTTTTTCAACTTTGGGGGGAGACACTTGTTTCAGGCAGCTTTACCTTTTGTCTCCTCCATTCACATATATGTTGTTATTGTAACAAAAACGATACACATTAAAGTGTTTAATCGTTTATGCGTTCTAGATTGAATGGATAAATCGATGAGTATTGTATATTTCTAACATTTTAGTTAGTTCAAATTGTTTGCAGTGTAGTTACGTCAGACTTCAGTAAACAGGACAGGACGTCACTGAATGGAATTGTATGATGTTCAGCAAAATCCTGAAGATTATGCTGACGCCAGTTCACGTGTGTCAGCTGTTGTATACCTCTAACCGGAACTATTGTTCTATGGTGTTCAGTTGATACGATCCTGAGATTCTGTAGACTTGAACAAATATATGTTTTATAGTCGGCATTATATTTTGCTCATAGTGTACTGTTATAATATCTGCAAGTTGATGTATAAGTTCTTTATATGTATACACATATTGGAGACTCATTTACACCAACTGCATAACATAGTCTAAGGCTCTAAGCAGTGTCACACGCCATGTTTTTATTATATGGAATTAGATTATGTTTTAATGCGTTTATTTAACAACACCTGAAAATCAATTAACAGAGAATTGAAGTACCTTGACATCATTTTTTGTTTGTTGTAACTACTGGCGGATTATTTTATTCAGCTTAGGACATACCTCCCTTACAAACATACACCAATTGTGTATATATGTTATCAGGTATCCTCAGGTGATAATACCGTATGTTGTCTAGAGAGGACTTATCGTAGAAACAAATAATACTCGGATGTCAAATCAGTGTGAAAGCAAATCCCAGAATATTCATAAGCAATCCAGTACACTCGAACAAGTATATATAAACACGAGTACCTGATCACACACACACCTATACACACACACACACACACACACACACACACACACACACACACACACACACACACACACATTGGCATAATCAACCAGTAAAAGGCCTTCTGTGGTAGTGGGGTGGCTGTTAACGTCTGGGGGGGAGGGGGGAGTACTAGCACACACACACACACACACACACACACACACATACACACACACACACACACACACACACACACGCACACGCACACGCACACGCACACAACATAGTCTCTAGCCCACTCATAAGTACTCGTGGATTCCCTATGTTTTTCTTTATACAATTATTAATTTCTGGATTGATTTTTGGATAGAAATTGCTCTTCAATAGATAGTGAACGGTATATAGTTTGTAGTTAATGTATAGACAAATAGTTATATATATATAAATATATATATATATATTTATATATATATATATATATGTATATACTGTATACACAGTATATGTATATAATTCGATAATTAGAAATGGGTTGAATCTGGGACTTGGGAATCTTTTGCTGGGGACCTCTCATGGTCCTTGGTCTCTGGGTTTTCTCATGGGCGACCTATATAATATGTGTGAATGTTCTATTTGCATTATATTTTGTTTGTTTCTTGTCGGCCTCTGTCTCGAGTCGGCCACCCCCAGCTATGGGGCATGTGCCTGAGTATATACATACATTTATTATTATGTTTTTCCACCAACCAACTTCACCTCTAAACTCAATTAATGAAAGCAACAAATACATGTGGCACTCCAAGGACTCGAACCTAGGATACTCACATCGAATTTCCGCGCACTTCTGCATTACGCTATCAAGACAGGTGTATGCGTAGACCAGAGACTATGGTATCCGAGTGTACCACCATGTGTTAGTACTGAGGCTAAGTGGTACTGATACCACTAGGAGGGTGTTTGGTCTGGTGTACAGGTATATATCACACCACCTGCTCTCCCTCACTCACCTTTTATCTCAACTCAACACACACACATTTAAGGGGGAACACCTCGCGTTTTTTTTATCTTTCTCGCTACCGCTCACTAGTAAAAAAATTACACCTGGATGGGGATAAACGTCTTAAAACAGTAGGCTCAATGGGACCAAATGGATACAAGCCAGAGAAAGAGAGAAAAGGAGAACACAAAGCAGGTGACCCCCCTTGATATGTTCTAATTATACCGGTACTTTATTTTGTCAAGAGCATATGTCCTTTTCCTCAATAATTTTCAATCACCTCTTGAATGAATCCTCATATCTCTTCAGGAAATCCTTTGCAACTTTTCATGCAGCTTTGCAACTTTTCATGCAGCTTTTACACACACCACTGAAATCCTTTATTGCCCGACCTTTTATTCAACGTCTCTGAAAGTATTGAGTGTGTGTATGTAAGTGTGTAAGTGTATGTAGGTGTGTATTGAGTGTGTGTATGTAAGTGTGTAAGTGTATGTAGGTGTGTATTGAGTGTGTATGTAAGTGTGTAAGTGTATGTAGGTGTGTATTGAGTGTGTAAGTGTATGTAGGTGTGTATTGAATGTGTGTATGTAAGTGTATAAGTGTATGTAGGTGTGTATTGAGTGTGTAAGTGTATGTAGGTGTGTATTGAGTGTGTGTATGTAAGTGTGTAAGTGTATGTAGGTGTGTATTGAGTGTGTAAGTGTATGTAGGTGTGTATTGAATGTGTGTATGTAAGTGTGTAAGTGTATGTAGGTGTGTATTGAGTGTGTAAGTGTATGTAGGTGTGTATTGAGTGTGTGTGTGTAAGTGTATGTAGGTGTGTATGTAAGTGTGTAAGTGTATGTAGGTGTGTATTGAGTGTGTGTATGTAAGTGTGTAAGTGTATGTAGGTGTGTATTTACCTATTTGTAGTATACAGGAGTTGAGCATTTTAGGCTCGTATTGTCCTGCTTCCTGACTTACCTGTACAATTTATCTAACTTTGCTTTAAAAATATGAATGTTTTTTGCACACACCACTTCCTCTTCTAACTGATTCTGTGTGTGTGTGTGTGTGTGTATGTATTGTATGTATGTATGTATGTATGTGTGTGTGTGCATGTTTATCCTGTAGCGTGTAGTGTTCTAGGGTGACCATTTAGGGGAGGGGGGGGGGGGGGGTCAGGTGTCGGTGTTCTCTCATATTACACTACATGCATTTCATTAACAGTCACACACACACACACACACACACACACACACACACACACACACACACACACACACACACACACACACACACACACACACACACACACACACACACACACACACACACACACACACACACAGTTCATATTATGTTAGCCTATACCAATAATATAATATATTAATATATGTTAATATATATATTATATATATATAATAATATTAATATATGCCGAAGTAGTGTAGTGTTGTGAGGGGAGGGAGAGGAGTGTGGTGAAACTATAGTGTATTCATTTTAATTAGGCGAAACAAAAAAATACCACTAACCTCTTTAAGTTAAGCAACATAAAAAAAGAATAATCGAGCAAATATTTCTGCCATTTGGGAAGAGTCAGACAGGGAGTAAGTATGGATATTTACAGCCCATTTACTCTAGCCCTTTTATAATTTCAGAGGTTAGGGTTCACGATTTCAGAGGTACAGTGATGGTAGACAGTAGTACAGTGATGGAGGGGACAGTAGTACAGTGATGGCGGGGACAGTACAGTGATGGCGGGGACAGTACAGTGATGGAGGAGACAATACAGTGATGGAGGGGACAGTAGTAAAGTGATGGAGAGGACAGTAGTACAGTGATGGAGGGGATAGTACAGTGATGGAGGGGACAGTACAGTGATGTACTACTGTACAGTAGTACAATGATGGAGGGGACAGTAGTACAGTGATGGAGGGGACAGTATTACAGTGATGGAGGGGACAGTAGTACAGTGATGGAAGGGACAGTAGTACAGTGATGGAGGGGACAGTAGTACAGTGATGAAGGGGACAGTAGTACAGTGATGGAGGGGATAGTACAGTGATGGAGGGGACAGTACAGTGATGGAGGGGACAGTAGTACAGTGATGGAGGGGACAGTAGTACAGTGATGGAGGGTACAGTACAGTGATGGAGGGGACAGTAGTACAGTGATGGAGGGTACAGTACAGTGATGGAGGGGACAGTAGTACAGTGATGGAGGGGACAGTAGTACAGTGATGGAGGGGACAGTAGTACAGTGATGGAGGGGACAGTAGTACAGTGATGGAGGAGACAGTACAGTGATAGAGGGGACAGTAGTACAGTGATGGAGGGGACAGTAGTACAGTGATGGAGGGGACAGTAGTACAGTGATGGAGGGGACAGTAGTACAGTGATGGAGGGTACAGTACAGCGATGGAGGGGACAGTAGTACAGTGATGGAGGGGACAGTAGTACAGTGATGGAGGGGACAGTAGTACAGTGATGGAGGGGACAGTAGTACAGTGATGGAGGGGACAGTAGTACAGTGATGGAGGGGACAGTAGTACAGTGATGGAGGGGACAGTAGTACAGTGATGGAGGGGACAGTAGTACAGTGATGGAGGGGACAGTAGTACAGTGATGGAGGGGACAGTAGTACAGTGATGGAGGGGACAGTAGACAGTGATGGAGGGGACAGTAGTACAGTGATGGAGGGGGACAGTAGTACAGTGATGGAGGGGACAGTAGTACAGTGATGGAGGGGACAGTAGTACAGTGATGGAGGGGACAGTAGTACAGTGATGGAGGGGACAGTAGTACAGTGATGGAGGGGACAGTAGTACAGTGATGGAGGGGACAGTAGTACAGTGATGGAGGGGACAGTAGTACAGTGATGGAGGGGACAGTAGTACAGTGATGGAGGGGACAGTAGTACAGTGATGGAGGGTACAGTACAGCGATGGAGGGGACAGTAGTACAGTGATGGAGGGGACAGTAGTACAGTGATGGAGGGGACAGTAGTACAGTGATGGAGGGGATAGTAGTACAGTGATGGAGGGGACAGTAGTACAGTGATGGAGGGGACAGTACAGTGATGGAGGGGACAGTAGTACAGTGATGGAGGGGACAGTAGTACAGTGATGGAGGGGGCAGTAGTACAGTGATGGAGGGGACAGTACAGTGATGGAGGGGACAGTAGTACAGTGATGGAGGGGACAGTAGTACAGTGATGGAGGGGACAGTACAGTGATGGAGGGGACAGTAGTACAGTGATGGAGGGGACAGTAGTACAGTGATGGAGGGGACAGTAGTACAGTGATGGAGGGGACAGTAGTACAGTGATGGAGGGGACAGTAGTACAGTGATGGAGGGGACAGTAGTACAGTGATGGAGGGGACAGTAGTACAGTGATGGAGGGGACAGTACAGTGATGGAGGAGACAGTAGTACAGTGATGGAGGGGACAGTACAGTGATGGAGGGGACAGTAGTACAGTGAGGGGAAGACTGTTTGGATAAAGAACTATTGTGTTGTGAAGGTCAGGGGGGTTGAGGGGAGAGTGTTAGTGAGTGTGTGTGTGTGTGGGAGGGGAGGGGGGGGGGGGGATGTGGAGAGCCCTTCAAGAGACTGAAAGGCTGTTGGGGGGAGGGGTGGTGAGGGGAAGGGAGGGGGGCGACAAGAGAGAAAGTATTGTCCGCGGCAACACACGGTCCTTTATACGCAACATCTTGAGTTCAACTAGTAAAAATAAAAAAATCATGTTTGTAATTCATCAACCTCCCACTGCAGGACAAAGATTCATCACAAACTCTTATTTATGTATTCATTCAGTTAGTTAGTTAGTTAGTTAGTTAGTTAGTTAGTTAGTTAGTTAGTTAGTTAGTTAGTTAGTTAGTTTTATTGTTTTTGTTTTATTACAAAGATACTGCATGTTATGGCCAGATTTTGGACCATCCAACCAGCTCACATTTAGACACATTTCATCACGCCTCCTTAATTATAGGGCAATGAGCTGCAAATTACTTCATCTTATATATTTTAACCTTAACTATCACAACCTAACATATCGTATGTTTTATTATTGTATTGCTTTAGATGTTCCAAAGTTAAAATGGTGATTTGTTGTCTTTGAAGTAGTGAACTTGTTAACTAATTAACCCTTTGAAGCTCTGACGCGTTTTAGCAGTTTATTTTGGCTATCATTAGACGATTATATGCTGCTTAGGAAGTATCTGTGGGTATTAAAAGGGTAAATACTATCTCAATCAACCCTTTGACTTCCATATACCGTTACTAATCTGAATAAAATCGTCTAATAGTAGCCAGAAACAACAGAAACGCGTATTGGAGCTTGAAAGGGTTAAGGGGTACGATAAATTCATTCATAATTGTGCTTCTATATTTATCGTCTCCCTTTAAGGGGAGATTTCCACTTGAGGGCTTTTTTTCTTTACCCCTTTCTCCCTCATGTTTAGCCCCATTGCTTTTGAGATTTTAAGACGTTCGCCCCATTAGTTTAGGGATTTTAACAACTTTCACCCCATTTATGTCACTTTTAAGACCATTCGTGCCATTTAGGTGTCGATTTTTTCCTGGCGAGCGATAGCGAGCTTGTAATTTAAGAGGAACCGGCCTTCGGCCGGGACATTTTTCTACCGAAAAATGTACAAATTTATCTTGAAAGGAGGTCAAGGGGGTGTAATTTCAAGCTTAATGGAAATCTAGGAAACACACTAAAAACCTCCCCTTAAAGGACCCCTTTACCCGTTCAGTGCCAATGACGTCCTCTTTACTTTATTCTGGTTACTATTAGACGATTTTATTCAGTTTAAAAAGGGGCCTCCGGCAATGAACAGGCTTTGAACTATCTCACCTAACTCTTTTTACTACCATAGATCTTTTGTAAGCTGCACACAAATGGTCTAAATATAGATACAATGAAATAAATAATACAATGAAATAAATAATACAATGAAATAAATAATACAATGAAATAAATAATACGTCGCCGGTACAGGATGGGTTACAAAAAGAACCATTCAGGTTGTTCTCGATTGAAACCAGATTTACTGTGTTATACATTATAGTCGGGAGGAGGTCGAATCGTCGATCCTGCCCAAATAAGTAGGCCAAAACTCTTGAACATTAACCTGACCTGTTGTTGCTTGATTTCCTTTGTACTCCTTTGTACTCTACAACTCTTAAACGACTAGAGTAATCGAGCTAATATTTCTACCATTTGGGAAGGGTTAGCCAGGGAATAGGCGTGGAAATATGCAATCCATTTGTTGTAGCCCTTTTTGAGTTACAGAGGTTAGGGTTCACGTTATCTGGCCTACCTATTTGGAACAGGGTATAGTTCCTATAGTCTATTCGCTGTAAGTAGGCGAGAAATCATGACCTCTAACCTCTGTAACTCAAAAAGGGCTAGAGGAAATGGGTTGTAAATTTCCACAGCTAGTCCCTGGCTCACCCGTCCCAAATGGTAGAAATATTAGCTCGATTACTCCAGTCGGTTTTGAGATACAGAGGTTAGAGGTCATGATTTTTAGCCTTCTTACAGCGAATAGAGTATAGCACAGTGAGGGGGACAGTACACCTTCACTGTACTGTAATACAGATAACCAATGTAAATAGCTTCATAGACAAAAAATACAGGTCTTTTTCACAGGAAGGTATAATGGAAGGGATCTGCCTCGTGTGGGCTAGTAGGCCATTTGCAGACTACCATTTGTATGTTTATGTTCTTATGGTTACATTATTTGGTGTGTGCGCGTGGGTGGGTGGGTGTGGGTGTGTGTGTGTGTGGGTGTGTGTGAGAAAGAGAGAGAGAGAGAGAGAGAGAGAGAGAGAGAGAGAGAGAGAGAGAGAGAGAGAGAGAGAGAGAGAAGCATAAACATAGTGAATCAGTGATGAATGGAGCTCATGGTCCTTTCGGCTGAACATAACATCACATTACAAACATGGCATATTGCAGAAGTAAACATGCACCAAGATAACTACTGAGCCTTACTGGTCTGAGTGTTGAAGATTTAGTTGGTTATAATAGGAGTTCAGAGGCTATCAACCCTTCTGGGATTATGAAGCCAGCACACTGTCAAGAATAGCGTCATGACTGGAGCCCTTTTTCGAGAACCCCAGTCCCTCGGATGATTTAGGATTGACCACTGTATTAAAAAAAAAATATATATATACCGGTATATATATATATATATATATATATATATATATACCGGTATATATATATATATATATATATATATACTGTTTACAACTTCGGAGGGAAGTTTGTTCCAGGTAGAACAAATCTGATATGTGAAAAAATTACCACAAATACTAGTGGTCAGCCTTTTCAATTCTAATTTCCAGCCATGGTTGCGTGTTGTATTCATATTGAGGCTAAACATTTTGCTATATTCCACATTGTCAAACCCATTAAGTATTTAAAAATACTTCAATGAGCTAGAGAGAAAGAGAATGTTTATATTAGAGAGAGGAGAGAGAGAGAGAGGGAGAGGGGGGGGGGAGAACAACCAGGCACTGTCCCCCCCACCCCCCACCCCCCTTCACAGTATCTGAATGGATCTATATTTCAGCACTTTAATGTGCCCAACGGCTTCCCCATGACACACACATATAAACACACACACACACACACGAATACATACACATACATAATACACACACTCATATACACACATACAGGCATAAACACACTCAGAAACACACACCTACATACAAATATACGTACACATACACACACACATAAACACACATGCACTCATAAACACACTCAGAAATACACAAACACACTCAAAACACACAAATAAAAATGCTCATGAACACATATAAACACCCACACACTCTCTTGAACACACATACAGTCAGCAACACACTCAGAAATACATCTACACACATAAACACACACACACACACACATTCATAAACACATATGCATAAACACACACACACACACATTCATAAACACATATGCATAAATACACACACACACACACACACACACACACACACACACACACACACACACACACACACACACACACACACACCAATACTTACACAACCAACAACAATTTGCCGGAGGATAACAGGTTTTTCACAATACGTAGACGGAGGTCTTTTAAAAAAACAAAAAAACAAAAACATACCTGTTAAACCCAGCAAAAACATCCACGTGCATTCAATTAGTAGAATAGTAGAAACACACGTGTTGTCACATACATACACATGTATAGATACATTACACACACATGCACACACATATATGTATATATGAGAGAGTGTGTGTGTAAACTGTAAACTGTTTATATACAGTATATTATATACCCGTAAATTTCTATTGTGATTCAAATTATGCTAAATGACCATGCTGTATGTTACCGTAGTATTAAAGCATTCGAGTTGTAAGCACAGACTCTCTCTCTCTCTCTCTCTCTCTCTCTCTCTCTCTCTCTCTCTCTCTCTCTCTCTCTCTCTCTCTCTCTCTCTCTCTCTCTCCTCTCTCTCTCTCTCTCTCTCTCTCTCTCTCTCTCTCTCTCTCTCTCTCTCTCTCTCTCTCTCTCTCTCTCTCTCTCTCTCTCTCTCTCTCTGTCAAACACACATACACCAGAGGGGACTCACGAGAATCAGGTTACAGCCCCCCCCCCCCACCCCCTGCCCAGGTCACTGTAAACATTTGGGCCCGCAGGACACACCAGCAGGAAACATATAGGACACATTCATCAGGACACATGTAGGACACACTGCCCAGGAATCATGTAGAACAGACTCACCAAAACACACACTCATCAGGACACATTCACACACTCACCAGGGCATGTGTAGAAATCACCAGGCCACATGAAAGACTCACCAGGACACACTCACACAAGGACACACTCACACACTCACCAGGACACACTCACACCAGGACACACACACACCAGGACACACACACACCATGACACACTCACACCAGGACACACTCACACCAGGACACACTCACACCATGACACACACACCAGGACACACTCACACCAGGACACACTCACACCAGGACACACTCACACCAGGACACACACACACCAGGACACACTCACACCAGGACACACACACACCAGGACACACACACACCATGACACACACACACCAGGACACACACACACCAGGACACACACACACCAGGACACACACACACCAGGACACACACACACCAGGACACACACACACCAGGACACACACACACCAGGACACACTCACACCAGGACACACTCACACCAGGACACACACACACCAGGACACACACACACTCACCAGGACACTTATTCCTCAAGGCCTTTTCTTCCCAACGTTATAATTAAGATCAGCTCATTTTCTACGCTACACGGTTTAGTTCATAATTATGTCAGACCGTGTATCTGAACCCCATTCTCCTTAATGTTTAGCCCCACTAGTTTTGAGATTATAAGACATTCGGCCCATTAGTTTGGCGATTTTAACACCTTTCGCCCCATTTCGTTGTCAATTTTAAGACCTTTCGTGCCATTTATGTGTCGATTATTTCCTGGCGAGCGATAGCGAGCCTGCAATTTTGAGAGGAACCGGCCCCTACCGAAAAATGTATAAATTAATCTTGAAGGGGGGTCTAGGGGGTGTTTTACTAAGCTTGATTAAGGTCTAGGGAGGAAACTAAAAAAAATATATGAATAAATGAATTTATAGACCAAACAAACGGTCTGCCTCCCCTTAAACTGCCTAACATTAGACGATTGACGATTTACGCAGCTTTTGTTTGTCTGACTCGTTTGTTCGATGGCTAAATATGGACCATTGTACCCATTCCAAAATGTATCCAGTGCATATCAATGTTATTTAATATACTTACTGTCTTTACTTGTTGATCTAGGATGGCCTCATTAAGCAAATGTAAAATATGGATGCATCAACAAACTCCCACAGCGAATAAGAGACATGAGGGGCGTCTCGTTAGACAGCTTCAAGTGCCTTCGATGTTGAACTTCAAAAGGTGCCAGATGAGCCCATCTTCGCAGGTGGGCGTGCTGCCCCTTTGAACAGTCTGCTGCACCAAATTACCATCCAGAACGAGGGCCAGCGCGCTCCTCAGTGCCACTAGATGAGTGGTACCAATAAGATATCCAGCCATCTAGCACATGACTCGAGCACAAATACAGCAGATACATATACAGTTAAGCCGGTATCACACGAGAACATTTATAGTCAACATTCGATGATCAACATTTTTCTGGCAACATTTCTGGAATATTTTGCACTGGTATCGGAAACTAGACTGTTGATACATGAATTTAGCTGACCGAAATATTCTAAATGTTGACCTCATAAGCTGCCAGACCAGTGTTGAGGATAAATGTTGAGGGAAAAAACCGCTGGTGTGATACCGGCTTAACCAGCGACCATAAACAAGAGACGCGTTCTGTTACAAAGACAAGCGGTTGTCCACAGTCTCCGGCCAACTGTACGTCCAAACAGTTTACATGATTATTCACAGACACAGCTCCGGTTTACTCACAAGTTCCGGGAAATCATGTACAGTTGTGACGTCACAGATCACTCACTCACTCACTCCAGCCGTGTGTTGGTATTGGTATTGTTGTTGTTGTTGTTGTTGTTGTTGTTGTTGTTGTTGTTCTAAGATGGACCGTGGATAAGGCCATTTTCATTTGCTGCTGTAGTTTTAGAGATACTAGGCTGATACATTTGGTAAACAGATAGATTTTCCCAGTCTTTCTTCAACTCAAACAAGTAAGCTTTGGAACTCTCTCCATCAATCTGTCTTTCCCTCATCCTATGACTTTGCACAATGTCTCCTTCATTCACATAGAAAACAAAATAATAATAATATATATATATATATATATATATATATATATATATATATATATATATATATATATATATATATATCTATATATATATATATATATATATATATATATATATATATATATATATATATATATATATATGGCCCACCGAAAGTATTGAGCAAAACATGAGAGCCAAACTTTCACACCCAACAATAAAATCGATTCCATTCGCACACTTAAAGGGAGATTTCCACTTGAGGGATTTTTTTCTTAACCCCTTTCTCCCTCATTTTTAACTCCACTGCTATTGAGATTTTAAGACGTTCGCCCCATTAATTTTTCGATTTTAAGAACTTTCGCCCCATTTCTGTATTTGTTTTGAAATTTTGTGCCTTATAGGTGTCGATTTTTTCCTGGCGAGCGACAGCGAGTCTGTAATGTAAGACGAAATGGCCTTCGGCCGGGAAATTTACAAATTTATCTTGAAGGGGGTCCAGGGAGTGTAATTTTTAAGCTTGATGAAGGTCTAGGGTACAAACTAAATACCTCCCCATAATGTACAGTATGAGCAAATAGACTTGAGTTTGGCTCGAAACGGCGTGGACGAACTGACTTGTGAACGAAAAGACCCGCACCCCTCCCCCATTGTGGTCTTAGGGTGGTCTCGAATTTCCGGCGGTAAGTAGTAATTTAAGCCGGCATGTTTAGCAAGACACTGAATCACTAGCAAGACGTTTGTTAATTCAAGTGGAGGCGGGCTTTTTTTTTCTCTCTCTCTCTCTCTCTCTCTTTTATTTTTGCTTTCTATCTTTCTATCTTTCTTTCTTTTTTTACCTTTGTCAAATCCGCTGGCCAGTGAATAATATGTCGTTGTTTTTCTGTTTTGTTTCGTTTTGTTTCCTTTAGGTTCGTGTGATTTTGCCTGGCATTCACTGACTTGCAGTGTGGTATAGGGTAATGTGGTGTATGGTGTATGAAGTAATGAGGTTTAAGGTGATGTAGTGTAGGTGTATGGTGCAATGTGATAATACTCATAGACTATTGTAGTGTAGGTGTATGATATAGTGTGGGTGTAAGGTGATGTAGTGTAGGTGTAAGGTGCAATGTGATAATACTCATAGACTAGTGTAGTGTAGGTGTATGATATAGTGTGGGTGTAAGGTGATGTAGTGTAGGTGTATGGTGCAATGTGATAATACTCATAGACTATTGTAGTGTAGGTGTATGATATAGTGTGGGTGTAAGGTGATGTAGTGTAGGTGTATGGTGCAATGTAGTGAGTTAAGGGGAGGCAGACCGATTTTCTGGACCCCCTTCTCCCTAATATTTAACCCCACTAGTTTTGAGATTATAAGACGTTCGGCCCATTAGTTTGGCGATTTTAACACCTTTCGCCCCATTTCGTTGTCAATTTTAAGACCTTTCGTGCCATTTAGGTGTCGATTATTTCCTGGCGAGCGATAGCGAGCCTGCAATGTCAAGAGGAATCGGCCTTCGGCCGGGAAATTTTTCTACCGAAAAATGTACAAATTTATCTTGAAGGGGGTCTAGTGGGTGTTTTTCTAAGCTTGATGGAGGTCTAGGGAGGAAACTAAAAACAACATATGAATAAATGAATGAATAGACCAAACAAACGGTCAGTCTCCCCTTCAACTGTAGCCTAGTGTCGTAGTATGAGTTATGAGGTATTTACTGGAGCCTGGATGTTGGTGTTGATGACGTACGTAATGTGAGGGACGTTATGTACAGTATAATAATAATTGTTATGTGTAATGCCTGCCGGACCTTAGTGGTTCATCCTATTTGGTCTGAGGGGGGGCATTTTGGACCCCTCCTGGTTTGCTCCATTAGTTTGAAGTTTTTAAGACGTTTCACCCCATTAGTTCGGCGATAATAAGACGGTTCACCTCATTCTGGTGTCGATTTCATTTCCCTGGCCGAGCGATAGCGAGCCTTGAACTTAGGAGAAATCGGCCTTGGGCCGGGACATTTTTTGATAACAACTGTAGACGAAATATCCCAATAACCCTTGAGAAGGCGTACCAGACACTGTTTAACGAGTGCCACCGGAAGTGCCACCTCGCCCACTGGCACTCACGTCACCCACTTCAGGTTACGATATAAACACCTTATGAACAACACCCGTTTATTGACAACCTGGCTCTTAGAACTTCGGGTCAGTACAGTCCTTGTATGGCGTTAACATTCATCTGTCAAATGTCTTCACTTCATAATAGGGTTGATCTTGTATGATATAAACGCTACCACTATTACTACAGTAGTTTATTTATTTATTTATTTATTTATTTTTATTTTATTTGGTTTATTTTATTTTGTCCCACTCTTTTCACATTATTGGTAACCCATTACAGATTTACCAAAGAGGCCAATTTTCGCTCGTTCTATGACTTAAAATCCTTCAGACACGGTGAGGCTTTGCAATTGACGTAATGAGTACAGTACCATGTATTTTAGCTGACAATTATCAAAGTTCTACATAAGGAACACATATGCAAGGAATTTTGCCTTTCGTCTTCTTTAACCCCTTCTGTGCCGGTGACGTCTTTTTAATTTGCCTTCAGCCACATTTAGACGATGTTATGAAGCTTAGGAAGGCTGTATGGTAACTAAAAGGATTAATTGAGATAGGCTGTAGCCTTTCAATGGGTAGACGTCCTTCCTAAGTTGAAAAAAGAACGTCTAATAGTTGCTAGATTATAATGAAAAATACGTCACCGATGCTGAATGGGTTAACATATATATATCATCATCGTCATTATCATCATAATTATATATTTATTTGTATTGCTATAGTAATTCTAGCTAATGATGTTGTCATTGTTGTTGGTGTTACCATGTTTGCCTGTTGTTATACAGTATTTATCAACACAAAGCTATATACCTCCCCATATCTCCATCCCTATTGAACCTAGTGGATGTGTGTGTGTGAGAGAGAGAGAGAGAGAGTGATTGTATGTTTATATAGTTGTATACAAGTGTGTGTGTGTGTGTTTATGAGTGAGTGTGTGTGTGTGTCACTACTGTATGTTGTTGTAAGTGACTGTATATTTGTGTTAGTATGACTGAGTGTATGTGTGTGTTAGTGTGTGTATATGTCCTTGTGTTGTGTGTGTGTGAGTGACTGTGTGTGTTAGTGTGTGTGTATGTCCTTGTGTTGTGTGTGTGTTAGTGTGTGTATATGTCCTTGTGTTCTGTGTGTGTGTGTGTTAGTGTGTGTATATGTCCTTGTGTTGTGTGTGTGTGTGTTAGTGTGTGTGTATCATTGTGTTGTGAGTGACTGTGTGTGTTAGTGTGTGTATATGTCCTTGTGTTGTGTGTGTGTGAGTGACTGTGTGTTAGTGTGTGTCTATGTCATTGTGTTGTGTGTGTGTTAGTGTGTGTATATGTCCTTGTGTTGTGTGTGTGTGAGTGACTGTGTGTTAGTGTGTGTATATGTCATTGTGTTGTGTGTGTGTTAGTGTGTGTATATGTCCTTGTGTTGTGTGTGTGTGAGTGACGGTGTGTTACTGTGTGTGTATGTCATTGTGTTCTGTGTGTGTTAGTGTGTGTATATGTCCTTGTGTTGTGTGTGTGTGAGTGACGGTGTGTGTTAGTGTGTGTATATGTCATTGTGTTGTGTGTGTTAGTGTGTATATGTCCTTGTGTTGTGTGTGTGTGAGTGACTGTGTGTTAGTGTGTGTCTATGTCATTGTGTTGTGTGTGTGTTAGTGTGTGTATATGTCCTTGTGTTGTGTGTGTGTGTGTGAGTGACAGTGTGTGTTAGTGTGTGTATATGTCATTGTGGTGTGTGTGACTGTGTGTGTTAGTGTGTGTATATGTCCTTGTGTAGTGTGTGTTAGTGTGTGTATATGTCCTTGTGTTGTGTGTGTTAGTGTGTGTGTATGTCATTGTGTTAGTGTGTGTATATGTCCTTGTGTTGTGTGTGTGTGAGTGACTGTGTGTGTGTATGTCATTGTGTTGTGTGTGTTAGTGTGTGTATATGTCCTTGTGTTGTGTGTGTGTGAGTGACTGTGTGTGTTAGTGTGTGTGTATGTCATTGTGTTGTGTGTGTTAGTGTGTGTATATGTCCTTGTGTTGTGTGTGTGTGAGTGACTGTGTGTGTTGGTGTGTGTGTATGTCATTGTGTTGTGTGTGACTGTGTGATCCCAAGGTTAAGGCCTTGGGTTAACATTCCACACTGATATTTGGTATTGATAAATACGTTCAATGTATGTGTTCAATGGGTTCATATGTCATTGTGTTGTGTGTGGCTGTGTGTGTATATGTCCTTGTGTTGTGTATGTGTGAGTGACTGTGTGTGTTAGTGTGTGTATATGTCCTTGTGTTGTGTGTGTGTGAGTGACTGTGTGTGTTAGTGTGTGTATATGTGTATATGTCATTGTGTTGTGTGTGGCTGTGTGTGTATATGTCCTTGTGTTGTGTATGTGTGAGTGTGCCTATTATGTACCCATGTGTGTTGTATATGTGTATATACTGTATGAATGTACCTACTGTATATACCAGTGTATGTATGTTGTGGTTGATGAATGATCCTATATGCCCATATGTGTATATATGAGTGCACCTACTGTATGTGTGAGTGTGTCTATGTATCTGAGCGTATATGTATGTACAGTATATACGTATGTGTGTTTTGTATATAGCAGTGTGTCTATATGTCTGTGCATGTATATTATATCAGTGTACCTATATGTATATGCCGTATGGGTACAGTATGCTAGTGTGCCTATATTATATATATATTTTTTCACCAACCAACTTCATTTCTAAACTCAATTAATGAAATCAACAAATACATGTGGCACTCCAAGGACTCGAACCTAGGATACTCACACCGAAATTCCACGCAGTGTTACCCGTGTGCGTATGTGTTGTGCGAGTGTTTGTGGGAGCCTAAGCATTACTGTCAGCTTAGTGTTATGGAGCCACAGGGTAGTATGACGCTGGACAAAGTTAGCGAGGCTGGCACTGCTAGATCCGGTAACACTATACAACACCCACGTTTCTACCTAGATTTATGTATGGCTGTGTCTTGGGGGTTAGTATGGTATTTTGCTCTATTATTAGTCAGGTTATTATTATTATTATAGTTATTATTATTATTATTATTATTAGTAGTAGTAGTAGTAGTAGTAGTAGTAGTAGTAGTAGTAGTAGTAGTAGTAGTATTTTTTTTTTGGGTATTTTTTTTTTTTTTTTTTTTTTTTTAGAAGAAGAATACGGGACTAAGAAAAACTCCTCCCATACCTCTTTCACATTAAACTGTCCCTGCCAAAGGCTGGTTGCTCCTAAATTACAGACTCACTATCGCTCGTCCTGGAGAAGTGGCACTTGAATGGAGTGAAACATCTTACAGTAGCAAAACTAATGAGGTGAAAGGATTTAAAATCCGTTACAGAAGGGGTTAAAGAATTTACTGTAGTGTTTATTTACTCGGCTTCCGTGACAGCCATACATCCGGCTGGAAAAGTGGACGTGTGGCGCCGCCTTTAAGGGGGTACTACTAGCTTTTTATGGACCTCCTTCTCCCTCGTGTTTAGCATATTCGATTTTAAGACGTTCCTTCCATTAGTTTGTCGATTTTAAGACTTTTCGCACCATTTCTTTGTAAATGTAAAGAACTATTGTCTTTTAGGTGTCGATATTTTCCTGGCGAGCCTGTAGTTTTAAGAGAAACCGGCCTTCGGCCGGGAATTTTTTCTACCGAAAATGTACAAATTTATCTTGAAGGGGGGTCTTGGGGGTGTATTTCTAAGTTTGATGGAGGTCTAGCGAGGACACTAAAAACTAAATGAATAAATGAGTTAATAGCCCCAAAAGCAGGCCACTCTCCCGTTAACGAGCGGAAGCGGAAGTGCGGAACAATACATAGAGGTGGTGTTGTGGCAGCGAGCGGAACTATAGTGCACCGCGGATGTATTATAGGGATCATGGGATAAGCCACCCTATGACTCTTAAGGGGGGTGACCTGCTTTATTTCTCTCTTTCTCTCGCTTGTATCCATTCGGCCCCATTCAGCCTACTATTTTAAGACATTTATCCCCATCCAGGTGTCGCTTTCTTCCTGCCGAGCTATTAGCCAGCCAGAATAGTATGGAGGAATCCGAAGCCATTTTTCTATCGAAAAATGTACAAATTTAGCATGCTGTCAAAAACATTGAAACAAATATGCTGGCTCGCTACCGCTCGCCAGGAATGGGGATAAACGTCTTAAAACAGTAGGCTGAATGGGGCCGAATGGATACAACCCAAAGAAAATGAGAGAAAAAAGCCAGTGATCCCCCTTAAACTAACAACATACTCTTACTATCAATGCATTATGCCTGTTCTGAAGCTCTCCTTGTCTAATGGTACCAGCTATTGAGATCATAGTGTATATATATTTAGTAATCACCTCCGCCAGCGAAGTTGGAGGAGGTTATTGTTTTGCTTTCGGCTGTCTGTCTGTCCGTTTGTCTGTAAACAAGATATCTCAAAATGTTTTGAATCGATATCTACGAAATCTGATGGGCAAATAGGATATGTGCCAAGTAAGGACCTAGATGTGTGTGAATTTGTATTTTGTGTTTGTGTGTTCATTGTTTTCTGTTGTGTTGTCCCTATTTTGGCTCTGTCTTGAGTCCCCCACCCAAAAAAAAAAATAATAAAAAATAAAAAAAAATAAAAAATGAAAAATAAAGGAAAAGAGAGAAAAACAGAAAAAAGGAATAGTGGGGATTGGCCTTGAGTATATATTATAGATAGAAGGAATTATTTCATTTTTGGAGGCGATCAGTAGAGCGCATACCTCCGACAGCATAGGCGGCTCACAAAGTTATGAATCAATGTTCACGCAATATATATAGTGACCCGATAGGATATATGCGCCAAGGGAGAAGTGAATCCACAGGCGGAGGTATGTGCTCTGCCGACTGCCTCCCTATAGTCTATTCGCTGTGAGTAGGCGAGAAATCATGACCTCTATCCTCTGTAACTCAAAAAGGGCTAGAGAAAATGGGCTGTACATTTCCACATATTTTCCTTGACTGAAATATTAGCTCGATTACTTTAGTCGTGTTTTGAGTTACAGAGGTTAGAGGTCATGATGTATCGCCAACTTACAGCGAATAGACTATAGTATTCTGTGTTTATGTCTATCTGTCTATCTATCTAGCTATCTATCTATCTATCTATCTATCTATCTATCTGTATGCTCAGGCCCAATCCCCATTTTTTTTTTTTTTTTTTTTTTTTTTTTTTTTTTTTGTACAGGTGACTTATACCTTGTGCCTTGATTTACACCCCTTTGTTTCCCTGGGTGGACTGGGGGTTATAATGGCTCCGTAGCTTATGTTGCCTCACGTTATGGCTCAAAATACGGTATACGGGTTGACGCGGTTTGGGCCTCGCTCTCACTCACTCACTCACTCACTCACTCACTCACTCACTCACTCACTCTCTCTCTCTCTCTCTCTCTCTCTCTCTCTCTCTCTCTCTCTCTCTCTCTCTCTCTCTCTCTCTCTCTCTCTCTCTCTCTCTCTCTCTCTCTCTCTCTCTCTCTCTCTCTCTCTCTTAATAGCCCAAAATGTATCGCAGGGTGACTGAGATGCACTAACTTGTAACTCCCTCCCTCCCTCCTGCAGGCAACTTGGTGACAATGGTGGCCCTGAGTCGCAACGTGAAGCTGCGGGCCCACGCCACCACCGCCTTCGTCATCAGTCTGTGTGTCAGCGATCTGCTCTTCTGCTGCATCAACCTCCCCCTCACCGCCTCCAGGTATAGTAGGGAGTGTTAAGCCCCATTGGTTTGGAGATTTTAAGACGTTTGGCTCAATAGTTTGGCGATTTTAACACCTTTCGTCACATTTCGTTGTCAATTTTAAGACCTTTCGTGCCATTTAGGTGTCGATTATTTCCTGGCGAGCGAAAGCGAGCCTGCAATTTTAAGAGGAACCGGCCTTCGGCCGAGAAATGTTTCTACCGAAAAATGTACAAATTTTTCTTGAAATTAGGGGGGTCTAGGGGGTGTTTTTCTAAGCTTGATGGAAGTCTAGGGAGGAAACTAAAAAAATATATGAATAAATGAATTAATAGACCAAACAAACGGCCAGTATCCCCTTAATACACAATGGACTGAACACTCTTGGCAGTAATAGAACTTGATGCAATTGCTTGGTAAACACTTATACATCCTCCTTCAGTGCGCTTGCTTGGTTTCTGCAACGCTTCTAACTCGCTATTTCTCTCTCTCTCTCTCTCTCTCTCTCTCTCTCTCTCTCTCTCTCTCTCTCTCTCTCTCTCTCTCTCTCTCTCTCTCTCTCTCTCTCTCTCTCTCTCTCTCTCTCTCTCTCTCTCTGTATACAGTATATTTATATATCATCACTGCTTTCAAACAAAACAAAGGTTAACTCCGCGTTCAGCTCATTTTCCGGCAGACTAAGGTAACACTTCAAATCAATATCATATAATTAACCCTTTCAAGCTCCAATACGCGTTTCTGTTGTTTTCTGGCTACTATTAGACGATTTTATTCAGATTGGTAACGGTATACGGAAGTCAAAGGGTTGATTGAGATAGTATTTACCCTTTTAATACCCACAGATCCTTCCTAAGCTGCATAAAATCGTCTAATGATAGCCAAAATAAACTGCTAAAACGCGTCAGAGCTTCAAGGGGTTAATAATATGAGATTACGTTTCTTGCAACACTGAATGAACTAAAGTCACCCGTCCAAGTCAGCAATACCTATCACTCTTCCCTCCCCCCCCCCCCCCTCTCCCTCCTGACAGTGTAGCAACAACACTGCGTCGTCAGCTGACAGTATCGCTATAGTCTATTCGCTGTAAGTAGGCGAGAAATCATGACCTCTAACCTCTGTAACTCAAAAACGACTAGAGTAATCGAGCTATTATTTATACCATTTGGGAAGTCTAGGAATAGCTGTGGAAATGTACAGCCAATTTGCTCTAGCCCCTTTTGAGTTACAGAGGATAGAGGTCATGATTTCTCGCCTACACAGCGAATAGACTATAGCCCTGCTCGTGCATTCCCTCACATCCTGCTCTATAACGGAACTTGGGAATAATAACACCGTATGAGGAGGAGCACTTTACTGGAGGAGCACTTTACTGGAGGAGCACTTTACTGGAGGAGCACTTTACTGGAGGAGCACTTTACTGGAGGAGCACTTTACTGGAGGAGCACTTTACTGGAGGAGCACTTTACTGACAACGTTTCGCAGATAGCTTCTTCAGGTCACCAGACTTATCATACCAACAGTTGTTTAACTTCATCTACACATAATATTATATCGTGTGCTTATGTTCTGATTTACACTGGTGTCGGAAACTATACTGAAGATAGATGCATTTAAGTGAGTAAACTATTTACAAAGTTTACCTCACTATCTAGCAAACCAGTGCTGACGATTTAAGTCATTCACACTCTCACCCTCACCCACCACCTCACTCACCCAAAGTTTATATACAGTACTTTCCACTTACCCACCACCCCACTCACCCCACGAGATCTGGGTATTGGGTGACGCTCTTATGTAGTGTGTTCCCGTTCTTCTGTTATACTCACTCACCCATCACCCCACACTCTTACCCACACCTCTCTCTCTCTCCCCCCACAGATACATCCACGAGGCCTGGGTGTTGGGAGAGGCTCTGTGTTCCGTGTTCCCGTTCTTCTGTTATACTCACTCACCCATCACCCCACACCTCTCTCTCTCTCCCCACAGATACATCCACGAGGCCTGGGTGTTGGGAGAGGCTCTGTGTTCCGTGTTCCCGTTCTTCTTCTACGGTAACGTGGCCACCTCTCTCCTCAACATGGTCGCCATCACCGTCAACAGGTAGGAGCAACATTTTTGTATTTTTTATTATTAATATTTTTTTTCTTTTGCCCCCTTTTCCCTCATGTTTATCCCCATTAGTTTTGATATTTTAAGACGTTCACTTTATTAGTTTGCCCATTTCTGTCAATTTTATAACCTGTTATGCCATTTCAGTGTCGATTTCTTCATGGCGAGCGGTAGTGAGGACCGGCCTTTGGCCATGACATTTTTCTACTGAAAAATGTACAAATTTATCTTGGAAGGGGGTCAAGGGGGTGTAAATTTCAGCTTGATGGAGGAAACGAATAAACTAATAAAAAGATACATAAATGATCAACTAAATACGCCCATCCCCCCTTAATGTAAACCATTAACTTTACTTTGTCCTACAGGTATATTCTGATCGCCCACCATGGGATCTACGACCGCGTGTACCGCCGTCACTACATCTACCTCATGATCGCTGTGGTGTGGCTCTTCTCCTTCGGTATGATGGTGCCGCCCTTGCTGGGGGTGTGGGGCCGTCTGGGGCTAGACCCCCAATCCTTCTCCTGCACCATCCTCAAGAAGGACGGCGGGTCTCCCAAGAAGTTCCTCTTTCTCTTTGGCTTCCTCCTGCCCATGTTGGCCATCATCATCTGCTACTCGGCTATCTATTATAAAGTGAGTTATTTTAATATTCCCGGTTGTTCACTGTAATACTTAATGGTGCTATAATAACTACAAGCAATCTTAGTAAAGTGCATGTCACTCCCAAAATTACCATGAAACTCTCAGAAATGTCACCAGTTTTCAGCACTTGCATATATATAGCTTGCAACTGGGCCAGATAATCAAACAAATTCCATGCCTAAAAATTGTTGGCCATTACAAGATGATTGACAGTTGACCCTAAGTTTGTGCATATTTTAAAGTTACTTACACTTCATTCAAAGAACTTCAAGTGTCCATTTTGTTTACTGATACCTGCAACCCGACTTCCCCAGAATGCCCACATTGCCGAGACATGTGCTATACGAAACAATGCTTCTAGGTATCAGTTTCACCGGAGTCGAACCATATGTTGAAGGACTATACATGAATTTAGACCCCTTAACTTCCTGACATTTCTATCATTTGGGAAGAGTCCACCAGGAAATAGGTGTGGATATTTACAGCCAGTTTGTTCTAGGCCCTTTCGAGTTACAAAGAGGTCAGGGATCAAGATTGTTGTCAAGTTCATTGGCACTACCTATAACAGTTTCATCATTAACCCTCTCCGACATATGACGCGATGTTGAGCCTATTGAGGATACTTTAAAGCCTTTGTTACCATCAGGGGTATTTAGAAACCTTTAGTTGAGTTATTTCAACCTCTGCAGTTGTCTTGGAGTTAGCTGTGGGCAGAAAACTAATTTTGGAGAGGTAATTATAAGAGTGAGAGAACTCTATTTCTTATTGCTAATCTGGCAATCTCTGCGTCATAAATGCGTGAAAGGGTTAATATCACAGCCATTACCACTGCTACAGGGAACCACTCTCTACTGCCAGTTCTTACATTACTAAGATATACATACATACATACATAATTTGTTTAGACTGAATGCTCCACACATACAGAGTACTTGCAGTTTCAGTCTCTTGTCTGTGGAAATACAGTAATAAAGCCGGTATCACACGAGCGCTTTTTCACTTAACATTTATCCTTAACACTGGTCTGGCAGCTTATGAGGTCAACATATTAAATATTTCGGTTGCGTACATTCATCTAGCAGCAGTCTAGTTACCGATACCAGTGCAAAATAGTCCAGAAATGTTGCCAGAAAAATGTTGATCATCGAATGTTGACTAAAAAATATCTCGTGTGATACCGGCTTTAATGTAAATAATGGACGCTCTTCTGCAAAGCTAAAATGGCTTTATTCTGAACCCTCTTCTCCTTCATGTTTAGCCCCATTATTTTGAGATTTTAAGACATTCACCCCATTAGTTTGCCAATTTTAAGACCTTTTGTGCCATTTATGAGTCGATTTATTCCTGGCGAGCGATAGGGAGCTTGTAAGTTAGGAGGAACCGGCTTTTGGCCGGGATATTTTT
This sequence comes from Paralithodes platypus, assembly GCA_032716605.1. NCBI lineage: Eukaryota > Metazoa > Arthropoda > Malacostraca > Decapoda > Lithodidae > Paralithodes > Paralithodes platypus. The sequence goes on from CM064507.1 coordinate 43,233,422, forward strand.
CTACCGAAAAAATGTACAAATTTATCTTGAAGGGGGGTCTTGGGGGTATTTTTTCAATCTTTATGGAGGTCTAGGGAGGTAACTAAAGGATTATTAATAAATCAATAAATGAACAAATAAATTCAAATCTCCCTTAATTAAGTGGAGGCAGACCGTTTGTTTGGTCTATTAATTAATTTATTCATATATTGTTTTAGTTTCTTCCCTAGACCTCCATTAAGCTTAGAAGAAAAAAAAACTAGACCCCCCTTCAAGATACATTTGTACATTTTCAGTAGAAAAATGTTCCGGCCAAAGGCCGATTCCTCTCAAAATTGCAGGCTTGCTATCGCTCGCCAGGAAATAATCGACACCTAAATGGCACGAAAGGTCTTAAAGTTGACAACGAAATGGGGCGAAAGGTGTTAAAATCGCCAAACTAATGGGCTTATTATCTCTAAACTAGTGGGGCTAAATATTAGGGAGAAGGGGGTCTAGAATAGCGGTCTGCCTCCCCTTAAGAATGGGAAAGAGGTGGCAGCTTGTGCCAGTTGTCAAAAATAATTCTCCTTTGGTGTAGTGGATTGTGAGCAGATAGTTAAAATGCAGACTCTCCCGTGTCTCTGTGGCTGGCGTCTGCGGGTTACACGGCTTGAATGGCTTATATTACAAACTGGCTGAGTGGAATATCCAATTGAGTGCTACCTCCTCTCTCTCTCTTTCTCTCTCTCTCTCTCTCTCTCTCTCTCTCTCTCTCTCTCTCTCTCTCTCTCTCTCTCTCTCTCTCTCTCTCTCTCTTTACGAGGTCAGCTCATTGAAGTTTTTAATACTTAATGGGTTTGACAATGTGGATTATAGCAAAATGTTTAGCCTCAATATGAACACAACACGCGATCATGTCTGGAAATTAGAATTGAAAAGGTTCATCACTAGTATCTGTGGAAACTTGTTCACATAATTATAAGATCTGTTCTACCTGGAACAAACTTCCCTCCGAAGTTGTAAATAGTTCTTCAGTAGAGCAGTTCAAGAAGAGAGTACCGGTACATAGTAATTTGCACACTCTGCAAAGAGTGTAGTGCACTAAACAGTCTCTCTCCTTCCACTTCGAGTATCTCCTCGGAATGGACTGCAAGGTCTCTGAGATACCCGGTACTAACTATTCCTTTTAACTCCTGGTAACTCACTCTCTCACTCACACTATATCTCTCTCTCACACTCTTTCACTCTCTCACACTCTTTCACTCTCTCTCACACTCTTTCACACTCTCACACTCTTTCACTCTCTCTCACACTCTTTCACTCTCTCTCACACTCTTTCACTCTCTTTCACTCTCTCTCTGTGACTTAGATAAAAGGCATTCTTTCTTCTTTATTGGATAATAACGACTTGTCTCGAAGAAGCTTACCCCCATCATCGGGCAATCTAGACTAAATGGCTACTTGTACATGTTAGAAACTTAGTTGTTAGAAATATATATAAAATTAATAAGTGCCTGAACAAAATAACATGGTACGTGATCATTGATTAATAAAGCATAGTTGATCATCCTTATTACGAAACAAAATAGTAAAGCCGGAGTCACACGAGCCCTTTTTCGAGCAATTTTTACGGGCAATTATGGTCTAGAAACTTAAAAAATTACACGTTATCAGAATTCAGCCGCCAAACTTAATCTACCTTCAGTCTAATTACCGATACCAGTTCGAATATGTCCCGAAATAATACCAGAACAAACTTGCTCATGGAAAATTGACGGAAAAAACGCTCGTGTGACAGCGGCTTAACTTTAAAAAAAAATGCCTTTTACCCAATATATGAACAAAATGTGTAATATCAGATGTGTTAACACTCTTCTGCCTTGGACAAGCTCTTTGGCCACATGTAGTCTCTGACTGAAGGAAGGGGTTGTATTCGTTCAGATGAGGCAATTGCTTGTTAAGGGGAGGAAGACCGTTTTTATGTGGTGTGCTTGTGGCTGTTGTTTGGTATTGTTATTATTAGTAGTAGTAGTAGTAGTATTATTATCATTATTATTATTATTATTATTGTTATTATTATTATTATTATTATCATTATTATTATTATTATTATTATTATTATTATTATTATTATTATTATTATTTGCTTTTGCCCAGGTCCGCCAATCCCGCCGTAAATTAGCCGCCCACGCCGGTAAGAGTGGCTCCCAGTCCACCTCCTTCACCAACCAGGGGGCCAGGAAGGAGGACCTGCGGCTTACTAGGATGATGCTCACTATCTTCCTCTGCTTCCTGGTGTCCTTCCTGCCCCTCATGATCGTTAACGTGGCCGATGATGATGTAAGATGATGTCAGATTATACATACATACATACATACATACATACATATACAGTATATATACATACTAGGATGATGCATACTATCTTCCTGTGCTTCCTGGTGTCCTTCCTGCCCCTCATGATCGTTAATGTGGCCGATGATGAGGTAACATGTCAGGTTGAGTAAAGGATGTCAGGTTGGGTAAAGGATGTCAGGAGAGCTAAAGGATGTCAGGCGAGCTAAAGGATGTCAGGCTGAGTAAAGGATGTCAGGTTGAGTAAAGGATGTCAGTTTGAGTAAAGGATGTCAGGTTGAGTAAAGGATGTCAGGAGAGGTAAAGGATGTCAGGAGGTAAAGGATGTCAGGAGGTAAAGGATGTCAGTTTGAGTAAAGGATGTCAGGCTGAGTAAAGGATGTCAGGTTGAGTAAAGGATGTCAGGCTGAGTAAAGGATGTCAGGAGAGGTAAAGGATGTCAGGCTGAGTAAAGGTTGTCAGGAGAGGTAAAGGATGTCAGGTTGAGTAAAGGGTGTCAGGTTGAGTAAAGGATGTCAGGCTGAGTAAAAGATGTCAGGTTGAGTAAAGGATGTCAGGTTGAGTAAAGGATGTCAGGCTGAGTAAAGGATGTCAGGTTGAGTAAAGGATGTCAGGAGAGGTAAAGGATGTCAGTTTGAGTAAAGGATGTCAGGTTGAGTAAAGGATGTCAGGTTGAGTAAAGGATGTCAGGTTGAGTAAAGGATGTCAGGTTGAGTAAAGGATGTCAGGCCGAGTAAAGGATGCCAGGCTGAGTAAAGGATGTCAGGCTGAGTAAAGGATGCCAGGCTGAGTAAAGGATGTCAGGTTGAGTAAAGGATGTCAGGCCGAGTAAAGGATGTCAGGCTGAGTAAAGGATGTCAGGCTGAGTAAAGGATGTCAGGCTGAGTAAAGGAGGCGATTTTTTTTTTATCCTAGCCTACGAGTAAGCTGCAAACCAATACAGTATTGGGTTTGAAGAAAGTATGAAAGGGGATCTTAAAGTGCCCATAATAATAATCAACTGTTTAGAGGTACTGTATATTTCCACTATAATCTGGCTAAAATTAAACGTTTTTAATAGGCTTAATAAGGACCTCTAGGAATCAAAGAGGTAAAATCTATCTCCCTTATCCCTATAAATCCTACAGACCCTTTCTAATCTATATAGAATTTTATATTTATTGCCACAATTGACTAAAACAAATAATCGCCATAGTATACGGAGACGGTTAAGGGGGGATGGTTCACTTTTTGGGCGATTTTTGCATGTACCTGTATTCATTATTTGTTTCTAGTTTCCTCCCTAGACCTCCATCAAATTTAAAAAAACATCCATTAGATCCCTACCGGGTATTCTAGATTAATTTGTAAATTTTTCGATAGAAAAAAATTCCGGCCAAAGGCCGGTTCTTCCAACATTACAGGCTCACTATCATTCGCCAGGGAAAAAATTGACACCTAAATAGCACGAAAGGTCTAATAGTGACGAAGAAATGGGGCGAAAGGTCTTAAAATTGACTAACTAATGGGGCAAACATCTTAACATCTGAAAACTAATGGGGCTAAACATGAGGGAGAAAGTGGTCCAGAAAACTGGCCCCTTAAAGAGGGCTAGACAAATTAAGCAAGAGGTATATGGCTGATTTAACCCTTTGATGATTATGACGCATTTTGATAGTTTATTCTGGCTATCATTAGACGAGTTTATACAATTTAGGAAGGATCTGTGGGAATTATAAGGGTAAAGTCATCTCATTTAACTCTCTGACTTCCATATACCCTTCCTAATCTGAATATAATCGTCTAATATTAGCCAGAAAGCAGAAAATAAATTTCATCGGATCTTTTAAGGGTTAGTATCACGGAAAAAGAGAGAAAGTGTATCCATAACCCTGTTGTGGAATGGATTATGATGTGATTAAACTTGAGGTCTGTGTTCTAATGGAATGTAATAGAGAGTAAGATTGTATAAAATACATTAAACAACTAATACCATATAGTATGATATATGAATTATATTATTTATTCAATAGATGAACGCATGGATTAACAAATATTTGTGTACAGGTGCGAGTACCATCACTGCACGTGCTGGCATCTGTCCTGGCATGGGCCTCAGCAGTTGTCAACCCCTTCGTGTACGCTGTCACCAACCGCCAGTACCGTTCCGCCTATCGCAAGTTATTTTGTGGCTGTCGGAATAAGCCAGGCCGCAGCTCCAACTCACACTCCAAGAGCAACTCCTCTCGTACGTTTGTCACCGAGTTCCAATACAACGCCACCACTGGCCACGTCACCAGCCCGGTCCTCGCCACACCCAACAACAACGCTTGATTTGCCCATTATGACGCTAACACCTTCACCTTCCACCTTCAAGAATCCCAGGCTTCATACCCCTTCTGATTCACCTTCATCCTCTGTTTCTCCTACACCCTCCACCTCCAAGACTCTCAAACTCCATACCCCTTCTGATTCATCAGTATCCTCCTTCACTCTGACACCTTCTACATACAAGTCTGTCCGTCTACATTCAACTACTGATTCACCTTCACCCTCTCTCACACCTACAATGAAATACTCCTCCATACAGATATCCTTACCTGATAGATCACCCACACAGACACGGACACTCAGCCTCACTCATTTGCCCACTAAGATGCAAATCGGATCGGACACTGTAAAGTCAAGTACACCGAAGATAAAGTCCCGCTCCCATTACCCGCCAGGAGACCTCAACTGTTCTCTGGGTGTGCTTGATCGCTCTCCTCCTCCCAGTCCACAACACCGACTCTCCTCTTCACTCTTCATAACCTTTGCTCGTCTTGAGGTCACTCCGGTGTTCTCCTCCACTCCATCTCTCTCCAAAACACCATAATCATCTCACCAGTCATACAGCTCCCCTCACCATAGTCCCATTACTTCACATTTTAACTTTCACAATCACATACAGTTGGTCCTTCGGTAACGCGGCCAATGTGTTCTGGTTACCTCCCGTGTTAGCAAAATCCGCGTTACCGAACCCATATGTTTACATGTTAAAGGTACCTTGGTGTTCTGGGGATTTCCACAAAGTCCACTTTTTCTCCATAGAAGCCTATGTTATAATAATTAAATAAATTATAAAGGTTATTTGACATGTGCAATGAGTTGATTTGCCCATTGCAACAACTCTTACCTCTGAATAAATATTTTGTTTAGTCTAGGCAGCTAGGCTAAGGAGAAAGAGTCACAGCAGTAGCCGACATTTTTTGATCGAAGCTCTGAAATCCCGCCATCATATTTCTCACCTCACACAATAACTACACAATGTAGGGTGTTCTAGTCTTCACCCAACGCACAACAACGATCATATCTACCTCTGGTAGGCATAAACACTTGGTTAGGCCATTTATTTGGAGAGATATGAGCATCGGTAAATTACGAAAGTCGTGAGTAAAGATTCGGCGACCGAGATAGCCTATAGCCATGTTTTAATGACAACACACACACTCACTCGACAGCCAAACAATAACATAAGTGTGTTTCGGTAATTATTCTCACCTCACACATTAACTACACAATGTGGAGTGTTCTAGTCTTGACCCAATGCACGGGAACGATCATATCTACCTCTGGTAGGCTTAAACACTTGGTTAGGCCATATATTTGCAGAGATATGAGCTACGAAAGTCGGGAGTAAAGGTTCGGCGCCCAGCTGGACCCCGCGCCAGTGTAAGTATTGACCGTGTTAGCAACATTTTGGATATTTGGGGTGTACCGTGTGCCACCAAAACCGCGTTTCCAAAACACGCATTACCGGAGGACCAACTGTACTTTTATTTTGATAATCATACTTAAAAACAATAGAATTTTCAAAGACAATCGTGGTGGCAGAAAATGTTCTTATTTACTGGACTAATTTTGAAGATTTTTCAGGTCAATAGCTTATAATTCATGGAGACAAATTTATATCTAATGCTTTTTAGCCTTTTAATACAAAAAGTATATTATATTCTTTGCTTGCTTTTAAGGTTTCTTTTTAAACCAGAAGTATATAGTTTATTCCAGTAAAGCTCTTTGCTAGTTGGATATCTGCTCTCGAACTTATGGTGGTCTGTGAAACAACTGAAGGATACGTGCCATGAAAAACAAACTTATTTGAAACTAATAATCACATTCCTGCGCATCAGAGTAGAACATTAAAGAAATTATAGTTTTGCTTTAGTAGTTATAACAAGGCTAATAGGAAATGCATCATTCCACTCCTAAAGTGTAGGGGTGGCTCTGGCTGCGGACAACCATCTCAAATTGGTATCTGATCAACTGTGCTTCACAGTGGAAACAGCGGCCCCCTCAAATATTACGGTTGATCAAGTACCAGCTGCACATGTGCACTACTTGAAGGGAGGCCAATCGAGGACATCTGAACTTCTGAAGGAAACAAGATAACCATAATTATGCTGGAAAATATGGCCGACGTGGGCTAAAAAGTGCTGGTGAGGTTGACGCTTCACTGATGCTACTGCAGCTGCTTTTGACGCCTAATTGGCCACACTCGGTCAATGGTACTCACTCACTTGGAAATTTGAAGGGATTAATATACCTGAAGTATCTTTCTGGAGACGAAAATATGTATAAAGTATATCTTAATTTTACTTGCCCATATGATGTGCACTGTGACAGGAGAATGCACGTTGAGGCAGCAACAGGTCGAGTGTAGAAAAATATGACCATTGAAAATATTGTTCATATACTATCAGCATCCTTTACACAAGCTAAGGCCTATTAAAACATAAATAAGCATAGGCCTAGCATTAAGATATAGGTGCTAAAATGATCTCCAACTCCATAATCAAAGAATCTCATGAACCAACTCCTCAGGGAGACAATGTGCCTTTATAGAAATGTGAAGTGATTCAGTGAACCAAGGTGAATGACACAACATAGTGTTTAGTGTAGGAGTGTGTATTTATAAACAAAACAAAAGTTATAACAAAGAAGAACTACTAACTGTAGTCTACAGTAGGCTAGGTATAGTTTAAGGGGGGTGACCTGCTTTTTGTTATTTCTGTCCTTTTCTCTCTTTCTCTGGCTTGTATCCATTCGGCCCCATTCAGCCAACTATTTTAAGACGTAAACCCCCATCTAGGTGTCGATTTCTTCCTGGCGAGCGATAGCGAGCCAGCATTATATGAAGAAATCCGGCTTCGCCGGAGAAATTTTTCTATCGAAAAATGTACAAATTTAGCCTGCTGTCAAACAAAAATAAAATATATGCTGGCTCACTACCGCTCACCAGTAAAGAAATTGACACCTGGATGGGGATAAACTTCTTAAAACAGTAGGCTGAATGGGGCCAAATGGATACAAGCCAGAGTAAGATAGAAAAGGACAGAACAAAAACAGGTCACCCACCTCAAGTAATATAAGGAATTATATAGATCTAAGTGACGCAATTTTTATCAATATAGGTGGATATTTTGATGTGAATGTAAAATGCCATTTTAATACATTTATAATAGTGAAGTATTGCCAACTCAAGTGCCTGTAGCAAATAGTATTTATCTCTTATTTATGCTTTCTGAAGTATATTCATATCGGTGGCTTATCTAGAAGTTCAAATGTAAATTTATTTCAATTTAACTGACTTTCATCACAGATACACAGTTGTTGTTGTTGTTGTTGTTGTTGTTGTTCCCGTTCCCCAAGCTGCCTGGCCGAACAGCCCCAAGGCCCCGAGCACAGCCAAGGCCATAACCGAGAGCCCCCACAGAACCCTCCCTGCCGACCACAATAAAGCCTGGGTGACCGAAGCCACTCCATGGCGGGGAGCTGAGGAGGGTGCAGAAACGCCCGGGAAACCAAAGCCCCACCCAGGGCCCTGTGTCCCTCAGCAATTATGAAGAGAAAGTTGAGGGGCAAGGGAAAAATGTGACGCTTTGGCTTCCAATCTTGGTAGATTGGGAGGTCAATCCACGGAAGAGACGCCGTCACTCGAGATCTAGAAAATATATAAGTAAAAGGAACAGTCAGAGTAAGCTATGGGTATGGCAGAGATCGCTCAGTTCTCACTCTGATAGACCAGCCCATCACCACCATATACACAGTGGCTCTCATTAACAGATACACAGTTAATGAGAGCCACTCATGTTTTTGCTGAGTTGATGTACTGCCTATGAAGCTTGGAGAAAAATGTGAAATTGGCTTGCTCACACTGGCATAATTTGAACACTAAATTGTAACAAAAATTATAGATATTTAAACAGTGTTTTGCAGATTCTCTATTCATAGTAGAACACATAAACGATTAGAACACTTTACATTTATCATTTTTGTTTCAATAAAGTGTTTATTTTTATAATGTAGTTATTAACCCTCTGAGGATCATGACGCTTTATGACAGTTTATTTATGGCTATAATTAGACGATTATATATGAGTAAGGAAGCCCACCTCGTTTTTTTCTCTTTCTCTCCCTCTCTCTTTGGCTTGTATCCATTCGACCCCATTCAGCTTACTGTTTTAAGACATTTACCCCCATCCATGTGTCAATATTTTCCTGGCGAGCAGTAGCGAGCTAGCATATATATTTTTTGTTTTGACAGCAAGCTAAATTTGTGCATTTTTCGATAGAAAAATTTCTCCGGCGAAGCCGGATTTCTCCATACAATGCTGGATGGGGATAAACGTCTTAAAACAGTTGGTTGAATGGGGCCGAATGGAATAATTGGATACAAGCCAGGGAAAGAGAGAGAAAGAGAAAAAAAGCAGGTGACCCCCCCCCCCTTAACCAAACTCACACATGAGCTTTTTTCCTCAACTTTTATCGTCAACTCATTTCTGACTGGCAGCTTATGAGGTAAACTTATTAAATATTTCGGTCACCTAAATAAATCTAGAGTCAGTCAAAATTCTATGCCGTAGCAACAGATCCCAGAAATGTTGCTAGAAAATACTGTATTGACCTTTGACAATTGCCGACTTGCGAGTTTCGTTCTATAAGGAAGTCGAAGCTGTAGACATCGATATTTAACATAATTACCAGCTAAAATACGGTTGTAGTACATTTACAAATACATAAACCCCAATTCAACACACCATTTATCCATCAGAAACGTAAATTTGTATTGCATTTCAGATTAATATCGATGTTCACGGCTCCAACTTCCTTATAGCCTGAAACTCGCAAGTGGTCAATGGATGATATAAGATCTCGTATGACACCTTGGGACCTTATGAATAATATCACCAATTCCTTCATTATGTTCATTGTACTTCAGAAGATGTAGGTAAGTATATTTGATAATAAAGTGTTTTTTTATTTAGTAAATGTGTTCCATCTCATTGTCCCAAATAGGGCATGCAATAATTCATAAGTTTGCCAAGCTTACACTGCAAAGATTGTATGTTCAACTATTACATAAATGATACACATATTAAGGGGAGGCTGGCCGTTTGTTTGGTCTATTAATTCATTTATTCATATATTTGTTTAGTTTCCTCCCTAGACCTCCATCAAGCTTAGAAAAACACCCCCTAGACCCCCCTACAAGACAAATTTGTAAATTTTTCGGTAGGAAAATGTTCCGGCCGCAGGCCGGTTCCTCTTAAAATTGCAGGCTTGCTATCGCTCGCCAGGAAATAATCGACACCTAAATGGCACGAAAGGTCTTAAAATTGACAACAAAATGGGGCGAAAGATCTTAAAATCGCCCAACTAATGGGCCAAATGTCTTATAATGTCAAAACTAGTGGGGCTAAACATTAGGGAGAAGAGGGTCCAGAAAAACGGTCTGCCTCCCCTCAAGTGTTTTAATCGTTTACACGTGTTCAAATTAGCTCACTTAAACGATTGAAACAGTTTTCAAGTGAATAATTCACATTTAATAATAGTTACATTTGATTTGAACATATTGTACAATGTACCCAGTGTACTCATGAGCTGATCGTTTATATATTGACTGTGCATTATCCAAGCCAATCATACACATGGATCTATAGTCTATTCACTGTAAGTAGGCGAGAAATCATGACGTCTAACCTCGGTAACTCAATGACGACTAGAGTAATCGAGCTAATATTTCTACCATTTGGGAAGATTCAGTCAGGGAATAGATGTGGATATTTACAGCCCATTTGCTGTAGCCTTTTTTTAAGTTACAGAGGATAGAGCTCATGATTTTTTGCCTACTTACAGCGAATAGACTATAGTATTGCTAAATCTATTGTATTCATTGTGGGTTTATTTGATAATTGACCAATGGGGCGACATTAAGAGGGGTCACCGTTTTTTTTTTTTTTTTATCTTTCTCTCGTTTTCTCTCTTTCCCTGGCTTGTATCCATTCGGCCCCATTCAGCCAACTATTTTAAGACGTTTATCCCCATTCAGGTGTAATTTCTTCCTGGCGAGCGATAGTGAGACAGCAATGTATGGAGAAATCCGGCTTCGCCGGAAAAACAATTCTATCGAAAAATGTACAAATTTAGCTTGCTGTCAAAACAAAAACATATATATGCTGGCTCGCTACCTCTTGCCAGGAAAATATTGACACCTGGATGGGGATAAACGTTTTAAAACAGTAGACTGAATGGGGCCGAATGGATAAAAGCCAAAGAGCGAGGGAGAGGAAGAGAAAAAAAGCGAGGTGGGCTCCCTTAAGGCATACTACAATGGAGAGTACTACATAGTGTTATTGTGTGGGGGTAGGTGTGTGTGTGTGTGAGAGAGAGAGGTATGTGTAGGTATGGTGTGTGTGTGTGCGTGTAGGTGGGTGTGTGTGTGTGAGAGAGAGAGAGGGGGTATATGTAGGTATGTTGTGTGTGTGTGTGTTTGAAATATGAAGGTGTTTACAGCTTAAATGTAAAGCCCTCTTTTCCCCAAAGGCCGTCTCCCTTACTCTTCCCTTCCCAACCCTTCCCAACACACACACACTCTCTCTCTCTCTATCTATCTATCTATATATCGTTCTCTCTCTCTCTCTCTTCTGTTCTATCTTCTATCTTTGTTTCTATTCTTTCCTTTTCTATCGGATATTCCATCACTACTAGAATTAAGTCCTGACCACCTCGTTTGGATGGTAAGGTCTGTGTGGCCAGTGTATCTATGTAAATCTTTCTCACCCCCTCAGTCTCGTGCCTCTAACAATATAATAATGGCTGGTTCTCAGGTTTTTATTTCCTATAATAGAATGATTGCAGGCGGCTGGCTGCCTCACTCACTCTTCTCACTAACTGGCTTTCTGACTCACTGGCTTACTGAGTGGCTTATTTGTTGAGTGGTTGCCTTGATGTCTTTCCAACTCACTGGCTTTCTGGCTTACGTTTTGTGGGTTATTATGATATTTTGTTTAATCATTATTGAGGATTTTGCTTGTTTTTTGTTTTGATTTTCATGTTTGAGCAATGTATTATAATTTGTCCCCTAGGCTGACAAAGACGCCTTCCTAGACTTCTAACTAAAAAAATATGCCCACCCAGAACCCTTGAAGCTAATTTTGTACATTTTTCGATAGAAAAATGCCCCAGTCGAAGGCACATTTCTTCTAATGTACAGGCTGGCTATCGCTCGCCCAGAAAATATCGACACCTGAAAAGACTGAAGCGTCTTTTTATCACTAAAATAATGGGGTGAAACGTCTTAAAACCTCCAAAGTAATGGAGCGAGACAGGGGAGTCCAAAAAGACCTCCCTCGGACCAAAGAGTATTAAGGGTATTTCCCAAGAGGCTTCAAAATAATAATAATAATAATAATATTTATTCAGTCAGCAATTTATAGAGTTGGTACCACATAGTTTGTTACAAATATGACATGTACCAGCCTTGCATAATTCCAACTAAGGATAGCCCAATAAGGCTGTTAGGCGTATTTCCATGAATATTAAATGGTTTATGGAAATATTACGTGGAATGCTGTATGGTGATATAGGATTATAATACAGTATACTGATTGTGGAAAGTATTTATACAGTATATACATATATAACATTGGTATATTACACGTGTTTCAGCAATTAAATAAATAACTTAGCTGGGCTACATTATCATTAAAGCTAAATGTATGCATTTATGTTTACATAAAAACAAAATTGTAAATTAATTGTGCCTGGATTGTCCTGATGGTAGTGGTTATCTTAAGGGAGTAGGATGTATTTATTAGTTTATATATTTATTAGTGTTCTAGTTTCTTCCCTAGACCTCCATCAAACTTAATAAATTATCTTCAAGATCTCCCTTCGAGATAAATTTGTATAAATTTCCCGGCCGTAGGCCAGTTCCTCCATAAATACAGGCTTGCTATCGCTCGCCAGGAAAAAATTGATACCTAAATGGCACGAAAGGTCTTGATATTGATCAATGAATAGGACGAAAGATATTAAAATCGACAAACTAATGGGACGTACGTCTTAAAATATCAATACTAATGGGGCTAAAAATGAGGGAGAAGGGGGTCCTGAAAAAACACCTACCTCCCCCGTATAATATGTGAGCAGAATAAGGTCCGTATCATATCACAAAAATATTAAATATTTAATATTGAGTGAAAATACAAATATTGATCTTCTGGAATTCATCTATGAATCCATCTATACCGTACATACTCTGCATATCAAGCTGATAATTGATACAGATTTGTATATAGGCTATAGATACTCTACCTATCTACCTAACCCGAATAAGAATGAATGTGTAATGGTATTAAACCATGAGCTAAACCTAATGAACACATTAGAACACCTTTCTGCTCCTCTACAGTAATGTTATCAATACTAATTGACAGTCAGTTAATCAACATGGCGAGAAATATCTGCGTGTCGTCACCCTGATAGATTTGATCCCCTCCTGCCCTTCCCTATTTATTTCGGCTTGATTTGTTGTCCGTCTTGTTCATTCCTTAGGGCCAGCCCTATGAGAGTTCTTTATGGGGAACTCGGTGGCCAAACCCTTAAGGGGGTAGGGAGGATCAGCAAGAAAAGGCTTGCTGATCCCTTAATGGGAGTAGATTCTGGAGGTGGTATTCTCAATCTGTGGTGTTCAGACAAGCCCAGAGCCGGCCAAGTGGTGTGTGGCTGCACTACCCTCAAGGTCAGCCACCAGGTTGAGGTAGTCTGTGAGGTCCTCCACACGACGCAAACCCTCACACAGGCTCCTCTCGTCCAACTGAAACGCACACACACACTTTCAACATGTAGAGCCTGTGTATCTTAAGCCAAAAATCTTAACTCTAACCTCTTGTAACTCAGGAATTAATTAATTTAGATTCAAAGACCAAACTATATATCTTTTACCGCCACTTTAACAGCTTCCTCTAACGGGGGTGCCCCACATTTCCTACACCATGTATACTGAGTATTTCCTACACGTCACATCTACAAATTTAGCAGTTTTTAGAGTAATGACATATTTCTTACACATATACTGCATATCTCCTACACAGTTTTTAGTGTAGTGACATATTTCCTACATAGATACAGCATATCTACTACACACAAATATATATACGGTCACATTTCCTACACTGCCATGTATACGGGGAGGAGCCTCTGTCTGTACTCGGCGCTACTGTCCCACTACTCTCCTGACGAGTCAAGTTGATTCGAGTCTTCGGGACAGACACGAGTCAGGTGTAGGAAATGTGGCGCAACCTAAATAGGGTGAAAAGTATCTTTCACATTCAGACACGCGTCGAGTTGATTCGAGTTTAGTCTCAAACCAGCAGTATTCTTTTCTCCATTTGTCGGGACAGACGGTATTTCTGGGCCTTGTACTCCACTGCTGTACACCACCAAGCATGGGTAGGGTTGAGGGGAACATCCGCTTCAATGCAGTGGTTTACGAAGACAACTCTGGATTCCGGTACATCCGAAATGTGGCCAAAAACAACAAACTATACCTGCGTTGCGCTCAGCATCCCAAGTGTGGAGGAAGAGCCGTCTTGTCGGGGGTAAATATTGTAGTTGGACCGTATTCCCCCCCCCGTACAATTATGGGTAAGAAAAGGGTATTGAAAGTGTCCCATATTGGTAGTGACAAACCCATCTTAGACCAATTAGAAAGGTAATTCACCATCGATATACCTAATAGATGTAATATACCTTTTTCATATTATATTTATACCCTATTAATATTTAGAGTGTAGCGTAAATCACCATCATTATACCCAATGATTAACCCCTTCTGTACCGAACGTCATCCTTTTTATTACATTCTGGCATTGATGAGATGATTTAATTAAGCTTAGGAAGGACGTCTACCTATTAAAAGGCGGCATACTATCTCAATTAATCAGAATTGTAGGAGATAATATCTCCGGCATAACTCCTACAATTATACTGTCATATTATGACAGTATAATTGTAGGAGTTATGCCGAATGCACCGTGTGGTGTAGGAGATATGCTGGGTACTCAGTTTTGGTGTAGGAAATGTGCTGGATACTTGTTTTTGTGTAGGAAATATGACCGTCTATGTGTAGGATATGTGGCAGTACTTCAACTTTTGTAGTTGTGTAGGAGATGTGACTACGCCCCCCTCCAACACCCCATTTCCCCTCTCAACACAATTCGAAAAAATAGATACGAGGTGCCGTTGTAAAGGCTTATCCCTCAATACCTTCACCATTGCCGAATGTGTATATTTGGTATTTACATATTTGTGTGTAAATCAAATCAAATAACACCAGTCACCAAACTCACCATAAACCCAGAGAATGCCCGATCTCAGTTTCAATAAGGTTTCTAGTACACATTTATCCCAGCACATGTAGCCTGTTACAAAGTCATCAATGGCTATATAGCCACACACCAAGTTATGAGATAAATGATGAGCCGGGTCTCATGCATAGGCTGAACAGCCTCCTACCCGTGTATCTTCAGTGAGTATCTGTGAGTTACACTTATAATAACAGTGAGATCTGGGCTAAATCTCTCTCTCTCTCTCTCTCTCTCTCTCTCTCTCTCTCTCTCTCTCTCTCTCTCTCTCTCTCTCTCTCTCTCTCCCCTCCTCTCTCTCTCTCTCTCTCTCTCTCTCTCTCTCTCTCTCTCTCTCTCTCTCTCTCTCTCTCTCTCTCTCTCTCTCTCTCTCTCTCTCTCTCTCTCTCCTTTGTTGCCCTGCTTTCCCTTCTGACCTTCAAATAAAAATAATACAAAATACTACAGTAATTACAAAATGTCTGACCTGGCACGGTGGTAGGTTGTGGATGTGGGGTCTGAGGCGCCAGTCTAGGTCACGACACAGGTCCTCGTACTTGACCTGACCGTCCTCCTCTCTCACACTGTACAGGTCAAGGGTCAAGAGTTAAGGGCCCTTCACATATAGCCGAACCGGAGCCCGAATGCAGCCCGTTTCCGAATCGGCCTCATTCGGCCGAAAAAGGTGGCCGAACTGTGACAAGACAGAATGCAAAAGGAATGCAAAACGAACGCTGCATGAATGCAGACCGACCTACACGATGCCCTTATATACCCAATCCGCTACGCGAACGCTGCCAGAACGCTGTTCGGCTAGGCTATGTGTGAAGGGTCCTTTCGGGGGAGGGGTCAAAATTTTACCGCTGCACTAAAATTTGCCAGAATGGTGCCCAAATGTTTAGTGGTCGGTCCGTGATCGAGCTCAGTTCTGATACGTCGGGCAGCATTCTATCTCATTCAGGCATATTAAAACAATAATTATAATGCAGTTATCCATCAAATACTACAATTTTGCCATTTCATAGTTTTGTACTCTTGGATCAGCTGTTGGTACTTTGTGAGCAGGTTTTCTAATTCAGTCTTCCGCATAACATCATTGGATGGTTAAGGGGGGTGACCTGCTTTTTTCTCTCTCTGGGTTGTATCCATTTGGCCCCATTCAGCCTACTGTTTTAAGACGTTTATGCCCATCCAGCCAGATGTCGATTTATACCTGGCGAGCGATAGCGAGCCTACATATTTTGGACAATGAGTTAGACAGCTGATTAAATTTGTACATTTTTTGATAGAAAAATTTCTCCGGCGAAGCCGGATTTCTCCATAAAATGCTGGCTTGCTATCGCTCGCCAGGAAAATATCAACACCTGGATGTAGATAAATGTCAAAACAGTAGACTGAATGGGGCCGAATGGATACAACCAAGAAAGAGAAAAAAAGCAGGTGACCTCCCTTAAGAAACGATCATTAGTGGCTCCAACTGAAACATCTAGTAATACTGTCCTCAACTTACCTCAAGCTTCTTATACACTATAGCACAGTATTACCAGGAGGTACAGGATAACAGGTGTATAGTCGGTTTCATTTCAGCTGGTGGTAAATTGTCAAGTTCTCATCTTGTTTACTCCGCTATTAAGAAGATTTTGTAGCGAAATATGATGTTAATTATGAAGAAAAAAAACATACCGTAGTAGTTTAATATATTTTCGCTAAGTATTGAGAAATCAGTTGCTAAGGGATGTGATTTACCGTCAGCTGAAATTCAACCGACTATAGTCATGAACAACACTCGTTATCTTGTTCCTCTTGATATTTCGGTACCCCAGAAACACCAGCCTTCTTGACCATGGTATTTAGTCTGTAATTCATGAGATATATTGAAGAGCCTTCCTACTTACCATAGACCACAGCATATTCCTTAAAGTGCATAGCAAAGTCATTGAGAAACATTATGTCTATTTTTAACTTAAATTATATTTTAGCATCCGGTTTCATTCCTTGACTATATTTATCTCCTTCAAAGGTAAAAGGGTTGCAATAAATCATTGCAGTGTCTGGTCAGGTTGTGGACCTGCTACTGGTACCCTGTAACCCAGTACTACCAGTGCCATGGTCGGGTTATAGGGGGGGGGGGGGTAACCCCCCCCCCCCCCCCCCCACCCCCCCCCCCCACACACACACTTGGTTACATACCTGGTGTGGTGGGTGTGTTGGAGATCCTGATGGATGATAATCAAAACTCCTAGTGAGACAATGACTTGAAACCACAGAACTATCCTCTCCAAAATGTTGAAGACATTAGCGGGGCAGAAATGTAGCCCAGATAATTAAATCTTCAAAGTCACACACCTGAAGAATTACAACAGCTTCAAGATCACTTGCTGGTTTTCAGACTATGCTGAAATAGGGCTCTGGAATGGCCTCAGGATATAGATTGTAGTGGGTTCGGGGGAAGTGCCTGGGTAATACATGCGACCCGAGCAAAGCTCGGTGAGGAGGCTCTTGTGCCCTCTTGTCTTGGTGGCGTGGTGGCAGTGGTTGTTGTTGTTTGCGGGGCCTCATCTCCTTCGTCCTTTCATTCATGTTTTTCTTCCCTATCTCAACCGCCCTCACACACTGGGTCCTTATGGAGGTCTAGGGAGGAAAACTAAAACAATAATTAATACATAAATTAATTAACTAGTTAATACCCCCTTAACTGACCTGCGTATGAGAGCATCAGTGAGGGGAGGCAGTAGTGGTAGGCGGGTAGCAAGCAGTGCCGCCCTCACACACTGGGTCCTCAACCTTCCCGAGCCCTCCTTGTCCCGCGCCCGTAGTCCAGCCCGTAATTCATCCACCCCTGTAACCCACCGAACATTGCAGCATTGGCTTATAAGTTCTCTCTGTATCTCTCTCTTTTTTTCTCTCTCTCTCTCTACGTAAATCAAACATTCATGTGATTATATTGAGTGGCACTTATCATATACTGTACTGTCTTCCCAACCTTCCCACGCCACCCTTGTTGCATGTCCATACGCTCGTAATGATCATCTATGCCTGAACAGAAAGAAACGTTACCGTACCTTAAAGGTGGTGGTGCATGGGTTGAGATAAATATGGAATAATAATCGCCAACCTGCACATAATTATCGTGCAAAATGCAATGGCACCGAAATAATTATTAACAATGGTATTAAGGATTTTGTGGATCGTCTACACCGGACCTGTGACGTCATAGGAGTGTATAAGTCCACCATCCAGTCCAAGATGAGGATACTCCTGTGACGTCACAGGTCCGAAGTAGACGATCCACAAAATCCTTTATACCATTGTTAATAATTATTTCAGTGACATTGCATTTTGCAAGATAATTATGTGCAGGTTGGCGATTATTATTCCATGTTTATCTCAACCCATGCACCACCACCATTAAGGGGGGGTAGTGGTTATAATTTTATCTATTTATTTATTCATTCGTTCATTATTATTTAATTTCCTCCCTAGATCTCCATCAAGCTTAAAATTACACCCCATAGACCCCTTTCAAGATAAGTTTGTACATTTTTCGGTAGAAAAATGTCTCGGCCAAAGGCCGGTTCCTCTTAAAATTACAGACTCACATCCCTCGCCAGGAAAAGATCGACATCTAAATGGCAGCATGAATCTAACCATTTTATTTTGAGTGACCTGAAGTTTGCGCTTTGCTGATTAAGATAATGCAGAGTACCAGGATGACACAGAATAATTAAAATTACATTGAACAAGCGCTTGACATAGGGTCTTTTTGGTCGCCGCTGGCAAGCATCCCACCTGTCTATACAGGTATTTTATACGTGCTCTACTCAGGATCGATTCCAAAATTGTTTCACCTGACAGAGTCGTGTCCAGTTTTAGTCAGATATTTCACTTGTGACACTTTTGTTACAGGAACATAATTACAGTTAACCGAGAAGCCCTCAATGTCTTTCAATTTGCGTTTTGTTCCACATAAGATGGTTTCTGTCTTGCCCAGGTGAAGAGATAGTCTATTATCCACTAGCCAATCACTACACGTTTCTAGTTTTTTGGAAAGTGAAGCAGCAATACTTTTTGGGTCTTCTGCAACCAGAAGCACACTGTCGTCAGCATATAGTAATAATTTACACGAGACGCTCCGTTCAATGTCGTTCACATAACAGGGAAAGAGTAAGGGACCAAGAATGCTTCCCCTGCGGGACCCCACAGTTAATTGGCTTTGGATCTGATAAATTATCATCAATTCTGACTCTTTGTGTTCTACCACTAAGATAAGATTTAAACCAGTTCTCTGACCCAGTGCCCATTGCTTGTAGTTTAATACAGACGACATAAAAATAGGAAAGGTGCAACAAGCAATAAATTTGATATACTTTTATGCCTCATGTGATTCCGGCTTTATATACTAACCATTGAAGTTGTGTCGCTTGAGATGCAGGGCGGCGAGATGTGCCAACTGTTCCCTGGTGAGGGGAGTTGCCAGTAGGTGACGGTGGCGGCGGGTGAGTGCTGACACCTGCTGGGGGCTGAGCTCACTACGACCTGCAAACAGAAACATGCACATTGTGGAGTCACTTTGAGCACTTCTTAGAGAGTTTCATTAATTTGGCATTCATTTTACGACACATTTAACCCCATTGAGGATTATGACACGTTTTGACAATTTATTCTGGCTAATAGTAGACGATTTTATTCAGATTAGAAATGGTATATGGAATTCAGAGAGTTAATTGAAAGTCTTTACCCACTTATTTCCAACAAATCCTTTGTAAACTGTATAAAATCATATAATTGTTATGCCCGACATCATAACTTTCAACTGTAATTCCCATTCACTCATGTTACACCAGAGTAGTTTAGTCACCCTTTTAATATATGACCACAAACGATTTTTCTTTCGTTCACCATCGAATTTATTTCATTAATAGGAGAATTCATCATGATAATTATAACGTGTAACGAGATAATAATACAAGAAATGCGATTACTAAGAATCCGCGATCTTACTTTACAAATAACGATGTCAACAAATATTGCAAAACTCGATATCCAATGCACACACCACGTAGCCATAATCTTTTCCGTAGCCAATTCTCTCTCTCTCTCTCTACGTAAATCAAACATTAATTTATTTATCAAGAAGAGTTTACATTTGAAATAATGGAAAAGCATCTCACCACGCCTGTACCGCCATCAGACAGAGACCGAATGGCGAACCGAATCGGGAATGAAAGGACTAACCATCGCCAACCTAACGGGACTTCCACCACCACGTTCTCGCGCATGCGAGTATGTGTGTGTGTTACGTGTGTTTATTTTATATTCTTTACTCATGCTTCAGTACAAGGCCTAATACTGTGAGGAATGTTTGTGTGTCATTTATGTCAATTAGTTGGCGGTGAAATTTGATTTTCTTTGAAAGTAACATAAAAAGAATAGCAGTTTAAGAGGGTAACTATTATAATTTTAACCACATGCTCATCACTTATTCTTAGATGAATAGTACAAGCATATGCACTGGCACACATACACATTACACACACACTTACACTGATAAGTACACACCCTTCCAGCAACAACGTTCCCCAGAGTGTTGAAGGTTATACTGAAGGATGAATACAGACAACAGAATGTCTTATTTGTTTTATCATAGAATTATTTGTTGGTTGGGTATGAGAGGAATCTGCCTTGTGTAGGCCAATCGGCTTTCTGCAGACTGCCATATTTTATGTTCTTATATCATATTAAATTATCATGTATGGCACTCGAATTATTCTTAAAAATAACATTTTACATAAACTTAAACATAAACTTTAAAATATATACATATTCTGATAAAATACGATTATTTTCATTATCTTCACTTCAGATAAAGTAGTCCTCGCGTTAATTACCCAGTTATTACCAAGATTTTGAAGGGAAATATGGAGTTATAATTATGAAAACTTTGAAATTATACGATATATATAGATTGCTTCATATATTTCCATCAAGTTTCGATATATCAGTTGTTAAGGGGTTCAAGTTACCATCAGCTGAAATAAAGTCGACTCTAGAAGAAGATATCTGTTCACTGATTACGGTATTATAAAATCAGATTGAGTTTCAATAAGTGTTTTAATTGTAACTGTCAGCCTCTATAATAATCATTCGACAATACTTGTACAGAATATATAGTTTGGTCTTTGGATCAAAATTCTACATGATCAGGAATAAATTATGCCCCCTTTGTTTGATAACTGCAAGGCCCCGAAGATGGCATCCAAGGAAAAAGATGACCTGCTCTCTCTTACAACAGGCTCTTTATACTTACCTAGTGCGACCAACAGTACGGATGCGGCTACGGAGGTGCTGACGAGGCCGGTCTTGTGCGGGTCGTTAGTAAAATATAATTGTCTAAAAGTTGCCAGAATGTGATGAAAAGGCTGTGACAGGTACTGAAAGGGTTAATAATTGACCATGTACTCGGGTTCATCTCTAGGAGTGTGAGTAACAGAACTGCTGATGTTATCTTAAAACTTTACTTGTCATTAGTGAGACCCCATATGGATTATGCTGTCCAATTTTGGTGTCCTTATTACAGAATGGACATAGATTCATTGGAGAGAATTCAGCGTAGAATGACAAAAATGATCCATAATATTAGAAATTTTCCGTATGAAGAAAGGTTGAAGAAATTAGGTTTACATTCGTTAGAGAGACGCAGAGTTAGAGGGGATATGATAGAGGTGTTCAAGTGGGTTAGTGGGATTAACAAAGGGGACATGACAAATGTACTAAAGCTCAGTGATAGCGAAAGAACTCGTACCAATGGTTTCAAATTAGATAAATTTCGTTTCAGAAAAGATATAGGCAAATATTGGTTTGGTAAACAGAGTTGTAGATGGGTGGAATAGGCTACCAAGTGATATAGTGGGATCAAGAACGATAGGGAGCTTTAAGAAAAAATTGGATAAGCATATGGACGAGAAGGGTTAGGTGTGAAGGGGGATCAGCCGGGTTGGGCCAATCAGCGCTCTGCAGACCCCCGTAATCCTGCGTTAATCTCTAACCGGTTTGGTAAGATGATCCTCAGGGTATTAGAGTGTTGAGCCTATAATTGGGCTTTGTAATTGGGGTTGTGTGGGACAGGGATCTGCCTTGCTTGGGCCAATCGGCTTTCTGCAGACTCCCATTTTCTTATGTTCTTATGTTCTTATGTACTGACCTAGTGCGACCAAGAGCGCGGATGTAGCTACAGAAGTGCTGACGAGGCCGGTCTTTCGAGGGTCGTTGGTAGTGAGGCGCTTCAGCAGATCAGACAACTGGTGGTGGTCTAGGCGGCGGCGGGCTTCATCCAGCGCCACGTTGTAGTTCGCCTGGGGAAACTATATGGAATGGATTGGTCAGTTATTTTATAGCAATTGCATATAAGAAGCTGTTCAAAATGTACAAGAAAGTGTCCTACATAACGTATTCTAGTTTTCCTACAGTAGGCTATATTCTAATTCTTCCTCTCTGTGCTCAACCAAGCTGCTCACCAATACGGTCCTCCGCCACAGCTATATCAAAGTTAGAAGCTGGTAAAATGGTACAGTTGCCCACATAAGTTCTGTTCCTCGTAGTGATCTTATGTACGAAAGTAATATTAGTATGAATGAATTGCGAGTGGTTTCATATTTATATCAATTAACTAATCAGATGAGTTTACCACTGCATAATAAACTACACTCATAATTCAATAATGCACATTCTATTTCTAAGTATAGGATCACGGAGAAGAACAGAACTTATGTGGACAACTGTACCTGATCTGCATGTCGCTCCATGTAATCCAAAGTGAACTCGTCAGCAGAAATGAGGATGAAGGCGTGAGAGTTGAGGGTGAGGGAGGCGCCGACATAAAGATCTTGAGCCCCCACATGACCCCAGCCCTTGCCACGCACCACCAGCCCACGACTTAAGAACATGCCAGCCCGTAATCCTTGTGTATACGGGGAGAGAGGGGGATTACACTCTACACTCGCTAAAACTACGGGTAAGAAAAGGGTACTTGAAGTCTCCATAATAACCCATTTAAAGGTGTAGTGGTGGTAAGAAAAAACATCTAATATGAGAATATAAAGGTAAATCATAATCAGTAAACCCAATGATCGTATATACCTCTTTCATACCCTTTATTTTATGCAGTTATAATATGTACATATAATGCCATGATCATTAATGCTATAGTTACATATTCGAAGCTATCTCAAACTTAATCAAATCTCCCTAGCAATAATTTTCCTGATATTTGCATATATATATTCGTATCACATAGAAATTGCATTTACGTTACTCATTTGCTTTCATCTGCTACTTAACCCATTCAGTACCGGTGACATGCTTTTCATTATATTCTGGTAACTATTAGACGATCTTATTCAGCTTAGGAAGGACATCTACCAATGAAAAGGCTACAGACTATCTCAATAAATCTATCCCTCTGGCGTAGGGATGCAGCGACCCCACCGCCCGCCACTTCGGTGGTGCAGTTAGCCTCTGTAGCAGTTACGGTGATTTCTTGTTACTGCCTTATTGTAGCACGGTTAAGGCTGGTGTGGTGCGATTTTCGCCAGGTGCAGGTGCTTCAGGGGGACTTTGTTGAGTTTTGCTGAGACACTGTTAGCGCTATACCAACATCAGCCACTGTGATAACATGATGGGGCGTGGTTGTGGTAAGACTTTGTTGTACTGTGCTGCAGTAAAGACTGTAACCACCATGCTATGATTGCTGTGCACTGTGTGCAGTACTGTGATTGTACCATGGAAGCCACATTCACTGTGGACGGTTGCGGTCTTTAAACCCGTATGTATGTATATCCTTCCTAACCTTCATAAAATCGTCTAAATTTAGCTGGAATTAAAAAAAAAGAGACGTCCCCAGTATCAAAAGGGTTAATCTTACTTCGACCACGTACCTGAGTTGATACGTGGAACCTCAAAGACAGAAATTGTGGAATCAAACACGTAGAAGTTGACAACAAACTCTCTGTCTTTATCCTTTTCCACGTCAGTGATAAGTTTTGCACCGAAGCGAAGAATAATTCCTTCACATCCACCCCTGTCAATATAAAAACAATCTTGTATTTTCATCATTATTCATTTTACATTAATGTTCTATTATTTTTAGCATGTTTTGTAATAATCTATTAACTGACAACCTTTCCTTCATAGTGTGTACTGGATATGTCAACTAACAGTTTAAATATGCAACTATATGCAACTAATAGTGTTTGTCTCGTTAGACAGCTTCAAGAGAGCTCTCGATGTCGAACTACAAAAAGTGCCAGACGAGTCCATCTTCACAAGGGTGCGCTCCACCTCTTTGAATAGTCTGCTGCACCAATCCTCAAACAACAACGAAGGGCGGTTTGCTCTTCGGTGCCACTAGCAAGAGTGGCGAACTCCACATAGGTGATATAGGTAGGTGTCATCATGTTTAATATTTCTATGCAAAGGCTACTAATTAGGGAAGGGTAATTAACCTTCTTACTAACACAAGTACTTCCTAAACTGAATAAAATTGTGTAATGCAGGCCAAAATACTATTGAAATTATGCCACCAAACTGAAAGAGTTACGGGGAGGCTTGGTTTTTCTGGACCCCCTTCTGCCTAATGTTGTAGCCACATTATTTTGGCGATTTTAAGATTTTTTTTGCCATTTAGGTGTTGAATTTTTCCAGGCAAGCAATAGCGATCCTGTGATCTAAGAGGAACCGGCCTTCGGCCTGGACATTTTTCTACCGAATAATTTGCAAAATTATCTCGAAAGGGGGTGTTTTTTAAAAGCTTGACGGAGGCCTAGCGAGGAAACTAAAAATAATATATAAATTCTTTAAATAGTTAAGCCTTAAAGGGTGTGTCCTTACCTGATATCCCTGGCGTGGTTGCCCCCTACGAGTGTAGTGACGGTGGTGGGCAGGGGGTGGAGGGGATCCCTGGGGTGTTCATCCAACCACCGGGGGTCCAGGGGTCCGTCACACCGCTTAGAGGGAGGAAGGCGGATCTTCCGGTGTAGGTACTGGTACTCTGCCGGCACCTGGTCTGCATACGAATATACATAATGTGCAGTCGTATATAAAAATAGCTGTACACTACCCCTGTATGTGATAAACTTTGAAACAGTGAACATTGATTGAGGGAACACATTGACCAGGAGGATGTGGCTAAAGTGAATGTTACAGAATATTGCATCAGTGTATTGTAATGATTATGCATTCAAAATATATTTTCCCATATCTGCAGGCATTTGCACTAACAATTTCGGAAAATAGTCTCTCGACTCAGATGGCTGATGATGATAAAATAGGAGCAAGGAGAGTTAAGACTGGTAACCTGACTAGCCCTTTCTTCGAGACAATCGGGCTATCAAATCTATATGGCTTGTCTGTATGTCTGTTATTCTAAACTGCATGAACTTAATCCCACAAGGACCCCAATGGAAATATGCCTAACGGCCTTATTGGGCTATACTTAGTTGGAATTATGCAAAGCTGGTACATGTCATATTTGTAACATATTATGTGGTACCAACACTGTAAAATGCTAACTGAATAAATATTATTATTATTATTAACTCATCTGATGAAAACCCGATTTCATCACCATCACAGTTGATCGTACTGAAAGGCTTAATAGTAATTGGTAGGGAATAAATGACACACTCTGTAAATTAATTATCAGAACTAAGCTTACCAATGTCGAGAACGTTCTTATAGTAGGTTGTGGTGAAGGCGTCGCACTCACACAGCCTGAGTAACCTGCCACACACCCTCACCTCCCGCCCCAACACAAGGTCCAGCGGTCCCAAAACACCAGGACGACACTCGGCCTGCAACACAATATATATATATATATATATATATATATATATATTGAGATTTTTATCAGCCAAGCGTGCTTCACATAATCTGATAGAATCCACATGTTTGTGAGCATTACATTTGCTCAGGTTTTCAAAGTTTCAACAACGTTGGATTGATATTTACTGTAAATAATTTTGATACTTTCTATTCCTAGAGATCATTCTTAAAGCTAAGCAAAATCGTCAAATGTCAGCCAGAGTAAAATGAAAAAGAGCTAGGGTGAGAAGGAACTTTGTCCTGTGTGTGTACCTGAGGGTAATGGTCCTTTAGGTGCGCCGTGCCGCCTCTCAGGTTTTTCAGGTTGAAGGTGGGTTGGTATCAGCCACCCATTGTGAAGATACTGTACTCCCTCACATGTCGACACTACAATAACGTTACCAAACAAACTGTTGTCTACATAAGTTTTGTTCTTCTTCCTTAACTTTATCTAATCCTAGAGTGGTAATCTTGTTTCGCCTTTTTACGTTGGCCATTTTAAGACATTTCACCCCATTCAGGTGTCTACTATATATTTTCTTTTCAAGGGAAAGCGAGCTTGCAAATTAAGAGAAACCGGCCTTTGGCCAGAACATTTCTACCAAATAATGTACAAATTTAGTTTGAAGGGGGAGGCAATTTTTTTTTTTTTTGTTTTTTTTTTTTTAAAGGTGGTCTAGACATGAAAAGAAAATGCTGGAAATTGCAAACACTTGTGACTGAGTGTGTACCTGCGGGCATCGGTCCTTGAGGTGCACCCTGCCGCCCCTGAGGCCCAGCAGGTTGAGGGTGGGTCGGTTGTAGGCACCGATGGAGGAAGCCCCTAGCGTCTCTGACACATCCTGGGTACAAGTTAGACTAGAGGACACATTGGGCGGATACAGGGATGGCAGCTAGAGATCTTATGGCATCAAAATAGTGTTGTTCACATCCTCCTAGTTATCTTGTAAGGGCAGTCATAAGTGTGGAAATAGCATAATATTCCTACAACAACCACAAAGATTTTAGAGCGAATTTGGATATCTCCCTACTGAGGCACGTAGCATTCCACTGTTTAAACCTCTATAGGGCAGCTTACATGTAAAACCTGTCGGCATGACCTTATTCAAACCTTGGGTATGGGTCCCCGCCTGAGGAGCTTGGTGGGTCTGGTGGGTGGCGTGGGTGTGAGGGCATCTTGGTGAGGTGTAAGGTGATGGACTCGTACCTCCCCAGTGTCGTCCTCCAGATAGTACCTCACCTCTACCCTCTCCGTCACCCCGCTTGTCACTCCGCCCACCACCTCACTACCCCGGGTCTCGTCCACCCACTCGCCGTAGAACCTTTGATATGTGATTAGTTTTATGAGTAATTCGTGTATATACTACATGTACAATAATGTCGCATCCCTATTAAATCTATCTTTTTTTTCTATCCATAGAACATATACAGTACGTACAGCCAAAGCATGTTCTTGTCCCATAAATTATAAATACTATATGAATATAAACGCCATCTGAAGAGGAGCACTTTAATCACAATGTTTCGCAGATAGCTTCTTAAGGTCACTAACTATCTGTGAAACGATGTCAATATAGAGCTCCTCTTCATATGGTGTTTATATTCATTCTGTCAACTTTTCAAAGTTAATTTAACATAAATGCTGTACCATGGGGCCTAAGGGTTATGGAGCATGGCTAGTAAATTGAAATAATAAAGTCTTAAACTTGTTTTGTTCCTCTGTCACACAATATATTTTTATTATAAGATGCGAACAGGATACTAAATTGATGTTCCGTGTCTGGCATACCTGAGGACCTGGCCAGAGTGCCTGACGAAGGTGGCCAGTGGATAGGTCTTCGGCCAGTCACCGTGGAACTGTAGCTTAGCGGCACGTGTCAGTTCTGGTACCGCCTCCTGAACCACAAGAGAACATAACGCTTAGTGTATTATCTGTGGGGTATCGACTATATATTTTGTTTGGGTTACCGGTATATGAAAACCAAAGAGAGGTCATTGTATAAACGTGTTGTATATGCAGTATTAATTAAGAATATCAAAACCAAGTTTTGTATTAACTAGGCCTATGCTTAAATATATGTATTAGTTATTAGCAAGTAAAAAATTCTAATAAGATTTAGAATTACTTAAATATCAATATCCAAAGTTAGCCTTATCATCAATGATCTTAGATCTTAGATCCATGGCAATAGTTTTGTTTTCTTTGGGAAGCTCTTAAACTTATGTTAGAGCAAGGATGCTCGATGGTTGAAAAAATTTACCCAGGTGCTAGAGGAGTTCTGTTAATTAGAAGATTCTAAACAAGTGCAAATGTGAGGGTGTTAGCTTGAGTAGAGACATTAGAGAGTGTTTATCTAGTTTGAAAGTGAAGGCGCTACCCATGAGACTTCCTTTCTGTAAAACAAAATCTGAAACTTACAGCGGAGTAACTGACTCCAGTAAAATCTGAGAATATTGTGCATATGACACCACTTTTTGTTTGAGGGGAGGGTGGTGACTGACCTGCTGCTGGAGTGAGGGCGAAGGGTGAGGCAGGAGGTCAGGTCTTGGACACAGACCGAGGGAGGTGAGGTAGGTCCTGGTAGCTGGGTCACAACTGGTCACCAAGTACTGTCTACCCAACACCTTCACACACTCACCCACCTGGCACGGAGAAGGGTATAGTTATGTGTTTATAGCGCTCATTCACTCACCACAACAGCCTTATTAATCCTCTCACTTTCTTGACGCAATTTTGAGCCTATTAGGGATACTTTAAAGCTTTTGTTACCATCAGGGGTGTTTAGAAACCATTAGTTTAGTTACTTCAATCTTTGCAGTTGTCTTTGAGTTAGCTGTGGGCAGAAAACTAATTTTGGAGAGGTAATTATAAGAGTGAGAGAACTCTATTTATTATTGCTAATCTGGCAACCTCTGCGTCATAAAAACGTGAAAGGGTTAAAGGCCTGTTTACACAGTCATGTTTTCATCCGTCCTCCAGTGAGGGCTGAGTATTGGAAGGGCTAATCTCGACGTGGTGTCGTATTTCACTGGGAAAAAGAGGGATTCAACATGTTGGTTTCTTGGCTATTCGCCGCTCGCAGTCCGCTGGGTATATCCGATCCAATGGCTTGGCTGCTTGCTTGGGCGCCTCTTGTACCAAACGAAAAACAAAAGACTTTCAGTAATGCGTGTTTGTTTACATTCATACCATTCCACGTCAAGAAACAAAAACGATATATTAAGCACACCATATACGAAGAATTCGCAGTCTGACAGCCGTGTGGTGTGGACGTCCATTGTCCGTTGGTGGCCCTTCGTCCACTAGTGAAATTAGGCTATGTACATTGCCCCATTGTGTCCGTTGGTGGCCCTTCGTCCACTAGTGAAATTAGACTATGTACATTGCCCCATTGTGTGCGGTGTTGTGCTCAGTGCATGGTGGGCAGGGGGTGGTCTCGTCGAAGAGTGTGTCCGCGGCCGGTGGACAAGGAGGACTTTGTTTACCGCCATATATAATATATAAGCCCATCCCCCCTAAACTGAGGGAAGGGGAGAGGCAGCCCCTCCCCATGATTGAGATTATGTGTTACCTTGAGGCTGTGGAGGGTGAGGTGCTGTGAGAGAGGGCTGGACTCGATGGCCACGCGCTGTCGTCCCACCAGAGTACCTGAAGGACAACATCTATAGTCTACGTCTATATATTAGTGGTTACGGTCCAGCTGGCACATCTATTCAAAGTTAAGTATTATTAGCTTTGTGAGATTTATTTATTTTTTCCATAATCTGATAACGGCTGGACATCATAATCAGATGGTTCCTCCTTCTTGTGATAATAAGTAACCCCGTACTTAACATTAATCATCAATTACAAATCCCAATGCACTTGAGTAAACTAATGAAAGCATATGGTCCTCCCGGGATTCGAACTCGGGACACCACACCCAGGACATGGGCATCTAAAACATTACACCACCAACACAGTTAAAGGGTGAGTACACGATCACGATTAATATCCATTTTAGAATTTTGGATAGCAATCTAATTATGAACTCAGACCCAACTGCATTATGGAAAGCGTAATTTCAACTTAATGAATAATAGGCTTAGATTATTAGGCTACACCTTTCCTTATGGTGTGTACAACAGCTATTTCAATGTAGCTATATATAATTTCAGCAAAGAGCAATTATTGTTTACAAATGTCCTAGATTAGGTCCTAGGTAAGCTCGTGATTTCTGAAAAAGACAGTTGAGTCATCCTAGAAAATAAATTCATATCGAAGGGGGGTCTCGTGGGTGTTTCTTTAAGTTTGATAAACCATTGAGCCGAACCTGTAAATTATGGCGCACGATACCGTCTGAGCTCCTTATTAAACTGGCTAAAAATCGTCTAATGGTAGCCAGCATATACCCCCACTCACCCTGGACTCCCCCGGCGTTGGGCGAGGGCGTCTGGACTACCCTCAGCGTGTCGTCCTCCAGGTAGTAGTAGATCTTCACCCTCTGCGCCACCTCCTCCTTCTTCTCCTGCTGGGTCCCAATAGCCTCCTCTGCACACACCGCACTGAAGCATAGAATCTGACCCAAAACAACATTATTTACCCCTTCTGTCCCAATAGCCTCCTCTGCACACTCCGCACTGAAGCATAGAATCTGACCCCCCCCCCCCCCCCAAATTAACATTATTAAGGGGTCACTTGTTTTTTTTTATATTTCTCATCTTCTCTCTCTTTTTCCTGGCTTGTATCCATTCGGCCCCATTCAGCCAACTGTTTTAAGACGATTATCCCCATCCAGGTGTCGATTTCTTCCTGGCGAGCGATAGCTACCCAGCATTGTATGGAGAAATCCGGCTTCACCGGAGACATTTTTCTATTGAAAAATTTACAAATTTAGCTTGCTGTCAAAACAAAAATATATTTATGCTGGCTCGCTTCCGCTCGCCAGGAAAATATTAACAGTAGGCTGAATGGGGCCGAATGGATACAAACCAAAGAGAGAGGGAGAGAAAGAGAAAAAAAAAGCGAAGTGGGCTCCCTTAACCCCTTCTGTACCGGCGACATCCTTTGCATTATATTCTGGCAACTATAAGACGATTTAATTCAGCTTAGGAAGTACGTTTACTCATTAAAAGGACACAGACTATATGTATCCTTATAGCTACCATACAGTATATATATTTCCTAAGCTTTATAAAATCGTCTAAAACGTTTACTCATTAAAATAATAGACTATCTCAATGTATCCTTTTAACTACCATATATCTTTCCTAAGCTTTAAAAAATCGTCTAAATGTCGCTGAAATCCAATAAGAAAGACGAGAGATATATGGTAACTAAAAGGATACATTGAGATAGTCTGTATTATTTTAAATGTCTTGGTGGTGTAATGGTTAAGGTGTCGACAAATCTGTATTGTGATAACCCGGGTTCGAATCCTGGTGGATCACATATTATGCTTTCATTAATTTCATTGGAGGTGTTTGATGTTGTGGTGAAATTAATCAAAAATAGATAATGAGTAAACATCCTTCCTTCATAAAGCTTAAGAGAGGTGTGTGGTAGCTAAAAAGATTATAGTCCATTGTTTTCCAGCTGAGGGTAAATTGCCATGTTTCTATCTGTATTACTTGGCTATAAGGTAGATTTTGTAGTGAAATATGATGTTAATTATGAAAACTTGGCATTAATACGACACACAGCCATGGTAGTTTCATATATTTCCATTAATTATCGAGAAATCAGCTACTAAGGGATTCAATTTACCATCAGCTGGAAAAAAAATAGAGTATAGTTGGGTAAACGTCCTTCCTAACCTGACTAAAATATTCTAATAATTTCCAGAATTGAATTAAAAGGACGTGGCCGGTACTGAAGGGGTTAAGGGGGAAGTAGTTGTTTTTTCTGGAACCCCTTCTCCCTCGTGTTTAGCCCCTTTAATATTGATATTTATAGACGTTCGCCCAATTAGTTTGTCGTTAAACAGTCTATTTTAAGACCTTTCGTCCCATTTCTATATCAATATCAAGACCTTTCGTGCCACGTAGGTGTCGATTATCCTGGCGAGCGATAGCGAGCCTGAAATTTTGGAGGAACTACCGAAAAATGTACAAATATATATCGAAAGGGAGGTTGAGGATAATTTATTTAGCTTGACGGAGGTCTAGGGAGGAAACAAAAACAATAAATAAACTCCTAAATAAACCTTACCCCCTTCTGTACTGGCGACTTCTTTTATATTTTATCCTAGCTGTTCATAGTCGATTTTGTGCAGTTTAAGAAGGATCTGCGGTAGCAAAAAGGGTTAAGTGAGAGAGTTAGAAGCCTTTTGATTGTTGGAGGGCCCTTTTTAAACTGAATACAATCATGTAATACTAGCCAGAATAAATGTAAAAAGACGTTTCGGTACAGGGGTTAAAGAGTAGGTTATTACTGACCTTTTCCATTGTACAAGACGTAAAAATAACGTTTGAAAGTATCAGTACAGGAGTACCGGCAGAGAGATAGATATGTAGGCTATACAGCTTATTTGGGCGCCAGTCCCTGTTTCCATGGCAACGTTGTTATTGTATGCGTTCTCTGTGATACGTACGTTTTCTTTGGTTTAAGAAAATTAAATATAGCCTATACATGTAAATTACCATATTAATCTTGCTAATTTAATTGATTTTGTTCGTATTGTTGTTTTCATCCTCCGTGTTTGTATATAAGTATTTAGAATTTCGAGGTCCGATTTATAGGTTAAATTGTGTGTGTGTGTGTAGAATGTTTTTATACATATAGTGTGTATATACTTTGTGTGGTGGTGGGTTATATCCTATCTTGTAAGTTTCATAAGTATGACCTCTCATATTCGCTGTATTTTTCCACATTATATACCTTACCACAAACCATAATTATTGTTTTGTAATTACCGTACTCTGCAAGATCCTATTGCATAATATGCATGTCTTCCGGTCAATGTTTCCCCAGCGTTGGAGGTTGAAAAACAAATATATATATATATATATATATATATATATATATATATATATATATATATATATATATATCGGTATATAATATATATTATTATTTTTTCCTTAAATAATAGTGTACCGTATACATGTTCGCTTCAATTTCCATATGTCCATTAGTTTTGCTTTAGAAATATATCTGATTATCTGAACTGCGTATCTTTAGTTGAGGCCACTTAATCCATATTATGTATATTGCCAGACGCTTTCTAGCCTTTTGGGGGTCCTATGCGAAATATTGTTTGGAGAAACTATTTTGTGAAACTATGGTGGGGGATTCCAACCCTCTAAGATGGTTCGGGAGCACGCCTTTAACATTTAAATGCATCAATCTGGTGCACTTTAAGAGGAAAAGAGGCTAGATCCGTGAAAAAAATCTTTAACATTTTTGTTTTCTCTAAAATTCAAATCAAACATCTCAAGTTAACCCCCGCAATTTAAACCTACATAAAATTATAAATGGGACACACTGGGGTTCCCCTACAGGATTTACCGAATCTGCATTATAACATCTAAATGCGCATACAGTATATGAGACAGATGTTACACCCAATGTTTTATATATATATATATATATATATATATATATATATATATATATATATATATATATATATATAGTTATATATATATATATTGTACACTATATATATATATATATATATATATATATATATATATATATATATATATATATATATATATATATATATATATATATATATATATAATTAGACCAAATAGTGTTTATATATAGGGCTAATTGTATATAAATTGCCTTAGGATAGGTATAGGGTTAATGTATGGCATGATACTGTAGTTTAGGATATAAGGCTATACAATTTAGGATTGGGTTAAGATTGAAGTGATTGCTAGGTCAGGATAAGTTAAGTTATTCAGGGACAAAATTGGGATAAGTTAGGTTAGCATAGTTGGGCTAGTTAAATTTGTTTCGTTATTGTAATAAACTTAGCCTATTCTCACCAAGATGCATAGTCTATATAGGCTATTATTAAATCGCCATATCAAAGTACAAAGGAGTACAAAGGAAATCAAGCAACAACAGGTCTAGTGACCCTTCTAGGCTGCTTGTCCTCCAAAACACTGAGGATCAAGTGTCCAAACAGTGGTTTAGAGTGGGTAAGGGAACATTGGAAAGGGAACTACTGCCCTGGAACTAATGTCCGTGGCAGGACTAGGAAGTTAGTAGGGGACATATGGGTTAGTAACTGAGGGGAGGATAAAATAAAGTTATTAATTTACAAACGCAGTCAGTCGCGGGTTTGATGAGAGATATTTGTCTAGGCGGAGTTTAAATGAATCAACGGTGCTGCAGTCTATAACGTCTCGGGGGAAGCCCATTCCACAAGTTGACAACTCGATTGAAGAAGAAATTCTTAGATTCGTGTGAGTTAAAAGATTTACTAATAATTTTGCAATAATATCCTAACCTATAGTCCGTTCATTTTAAGTTGGGCAGAAATCGTAACCTCTAACCTCTTTAGGCTAACTCAAAAAGGGCTAGAGCAAATGAGCTGTCAATTTCCACACCTATATTCCCTAGCCAAGTCTTCCAATTTGGTAGAGAAATTAGCTCGATTACTCGTCCTTTTTTAGTTACAGAGGTTAGAGGTTACGATTTCTGCCCAACCTAGAATGAACGGACTATAAGGTTAGGACATGTTGATTTAATAATATACTGTAGACTATGCATCTTGGTGAGAATAGGTTTACATTTTTGTTGGATATAGGCTAAGTTTATTACAATAAATAAACAAATTTAACTAGCCCAACTATGCTAACCTAACTTATCCCAATGTTGTCCCTGTAGCCTATAACTTAACTTATCCTGACCTAGAATTAACAGACTATAGTTAAAATATGATAGGCTACCCATAATTTGTTTTTAAATTATCCTGATTAGGAAAAAAATATCTTTGTCAGCGAGGCTCGAACTCTCAACCTTCGAATTTAAACTCGCGACGGTTATCACGGGAGGGCCGCCACGTACGCCGCCCAATGCATCACCATCTGTGCAAAAATCTACGCCCCTTGGCTCCGCCTATCTTGTTCACCCCCGCCAATTTTTGTAAACAAATAAAACTAGACGTCCGAGATCGCCCTTAGACGACAAGAAACAACTTCATGTACCTTAAGTTAATTTGGCATCACTTAGCCTACGATTGAATTGGCTAAATTAGATATTGGGAATAATGAGCAGGGCGATGGAATTAATGGACAGACAACACTTTGTTAACCCCTTCTGTATCGGCGACGTCTTTTTAACTTTATGCTGGCTACTGTTAGGCGATTTATTCAGTTTAAAAAGAGCCTCCAACAACCACAGGCTACCCCAGAACCTTCTTAAACTTCATAAAATCGTCTAATATAGCTAGAAAACAATTGAAAGACGTCGCCGATAAAGAAGGGGTTAATATTGACAACTTGCTTTAGTAATAAATAAATAAGCCTATCAATAATCATTAGGATAATTATTTGGAGAAGGCTCGTCGCCTTATTACAAATGATTTAATTGATTTATTAGAGATAATGCAGGTCTATGGAATCTGTATACTGTAGGCCTATTCATGTATAATCCACTGCGGGAGAATAAGTGTATAATCACATTTATAAGACTCGATATTACTGGAAAAAAATTACGCCTTGTTCCCTAAAGCCGTGGTCACACGAGCGATTTTTCCGTCAATTTTCCATGAGCAAGTTTTTCTCGTTATATTTCGGGACTTTTTTGCACTGATATCGGTAACTAGACTGAAGATAGAGTATGTTAGGCGGGTGAATTCTGAAAGAGTGTAATTTTTTAAGCTGCCAGACCATAATTGCCCGTAAAAATTGCTCGAAAAACGGCTCGTGTGACTCCGGCTTTAGGCGGTGACCACGAATAAATTGCCCCCGTAATCATAGAATTCGTTCAATACACGACTCGAGTTTCAGACTATATGGAAGTAGAGCCATAAACATCCATATTAAAAGAGACATTCATAATGTGAGATTCAGATATAAAAAGTGTGATCAATTTAGTTTTATGTATATATAAATGTATTGCAACCATATTTTAGTTCTTAATTCTGCTAAATATTGATGGCTACAGCTCCAACTTCCTTATAGACCAAAACTCGCAAGTCGTTAAAGGTTAAATTATACAGTAGCTTGTTAGGGGCTAGTACTATGATTTTATTCTAGCTATAATTACAAGATATTTAGCAGCTTGGGAAGTATCTGTGGTAGTTAAAACGGTTGGCTGAGATAGTTTGAAACCTTATTATAGCTAGAGGTCCTTCCTAAGCTTAATATTATCGTCTAATAGTTGCCAGGTTATGATGAAAAAGACGTCCCTGGTACTGTACGGGTTAACCCATTATGTACCAGTGACGTATTTTTAATTATATCAGTAGTCTGTAGCCTATTAATGAGTAGACGTCCTTCCTAAGCTGAATACAATCGTCTAAGTTTCCAGAATATATTGAAAAGGACGTCACTGGTACTGTACGGGTTAATGATTGTATTTGCTAAATGTATCATCGGTAGCCTACTCCTCAAAATACCATTTTATCGCATCGCCTTGCAATTAATCACTTTAG
Organism: Paralithodes platypus; assembly: GCA_032716605.1. NCBI lineage: Eukaryota > Metazoa > Arthropoda > Malacostraca > Decapoda > Lithodidae > Paralithodes > Paralithodes platypus. Next base: position 43,269,837 of record CM064507.1, read on the forward strand.
ATTAGTTTCAGGCTATACGGAAGAACAAATACCATAATAATGTAGGCTACTTATCGGGTTGGCATGATTTAAATCAGCTGTTTTTGACACAATAAACGTCATAAATGTAATTTTATTTTCTAATAAATTTTGCAAAAACAAATGCATTAACCAATTATATATGTATATAGTGAAGTATATAAACTAAATACAATTAATAATTTATTTATACTACAGTGAATATATAAACATAGCAAGCCACTTACGATTGATCATTAGTTATTGGAAGAAAAATAAAATCTTTAATTTTATAACTGTCTTCGTAGCGCAATGGATAAATGCACTGAATTTCGGTGTGAGCATCCAAGGTTAGAATCCCTGGACTGCCACATGTATTTATTGATTTCATTAATTGGGTTTAAGAGTAAAGTCGGTTAGTGGAGGGAACATAATAATTACAATTATCGAGAATAAAATAATATAAATTACAGTACCATAAAGCTAATTATTATTCTTTGTATTTGATATATTCAGGAATAGGCCTAATAGATAATTTTATATTGTGTAATACATTTATAGAAAATAGTACTGTATAAAGATAAATTTGACTACTAAATATGTTAATTTCTTGATCATTGTTCCATCAAATCAGGGATATATTATATAATTCTTCTAAGGAGCAGCCGTTAGAACTATTGAATGTATGGAATTAATAATTTAATTTTTATCACGCGATATAAAATCAAACTCAATACAGGAAATTTTACTTGTATTTGTCCTTTTCTGGTATTTATGTTGTAGCTATAGTATTGTGGGAAAGCATGAAAGAGCTATATAAATAGGCCAAGTAATTTAGTACTAAATGTTCATGGTTTGTATTAATTATTAGATTCGCAAATTGGCGAGATGTTATATATTTATGAGTTATGACATTTAAATCAGTCATAAAATATTTATGACGATTCTTTTCCAACCCTGCTACTGATACATACATCTTTAATATTTTACCTTTCGTATAAATTATTTCCAAATACCTCATTACCAAAATAATTGTAGGTTAAATCGTAATAACACGGCATTTTCTTTTAATTATCGCGTTGGAAAAATTACGATATACTGCAATCAAGTTAATGTAGATGTTTACATATAATTTGGTCTGTAATGTTTAATCAATTTAAATGTCACAACTCATGAAGGATTAGTGTTCAATTAGTTGAATATTTCGTCTAGGGCCTATACTCTGTAAACTTTTTTTGTTTTCAGAGTATATTAATTGTTATGACCAATTTGGTTGCATATTAATTTCAAATAACTTTTAAATGTGGTCATTATTTCCTGTAATAATTTTTCAATTTTTATTTTCTTACAAGAATAGGCCTATTAATTTCTCAAGATATGTTCATTTTACCAATGGTGTTGCATATACTTATTAGTTTAATTTGTTGCATCTTTGTTTATTTCCAGTATTTGTTTTTTCTTGAATTTCTCATATGTATATTAGATTTAAAGATATTAATTTCTTACATAGATATTTAATTTTACCATTTTTTGCATTTATTAGTCATTTAGATATTTCAATTTGTTTAATAGGCTTTTATCCTATATGGTATTTTTGTAATTTCCAAGTTATTTTATATTTTGTTGAATTTCATATAATTCTATGTTTATAATTTCTTCAGATTCTTATTTCTAGGATATTATTTGCATATTAATTTTAGTTTAATTATTAGCACATTTCCATTTGTTTACTTTATATATTGGTTGTTAATTTCATTATATTGTGCACAAGTTACAAAAACATATTCATAATGTGGGAAACAAAACACAAGTTAGAAAAGGGTAATATTTATATAAATATATGGGTTTATATTATATACAAAGGAGACTCTTGCATACGAAAGATTCAGGTACAATATAATTTACTTAACATAGCACTTCTTACAGAAGCAAAGGATGTCGCACCTAGAGATGCCCTTACAGCTAGTTTGGTGGTGGTGGTGGGTCATCTACTTCTTGGCGGACCTCTTCGCGGCCTTCTTCGGCGTAGGCTTCTTCGCGGCGGGCTTCTTAGCGGCGGCGGGCTTCTTGGCGGCGACGGCGGCGGGCTTCTTGGCGGCGGCGACGGGCTTCTTGGCGGCCTTCTTTGGTGACTTCTTGGCGGCCTTCTTTGGTGACTTCTTGGCAACGGCCTTCTTAGCGGCGGGCTTCTTGGCAGCGGCCTTCTTAGCGGCGGGCTTCTTCGCAGCGGCCTTCTTGGCGGCGGGCTTCTTGGCGGCGGGCTTAGCTTCATCCTTCGCGAGCTTGAATGAACCAGAAGCACCAGCTCCCTTAACCTGCTTCAGTGCACCAGATGTAACTCCCTTCTTCAGAGCGAGCCTCAGACGGGAAGCAGCCTTCTTATCATCCCCAACCTTGTAGTTAGCAATGATGTACTTCAGGATGGCTTGGCGAGATGATCCAGTGCGCTCCTTCAGATCCTTGACGGCAGCAGAAACCATCACGGCGTAAGCTGGGTGGGTAGGCTTGGCAGCAGGCTTCTTTGCCTTGGTGGCCTTCTTGGCAGGGGCAGCAGCAGGGGCGGGAGCAGCATCCTCAGACATGATAGCGAGTGAAGTGGGTTGTTGAGCGGATACTAGAGATGTGTACGGCACGAAGGCTGGAGAACAAGTGATAATAATTTCCGGCAGCCGCGCGCTATACCAACTCGTGCGGACGCAAAAGTACCAGCCTAAACATGAACGCCCGTTTTCGTTCGATGTTGATAGTCGCTCGCGACCATTTGTGTTTGTTAAGTTAGTTTATTTGCATATTTAGCCAAACGGATTGATTTATTCAGTTACTGTTGCCTATATATGCAATGATCATTGATTTAGCTATAATATTATATTAGTTTTTTAGATGCGCGACCCTCCTTTACTGAGAAATTACGGTAGTTGCGAAGACAACCGTAATCCAAAACTCTGCATAGTCTTATTTATCGCTTTACACAGCATAAACAAGTAACTTTTCCAATATCATGTATGTAAAAAATGATAGAAGAATCATTGGTGAAGGATTTCAAACTAATACAATAGCATTCAGGAAAAAAGTGTGGCCGTAGTAAGTTAATGAATTTGGATAAACAAACACAATCTGCCCCTCTCACTGCCATGTCTACTCCTATCGCAAAGGAGTCTTTCTCGTGTTTTCTCTTAATATATAATAAAATATGACTTTTTATTGATAGTATATGTGCTCAAACCATTAATACATGTCAGTATACTACATGTAACATACTAATTTGAGTCTGACATAGACTAAAATGACGATTTTTACTGAAATACGTAGATGCCTCTCCCCGGTTAAACTCAACCGAAAATAGAGCGGTCATGGAGGTCGAAGCTACCAAAATCATGTTCCATATAATATTTTTAATGGGAAAGCACTTTATATTTCCACTTTCATAATCGTTTTCAAGCTCAACCGCAAGTTAAATTACCTAATAATATTACTTCATTGGTAAATTACTGGGGAAAGAGCCATGGTGCCTTACCACCCTGATTTTATATGAAGGCAAAGTTGCAAACCATTCCCACCTATTATCATCGTTGTGCAGGTTTATATAAGATTAAAATTAAATTAAAGCTCATGAGTAAGTAAAACAATTGAGTCAAATGTTACCAGATTTCATATTTTTGTTCAGGTGGATATCAAGCACAGAAAAAGTGTATGTGAAAAATGCATATAGTTCCTATTATAGTAATACATAGTAGCCTACTATATTATCTCGAGGAAACGTGTAACAACCTTAAAACTATCAGATAGAGTAATGAATGGCTGTATGTATGTAGCCTACATAAACATCATTGTAATAGATTACAGTAAATTAGGAGTAGCAGCTATATGAATTTAACAAAGCATAATTTATATTATAAAGTATTCAAGGTGTCAGATTTAATGCTGCAATACGTATGTATGTATATGCTGTGTATGTTATTAGTGGGTTGTTACTATCTTGAGCAAATGATTACCCATATTTACATTAAATTGTATTAGTGTTATTGTTTTATTATAATACTGCAACGATGTGTGTTAATCTACGAATCAACCCATGAGCTTAACTATACAACTTACTACTATAGTAGAGATTCCTTAGACAGGAGTCTGAAAAAGCTTAACCAAGTCATGAAACTTTGTGAGTCTTTGAATGCATGATCTGGGAAAACTTTGTCATTAGCAACATGAGCTTAATGTAGCCTACCACATATCGTTACTCAAGTGTCTTGCAAAAATGTGTATATTATAGCATCATTATATACATATGTAGATTAATATATTTAGGCCTTACCAGAAACTGTAATTATACATAATAATGATAGTTAAATGGGTTGTGGAAACCTAAACACGTGGTTCTTGATTCCTTTTTCGTATGTGTAGATAACAAATAATAATTAAAAGCAACCTTACATAATGTAAACTAAAGTACCCCAATATATGCATGTGGTTTGTCCTAATTATAAAATAAACAAAACATCCAGGGGATGGTCCTGTTATGTTTGATGTGTCACAGCTGTAGGCTAAATATATATATATATATATATATATATATATATATATATATATATATATATATATATATATATATATATATGCTGATGTTGAATATATCTTACAAAGTGATGCAACATGGTGGGCCTCGTGCTATTGAATACTGAAGCTGTGTAATTATAATAACATACCATATAACGTGTAATTTATGTTGATATTGTTTTATACGAATCTAGGTGTATTGACGATATAATATATCCAGACTGAAAATTGTGTACCCATGTATGTTAGAAAAAGTGAAGAATGATGTTTACGTAATCTTATGTGACTCACAGTATGTTTTAATTCACTTGAGAGTTTTCTTAGGACTCCCTTCTACCTTATGTTTAGCCAAATTAGTTTTGAGATGACACGTTCGCCCCATTTGTTTGGCGATTTTAAGGGTGTTCATGCCATTGTTGTCAAATTTAAGTTTATTTTTTATAACATTAGTGATTTTGTTAGGTATGCTACATTAGTCTAATATTATTTTTGGTATACTACATTATTGTGGAATGTGCTACAGTTCAGGTGTAGTAACCTACAACATATTATATATATTTATATATTGAATTTATCAAGTATTCTCAAACTTCAATGCGGTGAGTTAATTTTCTGTGTTTCAATTATTTAGTGTGATGTACAACATATGTTGGTAATGCTAAATCAAGGTACAGGGGTGAGGTAGGGGGGCAACATCTTCTGCCAAATTGTTACTCCTGCATTGATTATATTTAGTCCGGTGCATCCCGTCAATTAGTTAGTTGAGTAGCTATGCAGTAACACACACACACACATTAAATGAATGGATATCGACCCTTTAGAGGCATTCCAAAGAAGAATAACGAAAATGATACATAGTATTAGAAACTTATCCTATGAGAGGTTGAACGCCTTAGGCTTGCACTCTCTAAAAAGACGAAGGTGTAGGGGAGACATGATAAGAGGTATTTAAATGGATAAAAGGTATACATAAGGGCGATATAGATGAGGTATTAACCTTAAAGCTAAAGCACGGCGACATAACCCGCTCAAATGGTTTCAAGTTAGATAAGTTTAGATTTAGGAAAGATATAGGAAAACACTGGTTTGGGAATAGAGTTGTTAACAGTGGAATGGACTGCCCAGAGCAGTGATTAGCTCAGGAACAGTTGAAAGCTTTAAGCTTAAGTTGGATTCCCATATGGATGATATGGACTGGGTGTGAATGGGAGCTGCCTCGTGTGGGCCGCATGGTCTTTGCAGTTTCCCGCGATCTTATGTTCTTAAAATACTATAACTATAACTATATATAAATTATATATATATATACTGTATATTATACTGTATAATAAGAACAAGATTACGGGAGTGCAGAAAGCCGATTGGCCCACACTAGGCAGAACCCTTTCACATCCAACCCATCTTGTCCATAAGCCTATCTAATTTTATCCATGAAGCTCTCCATCGTATATACAGTTTGTGTGTGCCTGTACAAACAAGACACTCCCTATAGCTTAATCGGTGTACGTGTACAAACAAGAAGCTCCTAATATTCCATACTATAGTGAAAACGTGGCAGTCTACGCGGGAAGTGAATAGGTGATGTGGTGATCAATGTGACATGTCATACACAAAATACTACACCATATTACACTACACTAATGTAATTAATAGGTTACTGGAATCATAGGTGGGCAATATAGAACCCAATTACAGATACCTTATGAATGAATGCCAATCTCTGGCTATTACTAGTCACGTGGAATGTGTGTGTGTCCTAAACAATATGGGAAAATACGAAGTGTAGAGAATCAGCTGCCTGAGTTTGACAGAAGACGGCTTGGCGCGCAACCAACGGGAGGGGGACAGTAAAGCGCGCCAAACTCAACTAGGAACATTAACAATAACCACAAATGCGTGCGTTTTCATAGTTTATGCTATAACTGTTATGACATTATTGATACAGATGCTTTCAAACTTATTTTTTGTTCTCTTGAAAGGCAACATTTAACTTTCCGATTGGCCTTCTGATAGATTTGGCAACGTTGTAGATACACAAGGAGATAAGCCGGTATCACACGAACACTATTTCCCTCAACTTTTATCGGCAATTCAAGTGTGGCGGCATGTGAGTTAAACTTTATTAAGCATTTAGCAACAAGAATACATATATATTAATTCTAGTTCCGATAACAGTGCAACATATTAAAGAAGTGTTACATCAACAAAATTTAGCCATACAAAATTGACGCTAAATGTTCTCGTGTACACTCACTCTCGTGCATTTGAACTCAGAAAGGGAAAGGGGGGAGGAGGTGGGAGGATAACGACCTTTGAAATCTGTCTTCACTCATTGCTTTTCATATCAGCTGTTTTGTAAATGTTCAATATATTTTCTCCTGGGCAGTTTGTATGCATAATCTGTAAAAAAAAAGTCATTAGTACAAGCCTAAGCCTGTGCAGTTTTTATTCAATTTATTATTATTATTATTATTATTATTAATTTATTTACTTAGTTTTATATATATATATATATATATATATATATATATATATATATAGATATATATATATATATATATATATATATATATATATATATATATATACTGTATATATATATATATATATATATATATATATATATATATATATATATATATATATATATATATATATATATATATACATATATATATATATATATATATATATATATATATATAGGCTATATATCGATTATATTGTGTAAGAACATATAATTCACATTAGCCCATTCAGTGCGTTGGGGAAGTTCATAATGTTATTGCGCCTGTCATTAATATATCCTATTCAGCTTAGGATGATCCTGTGGGAGTTAGAAGCTAGGTTAATGCGTTAACAAATCTTAAATTAATATAGCATAAAGAGGTGTAGGCCTATATGGTAGGCTAGTGTGTTCTGACATTGATAGTCGATTACATTAAGTATATAATATTTCAACCTGCAACCATAAGAGAGAGAGAGAGAGAGAGAGAGATTGGCTTGGGAGAGGAGGGTTAACAAAGGTTTAAATTTTAGAGCAACTTTTTATTCGGCAACTCAGGGTCTAGCAGCTTTCCAATACGACATAGGCCTATATAACAATCCATTCACCAAACTACCTTCCATTTAGTCGCCGATACCAAAATAAAATAGTCTCTAGATATTGTCATAATAAAATTGCGCATCAAAAGTTGGCGGGCAAAGCGCTCATGTGATCTTGGTGCGACTCAGCCTTTGAAATGCGGGAATCATTCCTGGCGGGAGAAAGAGGCGGGAATTTAAAACCATTGTCTGGTGGATACTACGAAACTAAAGTAGCCACCCAATTATTATCACCACGGATCCACAAATATCACCATCACCAATAATTATAGGGTTGAGTTTCGTTCTTTGAATATTAGGCTATTGTCGATTATGGTTAACTTATATGGTAATTTTTCTAAGGTGATGGTGACTTCACTGTTTCTTTCGGTAGTAAATTTGATCGCTCATTGAGTTTAGCACTATTACACCCATCTATCAATATCCACAGACTTCAGCCATATAAGATATACGCGCAGTCTTTCCTCTCACTACAACAAAACGCTTTCCATACTGCAGTTGATTATATTGATATCCAAAATTCGAAAATGAATATCAATCGTGATCGTGTACTCAACCTTTAACTGTGTTGGTGGTTAAGATGCTTATGTTCTGGGGGTGGTGTCCCGAGTTCGAATCTCGGGAGGACCATATGCTTTCATTAGTTTATTCTATTACATTGGGGTTTGTAATTGATGATGAATGTTAATAACGGAGTGTTACGTATATCCATGGCATATACAGTATATATATCCACTGTTCCACACCCATTCCTTGAACTCATACCTACACACCCAAATCTTCAAGGCACAAGTAGATAGGCACATGGACGTGATGGACTGGGTGTGAAAGGGATCTTCCTATACTAGCCTACTCCCCTTTCCGTTTTATGTATAATTACCAACACAGCAAAACTATCACCCACACTATTGTCAGGATATTATTGCTGGAATAAGCACTCATGTGATTATTCCGTTTCAAATAGGTAGGTCAGAAATCGTGAACCCAAACCTGGCTTACTCTTCCCAAATGGTAGAAATATTAGCTTGATTACCCTAGTCGTTTGTGAGTTATAGAGGTTAATGCTCAAGAGATTTGGCCTACTTATTTGGAACAGGGTATAGGTCTACTGTACACCATGGAGGTAGAATATATATATATTCCATGGTCTACACACACACACACACACACACACAATGGACGGGGGACGGAAGTTGTAGGGGGGAATGGGGGAAGTTGAGGAGTGGGTTCTTGAATGAGTGAAGGGGCCATGACAAAATTAATTGTCTTAAAACACTTTTTTAAAACATAGGAAAAAATACACTTAGTAGGCTACTGTATATGATATGTTTTTGCAACAATGGTCTCTTCATTATTTATAGGTAGGCCAGAAATCGTGAACCCTACCCAATGTAACTAAAAAAGAGCTAGAACATAATATGAACTGTTAATACCTATTGCCTGGCCAACTATTCCCAAATTGTAGGTTTCTTAGCTCGATTACTGTCGTCGTTTTTAGTTATAGAGGTTAGTGTTCATGATGTTTGGCCTAATGAATAGACTATATTATTGTTGTATATCAATAGAGGTAAACAAAGTTGTTGTGGTGTTTTATTATGCTTCTGAGCGTGACTGTCTGTAGTCTGTACACACATTACTAAAACCCTGTTTACAGTAGGCCAAATCTCTTTGAACATCTCTATTACTCACAAACGACTTGAGTAATCGATCTAATATTTCTACCATTTGGGAAGGGTCAGCCAGGGAATAGATGTGAAAAATTACAGCCCATTTGTTCTATCGCTTTCTGAGTTACAGAGGTTAGGGGTTACTATTTCTGGCCTACCTATTTGGAACAGGGCATAGACAGCGAGGAGGGGAGAGAAGCGGGAAATTCATATGGGACGGGTTTTCAGGCCGACCAATCACCGCATGGCATTTAAAAGGCGCGCCATAACTCGAGCTTCCCTACCGTTATGGTGTGCGTGTGTCTGTGTGGTGTGTGTGAGAGAGAGAGAGAGAGAGAGAGACTTTCCAACTTAGAAAATGGAAACTCAGCATTATTTTCATTTCATCAGAGCTAGGGGTAGGGTCACACGTCTCGCAATCATGGCTCTTTACCATCCTAGCTCACATTTGTTCACAAGATCACTTACATTACACACAAATATCACATTCACCACATCTCATTTATCACATACTTCACATTCACCACAGATCTCATTTATCACATACTTCACATTCACCATCTATCTCATTTATCACATACTTCACATTCACCATCTATCTCATTTATCACATACTTCACATTCACCATCTATCTCATTTATCACATACTTCACATTCACCATCTATCTCATTTATCATATACTTCACATTCACCATCTATCTCATTTATCACATACTTCACATTCACCATCTATCTCATTTATCACATACTTCACAATCACCATCTATCTCATTTATCACATACTTCACATTCACCACTATCTCATTTATCATATACTTCACATTCACCATCTATCTCATTTATCACATACTTCACATTCACCACAGATCTCATTTATCACATACTTCACATTCACCACATATCTCATTTATCATATACTTCACATGCACCACATCTCATTAATGACATATATTTCACATTCATCATCTATCTCATTCATCACATACGCCACATATCTCACATGTACCATATATAATTTTCACCAGACATGTCATAACATAGTTCACATTCACCACATACAGTACCCCATTATCAGATATTTCATATAAACATCTCACATTCACCAAACATCATATTCCCTACTTATCTATCATTCACGTTTCATATCCATCACATCTCGAAGTCGCAAATATTTCACATTCACCACGCCTTTAACATTCATAACATTTCACATTCAGGCATTTCACATTCGTCATACATCTTACATTTACCACATTCAGTCATCACCACCCCACCCACCAAGGGTGTGTGTGAATGGGATCTGCCTCGTGTGAGCCGGTCGGCCTTATGCAGATTTCCGGTTTCTTATGTTCTCATGTTTTTATTCAGCACATGCATCACAAGTAATCAAGTATCAAACATCTCCCTTCATCACCTATACAAAATCACATCTCACATTCACCACTAAGTTCGCGATATGTCTTACATCGCGAATAAATGAGATGTGTGTTACGATGCAAGATGTATAACGAACACATCTTACATTCATAACACATTTCACATGCACAACATTTAATCAGACCTCTCACTTTACACTCGCCACATTCAGTACATTCCACTCATTCAGATTTATCATCACACGTATGCTACATTAATAATTTATCTGACATTCACATTTAACATGCATGCCACAGACAATACAGTTTATCTTCGCCACATTTCACTATATATGTATCACATTATACATTCACCCCATCTCACATTTGTATCTTACATTCATCACTCATATTTCACATTCACCTCGGTATATTCATCTCACATTCACATTAATTACACACATCACACATATTACATTACATACATTAAACTCATCAGGCTCATCTCATATATCACATTATTCATCAGACATTACATTCGCATTTTAGCATCACACATTTCACATTCACAACATTCATCATCAGGGGGATCAGCCGGGTTGGGCCAATCAGCGCTCTGCAGACCCCCGTAATCCTGCGTTAATCTCTAACCGGTTTGGTAAGATGATCCTCAGGGTATTAGAGTGTTGAGCCTATAATTGGGCTTTGTAATTGGGGTTGTGTGGGACAGGGATCTGCCTTGCTTAGGCCAATCGGCTTTCTGCAGACTCCCATTTTCTTATGTTCTTATGTTCTTATAATTTACGTTCACTAGATTCATCAGGCACATTTCACATTCAATGCAATTAACGCCATTTCACATTCACCGTACATCTCATTCACCATGCATCTCTCATTCATCATACATCTCATTTACCATACATCTCACATTCACCATACATCTCACATTCACCATACATCACATTCACCATACATCACATTCACCGTACATCACACATTCACCATACATCACATTCACCATACATCACATTCACCATACATCACATATTCACCATATATCACATTAACCATACATCACATTCACCATACATCACACATTCACCATATATCACATTAACCATACATCACATTCACCATACATCACACATTCACCATATATCACATTAACCATGCATCACATTCACCATACATCACATTCACCATATATCACATTAACCATACATCACATTCACCATACATCACATTCACCACACATCACATTCACCATATAGCTCACATTCACCATACATCACATTCACCATACATCACATTCACCATACAGCTCACATTTACCATGCATCACATTCACCATACATCACACATTCACCATACATCACATTAACCATACATCACATTCACTATATATCTCAAATTCACCATGTATCGCACATTCACCATACATCTCACATTCACCATACATCTCACATTCACCATACATCTCACATTCACCATATATTATCTCAATTCACCAAAGGCCTACATCTCACATTCACCATACATCTCACATTCACCATATATCTCAAATTCACCATGTATCTCACATTCACCATACATCTCACATTCATCACCACGTCTCATAGTCACCACATACGTGTCATATTCATCCATGCATTACACTATTAAGCATATCACACACCCCATATACAGTATACTGTATATCTCATATTGACCACTCTTCTCATCACATTTTCCTCATAATCATATATACATTACACTTGTCGCATAAGAACATACAAAATGAGAGTCTGCAGAAAGACGATTGGCTCATACAAGGCAGATCCCTCTAGTCACAACCAACCCTAGATCACATGCATTTCACTTTCACCACACATTCATTCATCACATTCACCACTCGTCTCAATCGTCACACATCGTTCTATCATATGCATCTCACATAGGTCTCACATGAATCACACATATAAATAACTTTCACTACATATACAGTATGTATCATTCTCCATGCATGTCTCACTTTTATAATAGGCCATGGTCCTATGCATATTACATAGCACATTATACATTAGTCAAATTCTTCATCCAAGACTCACATCCATCACATTCTGTTATTCATTTCATATATGTCACATTCACTACACATGTCTAATACTCTTCACACGTATCTCCTAATCACCACATGCCTCTTATTTACCATGTGTTTCGCATTCATATACATTTCAAATTTATCACCTCTCTCACATTCACCACTCATTCATCATAAGTTTCATCACAAAATTTACTTGATCATTCAACATCACACTTTGATAACACGCTACTCATCAGATTCCACACATACACCACATTAAGCACAACCATCCTGTCAAAAGCATCACGCACTTTTCTGCTACAGCCTTTCCACCACAACCTTTCCGTTACCTTTCAACCATAACCTTTCTGTTAAAATGTCCTGCCTAGTTGCGTCATATTCCTCCCCTCACACTATAGTCAGTAAATGTTTTCCCACCCCAAGTTTTCTCTTTTTATCATCCTTCGATCCACAATTGTCTTCGCCCTATAAGTATATGTTATAATATTATTGTTATTTTCTGGTTATTATCTGATCCCACAACTTTATTCCCCTCCATAGCATTCTTCCACCTATAACATTTTTAGGAGATTATTTTTACCTGTCTTTAATATTTTGTGTTTTATAACGATCTCATCCTCCCAATTAATTCAGTTGTAACTATTGTCACGTTACAATAATATATTTCCTCCACAACTATCTTGTCACACAATGTTCCCGCCATAATAGTATATTCCCGTCATAATTATACTTTCCGACCATAATAACATCTCCCCGTTATAATAGCATCTTCCAGCCATAATAACATCTTCCCCGCCAAAATAACATCTTCCCACCATATCATCTTCCCGCCATAATAGCATCTTCCCGCCATAATAACATCTTCCCACCATAATATCATCTTCCTGCCAAAATAACATCTTCCCGCCACAATAACCTCTTCTCGCCATATTAACATCTTCACCGTAATATATGGACATAAGAAAAATGGAAATCTACAGAAGGCCTATTGGCCCATACGAGATGTTCTATAATAACATATCCCCTGCCATTATAACATATTTCAGCCATAACATGTTCTCACCATATTATCATATTCCCTCCTTAATAACATCTTCGAACCGTTATAATTATCTTCCTGCCATTACTATATTCCCGCCATAACTATCTTCCCACCATTACTATATTCCCGCCATAACTATCATCCCGTCATTACTATATTCCCGCCATAACTATCTCATTTCATTCATTCATTTTCTATTGAGCTCGTCCTGGAATCTTTACGACTCTGAATCTTATGATTCTATACAGGACTGTCCATTTGTATCGGCACTAGCTTCCCACCATTACTATATTCCCGCCATAACTATCATCCCGTCATTACTATATTCCCGCCATATCTATCTTCCCAACATTACTATATTCCCGCCATAACTATCTTCCCGCCATAATTATCTTCCACCATTGTTATCTTCCCAACATAACTTTATCCCCGCCATTATTATCTTCCGGCGATTACTATTTCCTGTCATTACAATATTCCCACCATTCACATATCTATCTTCCCGCCAATACCATTTTCCCGCCAATACAATCTTCACACTGAATTTCCACCATAGTCTAACTTCCCGCCGTTATCAAATCCTCTCAAGTGCCTTCCTGTCATATTATCTTCCCGCATACAGTACTATCTCATCGCTATACATACCATCTGGTCATAATCATTCTCTCTCTCTCTCTCTCTTATAGCAAAATTATAGCCAAATGTTTAGCCTTAATATAAATACAACACGCAACCATGGCTGGAAAAGGTTCAACACTATACAGTATACAAAACAAATAGTCTATTCGATGTAAGTAGGCGAGCAATCATGACCTCTAACCTCTGTAACTAAAAAACGACTAAGAGTAATCGAGCTAATATGTCTACCATTTGGGAAGAGTCAGTCAAGGAATAGATGTGGACATTTACAAACAATTTGTTCTAGCCCATTTTGAATTACAGAGGATAGAGGTCACAATTTTTCGCCTACTTACAGCGAATAAACTATATTACTTGTGGACACTTTCACATAATTATAAGATATGTTCTACCTGGCACAAACTTCCCTCAGAAGTTGTAAACAGTTCTTCAGTAGAGCAGTTCAAGAAGAGGGTAGATAGTATTTATTACACTGTTATGAGTGTAGTTCACTAAATAATCTCTTTCCTTCCACTTCGTGTATCTCCTCGGAATTGACCACAAGGTCTCTGAGATACTAACTATTCCTTGTAACTCCCCCTCCTCTCCTACTCTCACTCTAGCTATCTATCTACCCACCCTCTCTCTCTCTCTCTCTCTCTCTCTATATATATATATATATATATATATATATATATATATATATATATATATCCACTTAATACTCTGTGCTTTCTTAATTTCGCTAACTTTTGCAGCTGCCAAATTTTGTTTAGTGTTTCCCATGGCAGAATGGTGGCTTCCCACTACAAAAGTTGTACAACAAGTTCCCCACCAACCATGTTACGTCTTCTCTTCTACAACATTCTCGTATTTTCTTATGCAATTGATCTAGTTTATTTTTATTTTAAAGACAATAAATAGAGGAAGGAAACACAGTTTTTCCTAATACATCCTTTGTATGCACTACTTTCGTAAACGAACCAAACTGTTACAATCTCCTTACAACTTTCCTAGCATAACTAAACCGTTACAATCTCCTTACTACTTTCTTAATCTAACATAACCGTTAATTACAACCTCTTCACAATTTTCCTACCATAACCAAACGATTACAACCTCATCACAACTTTACTAACAACCAAAACCATTACAATATCTTCACAACATTACCAATATAACCAAACCGTTACAACCTCCTCACATTACTAACATAGCCAACGATTACAACCTCGTCACAACAAAACTGTCCTCGCTAGGGTTTATTAGTGACGTTCAGTTGCTACCTTCCCTCCAACACATCAACAACAACAACCTCGTCACAACTTTACTATTCATAACTTTACTAACAACCAAACCATTACAATATCTTCACAACATTACCAATATAACCAAACCGTTACAACCTCCTCACATTACTAACATAGCCAACGATTACAACCTCGTCACAACTTTACTATTCATAACTTTACTAACAACCAAACCATTACAATATCTTCACAACATTACCAATATAACCAAACCGTTACAACCTCCTCACATTACTAACATAGCCAACGATTACAACCTCGTCACAACTTTACTATTCATAACTTTACTAACAACCAAACCATTACAATATCTTCACATTACCAATATAACCAAACCGTTACAACCTCCTCACATTACTAACATAACCAACGATTACAACCTCTTCACAACTATACTAACAACCAAACCGTTGTCGCTTCACACCTTATATTATACAACCTACACGCTAAAACCTATGCACAACACTTATGATAATTATAACCAACTCTACAGTTCTTCGATGGCCACTTAGCCCCTTCTGTACCGGGGACGTCTCTATAATTTGATTTCAGCTACAGTTAGACGATTGTATGCATCTTAAGAACATAAGAAAATGGGAGCCTGCAAAAAGCCGATCGGCCCATACAAGGCAGATCCCTGTCACACCCAACCCCAATTATAGGCCCAACTCACTAATACCTTGAGTACTGCCCCCACCAAAACGGTCAGGGATTAACACAAGATTACGGGGGTCTGCTGAACGCCGATTAGCCCACACCTGGTAGATCCCCCTCACACCCAACCCATCTCGTCCATATGCCTATCTAATTTTATCTTAAAGCTCCCTGTCGTTCTTGATCCCACTATATCACTTGGTAACCTATTCCATCCATCTACAGTATCTACAACTTTGTTACCAAACCAATATTTGCCTATATCTTTTCTGAAACGAAATTTATCTAATTTGAAACCATTTGTACGAGTTCTTTCGCTATCACTGAGCTTTAGTACATTTTTCATGTCCCCTTTATTAATCCCACTAACCCACTTGAATACCTCTATCATATCCCCTCTAACTCTGCGTCTCTCTAACGAATGTAAGCCTAATTTCTTCAACCTTTCTTCATACGGAAAATTTCTAATATTATGGATAATTTTTGTCATTCTACGTTGTACTCTCTCCAATGAATCTATGTCCATTCTGTAATAAGGACACCAAAATTGAACAGCATAATCCATATGGGGTCTCACTAATGACAAGTAAAGTTTTAAAATAACATCAGCAGTTCTGTTACACTCCTAGATATGAACCCGAGAATCCTGTTTGCCTTGTTACGAACGCTTATACATTGTTTTCTAGGCTTCAACTCATTGCTAACAAACACACCTAGATCTTTCTCACAGTCTGAGTTAGGAAGGATATATGATAGGTAGCCTAAAGGGATTAATTGAGATAGTCCGTAGCATTTTAATGGGTAGACATCATTCCTAAGCTGAACAAAATCGTCTAATAGTTGTTAAAATAGGCTACAATGAAAAGTATATCACCGGTACAGAAGTGGTTATAACATAGAAAGTCACACGAGACCTTTTATCGTCAACGTATTTTCCGGCAACTTTTATGGGTTATTATGAATGTGGGCAAGTCAATTATTTAAGGGGAGATGGGTCGTTTTTCTGGTCCCCCTTCTTCCTCATGTTTAGCCCCATTAGTTTTCAGATTTTATGATGTTTGGCGATTTTAAGACCTTTCGCCCCATTTCTTTGTCAATATATAGACTTCGTGTAAATTAGGTGTAATTTAAGAGGAACCTGGACATTTTTCTATCGACAAATGTACACATTTATCTCGAAGAAGGGTCTTCGGCGGATGTTTTTTTTTAGCTTCATGAAGGTCTAGGGAGGAAACTAAAATATATGATAACAATATATATAAATGAGCAAATAAATACGCCCATCCCTCCTTAAAAAGTGGTCTCATAAATTGCCAGACCAGTGTTGATGATAAAAGTTAAAAGGAAAAACGCTCGTGTGATACCTTCTTAAGGAGAGGTTTTTAGTGTGTTTCCTAGACTTCCATCAAGCTTGAAATTACACCCCCATGACCCCCTTTCAAGATAAATTTGTACATTTTTCGGTAGAAAAATGTCCCGGCCGAAGGTCGGTTCCTCTTAAATTACAGGCTCGCTATCGCTCGCCAGGAAAAAATCGACACCTAAATGGGACGAAAGGTCTTAAAAGTGACATAAATGGGGTGAAAGTTCTTAAAATCGCCAAACTAATGTCGCGAACGTCTTACAATCTCAAAAGCAATGGGGCTAAACATGAGGGAGAAAGCGGTAAAGAAAAAAAAATCCCTCAAGTGGAAATCTCCCTATTAACCCCTTCAGGACGATGACACCAGTCCTCTCTACCTTATATTCTGGCTAAAACTAGACGAATTTATGGAGTTTAAGAAGGAACTATGTTATTCAGTGGGTTTATGGAGATCGTATTTTATCCCTTTGAATCCCAGAGGTACAATCGGGGGTATTAAGTGTTGTCATAGATTCCAGTGGTTTTCGCTCAACAAGTGTTATTGGTATCTTTATAGTTACTGGGAAAATTGCTTATCCCTCAGAGTATTAGTCAGTGTCCGAAACTTTGTGAAATATCTGACAACACTTATTTAACCTCGACCGTACAGTATAGTACCAGCTAAAGGAAATCGATTATTGGTAACCAGAATAAGAGGAAAATTACGTCATCGTGCTATGTCATCAATCCGCTACAACTTTTATACTATGCAGGACATTTTCTAACACAACTAATCCATTACAACGTTAGAATACGTTAAGAGAGCTTTAAGATGAAATTAGATAAGTATATGGACGAGATAGGTTGGGTATGAAAGGGATCTGCCTTGTGTGGTCCAATCAGCTCTCATGCAGACTCCTGTTTTCTTATGCTCTTAGTTTTTAATATGCAACCATTTATCTTTATTTCAGCAATGCAACCTTCTATTCACAACTTCATTCTATCTATAATTTGTTAAATACATCCATTTATAATACAACTTTGTATTCACAACTGTTCTAATACACCCTTCTATCCGCAACTTATCTAATAAATGAAAACCGCTACAACAATCTCACTACAACGTATTCCATTCAATCCTAATTTTTCTGTCACAACCATCCCACAACAAAATTGTTCTCATTACAAATAATTATCCACTAGTACTTTTCAGTTACCATACCACTACAATTTATTATAATTTAACATTCCTTCTACATGTTTTACCTCCACCCTTTCAACTAAAAACCTTACTATATATTTGCCACATTTGTCATCATCATAAATTGTGGCTATTTTCTGGACACAATTTTCTTCTGTTAATTTCCCGCCATATCTATAATCCCGCCACAACTATTTTCTGCCTACCTATCATCTCGCCACATTAATTTCCTGCCATATCTATAAGCCCACCACAACTGGGACTTCCACCTAGAAGGCCCGGGATCTCGCCCACGCTCGGCGCATTAAAGATTTTTCACAAGCACTGAGTCGTTACCATCCCTCATGAGCAAGGGGATGGGATAGTAGTACAGGACCCCAATGGAAATACGCCTAATCGGCCTTATTGGGCTATTTTTAGCTGGCTTAGCATGCGCTAGCTTTAAGAACTATTATTATTATTATTAATAGATACAACTATTTCCCGCCATACCTATCTATCGTCCCAACTACTTCCCGTCATTGCTACCATCTCGCCTCAACTATTTCCCGCTATACCTATCGGTCACAACTATTTCCAGCTATGCCTATCATCCCGTCACAACTATTTCCCGCCATGTCTATCATCCCGCCACAACTATTTCCCGACGTGCTTATCATCCCGTCACAACTATTTGCTGCCATGCCTATAATCCCGCCACAACTATTTCCCGCCATGCTTTTCATCCCGCCACAAGTATTTCCCGCCATATCCATCTTCCTCCTTCATAATCTGCCCACCATTACGATTTTCCTTCTCTTCAGGGTGTCAAAAGTACCTAGACGTCCTAATTATTTTTAGCTAAAATACAATTATAAAACTATTTTCATTCACATTGCTATTCTCGCCATAATTATATTTCCATTACTATTTTCCATGCATTACTGAATTCCCGCCAATGTTATTATATTCCCGTCATTACAATTTTCCCATCATTACTAAATTCCTGCCACTATTATATTCCCACCATTACAATTTTCCCGCCATAATTACTATATTCCCATCATTACCATTTTCCCGCCACGATTATATTCCCACTTATATATACTATATATACGGTACTACAGTATATAATACTATTTTCCCTCCATAACCATTTCCCCGCCACTATCATATTCCCACTATTACTATTTTCCCGCCATTACCATTTTCCCTCCACTTATATTCCCACCATTACTATTTTCCCGCCATATCTTCTTTCCCGCCATTACCATTTTCCCGCCACTATTATAGTGCCATCAATACTATTTTACCACCAGAGTATATTGTTATGCAAATTAGTTATGGTCATTCATACACGTGGCAGCTTCACGTGTTTTCCGATTGACTCTCTCTCTCTCTCTCTCTCTCTCTCTCTATATATATATATATATATATATATATATATATATATATATATATATACAGTGTGTTATACCAGGGTTTTTACCAGATTCCAATATTAAATTGGTTATAGACTATCTACCCATACCGTTGGTGGAGAGGTCCACATCATGATTGAATGCAATGTTTCCGGCCTCGCCCAGACTGCTAGTAGGCCAGGCCTAAGTTGTGGATTAATGCTGGGATTTGCCATAACTTTCCCGCCGGCAATAGCGGAAAATGTTTGTTTCCCTCCAAGATTAACCTCTTGACTTTCAACCGGCCCAACTTCACAGTAAGTTGAATCCAGTTGAGAGAGCCGACTAGGGACTCCCACGTCTTTCTCGTGGTAGTCAGGCTGTGGAGAAAACAAAACCAAATCTGGTCCGATTGTCCACACTCTGACTGAGAGTTAGATGTGCTGTGTCCCAAACCAGACCTATCCACTGAATTACCCTTGTTGGGACAATATTTGACTTTGCCAAGTTGATATTGAACCCCAGGGCTTTGACATGGTCTATAATTTGATTGACATGATTGAGGCATTGAATCTCGGACTCCGCCACCACTAGCCAGTCGTCTAGGTACCATAATACTTTGATTCCCTGTCTTATTAGTGGTAGCAAAGCTTGTCGGACTAATTTGGTAAATATGCTCGGCGCTAGGTTCAAACCGAAGGGCATCCTTTGAAAGACATAAGTCTGATGCTCGATCCTCAAAGCAAGGAATTTTTGGAACCTTAATTTTGTTAACTGGGACATGCCAATAGGCTTCTGTCAGGTCTAATGAACACATCCAACCTTGCGGCGGAAGTGTTAGCCTGATTTGATTCACAGTGAGCATCCTGAATGATGCGTTGTGAATGTATAAAGGTTCAGAAGAGACAGGTCTACGACTGGCCTCATCCGAACACTGTCGAGTGGTTGACGTAAACAAGGTCGTCAGAGTCACCGCCAGGTTATGCCCTTGCGTACCACTGTCCGAGTCCAGGTCTGCCGGGGACACGTCCGGAATGACCCAGTTCCCTGACTGGGCTTGTCCGGCAGAACTGCACTCTGATCCAACTCGCCCACGATAGGCTCCGGGAGTGAGAGAGTTTTTAATGTGGCTAGTTTTTTATATTTTGGTGAGGTAGAGGTAGACGGCTGGCTAGTTTTGGCAGTCGTCGATCCCTGACTTGGTTTATGTTTAGTTTGCCCCTTAAACCATGGCTGCATTTACGTGAGCTTTTACACTGTCTGCTTCTAGCCGGGCTGCTTCCCGGCGTTGAAGGAGTTTTGTAGCTCTGAAAAAAGGACTAGGACAGACTATAGAGTGGGAGTGAGCACTGGTGACAGAATTACCCGGCGACCTATGTCTTCTGGTAGTTTCTTTACTAAGTGGACTCGTAGGCCCTGACGTGCCCGGACTGCCTCTAAGAAGGAGACCCGGATGTCACCTAGAGGCTGGATAAAATTTTGCAAAAGTAAGCGGCGGGACAAATTAAGTGCTTTAATGGCACCTGAGTCAGTAATCGCCTGAATAGTTCTTACTCATGATTGGGCTATTTCACGACTTATCAGAGATTGTGATACTATTCTTAAAGCTTTCTGTCTTAACTTGAAATCCTTATCCAATGGGGGACAATAAAACGTTGTCTGCTGCTCTTTCTAATTTACCAAATAGTTAGTTAGTTATGTAGAGCAGATTAACCAGACCACTGTAATCAGTTTCCATCCAGTGAGTCGAAATATAGGCCTATAGATTGAATTCATCAAAATATCACTCATTTCTATATTCATTAATGTTACAGACATATTACTCTCATATTCTATTCAATACATTGCTCAATATACAAAGTATATATATGATGAATAAAATATAATAGGCCTACAGAGACATTTGGCAAGGATTCGAAACTTTAGGGATCCTTGCCATATGTCTCTGTCACGACAAAAGGGAGTTGCCGTTGCAAAGGCATAGCTTCAGCAACTGAAATGAACAGCCCTTCAAATTACAAGAAACAAAAAAATGTGTTGCAAAATCCAAACTCCTGTACAGTTATTCAGTTACTACAGTAGCCTAATCTGAAGACTGCATGAACGATGAAGAAGAAGTAATCTGGAGCTACCACAACCCTCCAAGCAAACTGCACATTTAACAATAGCCTAATAATAAGACATTGGAAAATAGCCTACTAAGCCTAGGCCTAGGCCTAGGCTACCACTAGCCTAATTTCCCCATGGTTTTTCTTCGTGGTTTAGGTAGTTTTCATCATTAGCCTATAGCCTAGGCTACAGTACAGGTAGGCCTAGTTGGAATTATTTACAATCCCCGGCAAATGTTTTTTCTCCCATTATCCAACGATCTTAAAACTAGGATGTAGCCTAAGTAATTTTCAGAGTAGCCTAGGCCTAGGGGCCTAGCCTATGCATTTTTGTTTTGCCTTTGAATAGGCTACAGGATGGGTTGAGGGGGGGGGGGGGGTAAGATTTTACGGTGTGACAGTTACAAGCCCCAATCCCCATCGATGTTTGTGTAGCCTAGGCCTATAGGTATTTTATATAATATTCTTCAGTCCTATATATGTCCTTCCCTTCACAAATGTATTATAAGGGTATTAAGGGAGATATAGGGTAAAACACAGAGCCTTGTCTGCATAATGACAAGTCCTGTTCTACGGAATTTCTGCTTTAGGCTAGGTCTATAGATTTTTTGTTTTCCTCCTACCTTACTCGGGGGACCTCATAGTTGCGCGAGCAGCGCGATCCAGTGCTGCTTTGGTAATTGCGTACATTTTATTTTCCCTCCCCTATAACATTTTCAGAGTCCCCACTGCACAAAGCCACTGTCACTTTGTTTATGTTCTTGCCGGATTACACTTCCCGCTATCCACGTATTACTTTTAGGTTAGGTTAGGTTTCTTAGTTAGGTTCATGACAAGGGATCAGCTGGTAGGTATGGGATAAACTAGGGACACATACTAGCTGGTAGGTAAGGGTTATTCTTGTATCCAACGTTCTAGGTTAGGATACTGTGTTTTTTTACTTCAAAAAATCGCTAAACCCGAGCCAAGTTTTGGCAAATATTGGCTCGGGTTTTCAAATTTTGGGGTTTAATGGACATGAAAACTCTAGCCAACTTTCAAAATTCAATTACAGTAGGCCTACTGGGTTTTTTTACTTTGAAAAATGACCCCTAGCCTATTTTTCCCCTTTTACCTCGCAATTTCCCTGATCTTCATAGCCCTCCCCACTAGTGGGGGCCGTGTTTTTAGATTGTTGGATAATGGGTAAATACTCATTTGCGACAGTCTTTGGTATAAAACAACACTGTATAGGCCTATCAAAGAAAAGATGCAAAAAACAACAACACGCATGCTAAAACTCGTGACTGTCACACCGTATCAATTTACCGAGGGGGGGGGGCTTTTTGGTCCCCCTCACCCCCCATGAATTATTGAAATCAGCATCTATTTTAACAGTAAGGGGCTTAGGCTAATTAGAATTTCACTGCCGTCAATAGGGAGAATTAGGCCTAGGGATATTTATTTTTATTTTACAGTGTTTTATATAGGCCCTACTCCCTAGTGCACATAGCCTAAAATGCATCTCCGGAGGTTGAAACAAATTTTGGTTAAAATTGTAGACAACCCGGATACGAGCCCCATCGATAATTAGGCCTATCAGTGTTCTAGAAGTTTCATGGACCGTGGACGATACTTAGATACTATGTTGGACTTGGTGTACATGTAATTACGGCAAGAATGTAGTTACCGGTACCGGGTGTAGGCTACCGCCCGTCTTGTTTACACTACGTGGACGCTCACCATCATGTAATTCATGTTCCCGTCTATTTTGACTGCCTTTGGATACAAAAATACATTACCCTAACCGAATAACCTAACCTAACCTAACCTAGTAGCCTATTATAGATTTATAAGTATTTATTTTATTATAAGTATTTATAGATGATTTATGTTGTATGTCGGTAGTGGTACACTCGGTAACTACATCCATCCCGTAATTACCGTTGCAAATTCACTATAAGTGAAATACGAGAAACTGTTGGATTGTTCACCGATAAACAGGGAACGTGAACTGGGTTTAGACCGTCGCGTACCCATAAACAGGGTCCGTGAGCTGGGTTTAGACCGTCGCGCACTTATAAACAGGGAACGTGAGCTGGGTTTAGACCGTCGGTTAGTTTTCGGTTAGGTTAGGCTAGGCTAGGCTAATATTGAAAATACTAAAATGCGATGGTCCTCGGTATTAAACAACACTGTAGGCCTATATCAAAGAAAAATAAACAAAAACCTAAAATTAACTAGTAAAAAGCAAAAAAGCTGTCCGGGGTCTCTTCAATTTTTACCCAAATTTTAATATGATCTTTGCAACATCCTTAGGCCTATTCTACAATAGCCTTTGAATATTGAGAAATAATTAGGCTAGTGGTAGTTTCGGTTATAAGTAGGCTACCGAAATTAGTTACAATTACCGGAAAAGTTTATTTCTCACATTATCCAACGATCTTACACTCAGATGTAAGTTATTTTCAGAGTAGGCCTAATTAATTTGTTTTGCCTTTGGATACAGGATGGGTTGAGGGAAAGCTTTGCCCCCCTCAGGCCCCCACCCCCCCCCCCCCCCCCCTATGACTTATTGAAATCAGCATCTATTTTAACAGTAAGGGGCTTTAATAAGAGTTTCACTGCCATCAATAGGGAGAATTATAGGGATAGTTTTTTGTTTTTATAGTACTTTAGACTATATAGAGCACATAAAATGCATCTCCGGAGATTGAAACACGTTTTAATATGATCTTTGCAACATCCTTAGCTATTCTATACTAGCCTTCAAATATTGAGAAATAATTAGTGGTAGTTTCTTTGGTAGATTTATTGGCAAGAATGTAGTTACCGGGTGTACCGCCCGTCTTGTTTACACTACGCGGACGCTCACCATCATGTTCCCGTCTATTTTGACTGCCTTTGGATACAAAATTACATTACCCTAACCAAACAACCTAACCTAACCTAACCTAGTATTATAGATTTATAAGTATTTATTTTATTATAAGTATTTATAGATGATTTATGTTGTATGTCGGTAGTGGTACACCCGGTAACTACATCCATCCCGATTTATTTAAGGGGAGAAGGATACCAGGCGATCCCCTTTAGCCGACTTCTACGTCTCGCAGGAGAAAGCGGTGGTGGAAATTTCGGAATGAGTTGTGTTACCCGGCGTACGTCGTGTAAACACTTAAGTTGATGTCAAACCGGGGGTTTGGGGGCAGCAGCCCCCACCTATAATACTAGGATAGGTTAGGTAATGTCCTTTCAAAGGGGTATAGTAAACACTAGGATATACCCGGTCAGAGGTAGGTGATACGCCCGATAACACAACTCTTGCCAAAATTTCTCACCCCTCCACCACAGAGGAGGCTATCTGGTATCTGCACCAGAAAGTGGCGGGCGTTGGGGTCGCCGCATCCCTACGCATACGTAATGCACTAGGCCTATTAGGCTAGGCTATGACAATAAGTATTTACCTAATTGTAGTTTACAGGAGTTGAGCTAAGCTCGTGTTGTCCCGTCTCTCAGTCTACTTTCATCCAATTTTTTCTTGAAAATATGGATGTTCCTTGCCCCTACCACCTCATGGGGTGGGGGTGAAAACCCATAGGCAAAACCAATTATTTTATCGCACAGCCGTCAACAGAACAATTTACCCAACATCTGGCCGTGGGATACAATAATGGGTTGAGGGGGCAAAGCCGGGACTCCTATTTTCCATCAATCTAACAATGGCGGTGAGCCTGTGATTCTACGCGGAGTGGCGGCGGCGTTCACTCGCTCTAGGCTCTCCAACCCAAGAGTGAAACGTTATTCTCAGACTTTCTTCTATTCAACTGCTGAGCTCTGGAACATTCTCCCAGAATCAGTCTTTCCCTCTTCCTATGACTTAAATTGCTTCAAACTCCGTGTGTCCAGGCATTTTGGCTCGAACGTCCCTTGATTTTGGCCGTCACTCTTTCAACTCTGGGGGAGGCACTCGCTACAGGCAGTTCTGCCTTTTGTCTCCCTCACTCACATAGAAAAAAAAAAAAAAAAATATCTACATCTAGGCCTACACCACATGCCCTTGCACTTCACTACAACTGTATGAGATTACAGTAGGTCTGTGTTACTGTCAGTGTGGTACAGTAGTTGGGAAAAGAGGTGTAGCTAACTTCTATATTTTATTTTCAGAAACGGAAGAATGAATCGGAATACGAATACTGATGGGCCACGGGGTGGTTGTACGTTCATTAAAAATCTTTTCAAGCACCCGTAAGTATTTCACGATGATGTCCTAGTATTATAGTAAATTAATATTGTACTGGAAATATTTAATGTTTACCTGAACAGCAGATCTATAAGCTCTTTGAAGATGGTAATGTGGTGTTGGAGCCGGAGACTCTTATATAACTGCTGTGTTGCATTTTGTGATTACCCTCTCTATTTTCACAACCACCTTTGGGTGACCAGGGAACAAACGTGCATGCATGTATCTAAGCCTATTTTAATAAATTGTACTACTGTAGTCTAGAACTGTTGGTGCCGATTTATTATCACCTCCATATTTTCGCTGTGAACGCAATTTCCGGTACTCTTACCTTTGAAACACGATATACAACCTTGGCACTAGTCCAATGCCTACCAATATGTGTACAGTAATCCCTTGCACAACGAATGGGTTATGTACCGAAAAAAACGTTCGTAGTGCAAATTTTCGTTGCGTGAACTATTAGTTATACTGTATGGGATTAATTAGGTTAGGTGCACAGACTCTCATTTTCGCCCCCTTTCATTTATATTTACTCAGTTTGAATCAATGTTTGTGTTTACTATGACTTCTTAACCTTATAATACACCTTACATCTACAATTTAACATGCAGGGTGATAATACAGTAAAACACCATGCGCAAATCATGTTTTATTTTTCAATACAGTAGCCTACGGTAGGCTAGGCTACTGTATTGTACTTTGGTGACTTAACCTAATTCTACGATACTACAAAACTAATAAAAAATAATTATGCTCTTAAACTTTTATTTCTTACATTTCTTATATGAATAGTTTTACATTTCTGAATCGGAGAAACCTTGGAGTCGGGGTTGTCTGGGGAGGCCGCGGCGGTGGTGGTGGCGCAGCTGGTGCCAGAGGTGAATGCCACGGGTGTGAAGATGCCAGACGTAGAA
The DNA here is from genome assembly GCA_032716605.1 of Paralithodes platypus. Taxonomy (NCBI): domain Eukaryota; kingdom Metazoa; phylum Arthropoda; class Malacostraca; order Decapoda; family Lithodidae; genus Paralithodes; species Paralithodes platypus. The sequence goes on from CM064507.1 coordinate 43,297,390, forward strand.
GGGATGCTATCATGTGACAGCTCTGGTGACGGTGAAAGACTTGATGATGGAGTAGAAGAGGTGCTTGGCCTGAAGTAGGATGTCACAGTGCTCTGCTTAGCTTTGTCCCGCTTCTGGTTGAGAATTTTGTGGTAGATTGCAAGTGCCTTCTCTATGTGATGCGCTGCAGTGCCGCTTCTAGCTGGGTTCGGGTCGGTGTCTCTCATGATGTCTATGTCTCTGGCGAAACATGACAGAAATTCTTGCAAGTTTTTTATGGTCAGCTCACGTTCTCGGACTGAATCACTATCCTCGGCTGGATCTTGACGACGCTGCTGCAACATTTCTTCAAGCTCTTCATTACTTAGGGGTTCACTGTGGCTGTCTAGCAACTGTTGAACGTCGTCTTCATCTACGTCGGTGAAGCCAGCACGGTGGGATAGGCGCACAATATCTTTGCGGAGATCCTTGACAGTGGGGGCAGGTCCAAATCCTTTGAAATCATTCACACACTCAGGCCACAGTTTACTCCAAGCCCCATTCATTGTTTTGGCTTGGATCTCATTCCAGGACGCTTCAATGTTGTCAACGCCCTTTTTTATATGGTAACCGCGCCAATACTCCTTGATGGTCAGCTCGGGGTTATTGTCAAGGGCCTGGACAATCTGTGCCATCGTGCGACGTTGATAGTAGGCTTTGAAGGTTGCAATGACGGTCTGGTCCATAGGCTGCGTTCGGTGGCGTCTCGGTACGCATTGGTAAATCTCTGTAAAAAATTTGTTAAGTCGAACCAGAAGTGTTTGTTGTGCGGGCAAGGGGTAGTAATATGAAACCTTCGTTAAAGTGAAAATTTGTTGCAAGAGTGTTCGTTGTGCAAGGGTTTACTGTACAATACTTCGTGGTAGAGGCGCCTGTAAGAGTAAAGTCCATGATAAATCCGCCACTTCATGTGTTCGTCTTCCAGGTTTGTTGACTACCAGGCCGGTCCGGCGGTCCGTTCATACCAACTTGCGCGCAGGATTATCATATCTCAATCTTGGTAATGCCCCCTACTGGCAACATAGATGATTACAATTGAATAAGTCATGGGGGGGCCCCTTGAAACATACGAAAATCCGAGCCAAATGTTGCCTCGATTTTGTGCGATTTGCTTACATTTGGGTAAATCAATTGGCCTACGGTATGTTTGGGTAGTTTTAGGAATATCTAGCGGTCTGCCTGCAGTCGTGTGTTTACGCTGAGGAACGGGTAAAGTTCGAGTGTGGATCTACCCGCATTTATCGTATTTTATGTCTATTACATCTGGTAAGTACAAAACTTGGCTCGAGTTTCCTTATTTGTGTAATATTAAAGGTGTGGTCAATGTTCGTTTACCCATAATCACTCGTTAAACGTCTTACCCATCATTTTCAATGAGCTTCAAAGCCGTCCCCACTTGTGGGTATTTTTATTATTCTCGGGGTAATGGGGCCGTATATTACTGATTTATAGGTTTTACCATAATATTCTCGTAGAAAATATTCAGAAACACCAGTTTTTAAAGTAAATTTAAAAATTAAAACTCCTCTAAATGTAGCTAAAGTAATCAAGATTATAAATTACCGTATTCGTTTTTCTTGTGGATTTTGAGAAGATCTACTGCTAACACGTGTTCCTCATCTTGTTAACTTCAAAGGTAATCTCTTGTGGTGGAGGTTGACCTTATGAGGATTACATTTATTGGGATTTGTATCAAGGCTGTTGGATTTTTCATGAATATTTAAGTAATTAATATGTATGTTTCCATGTTAATGACAGTAATTTTTCCTCAGGTCGGAGAGAAAACCTGTGGATGACAATGACCCATTCATCAGCACCGAGATTCTACAGAATTGTTCCAGCTTGTGTGCTATGGAACCCTCAGGCCTCCCAAACTATGTGCTCTCTGATCCTACCGTGCCAGACATTTTAGATATCTCCAGGGAAGTTTTAGAGGATATAGCAAAGGTAAGTAATTGACTCGTCAGCCTTGGTCGGCAACCCATCTAGGGGAGACAACCTTATACAAATCCGGGTGGATGGGACTCGTCAGCCTTGGTCGGCAACCTGTCTAGGGAAGTAAACCTTATACAAATCCATACTGCTCACCTAAGGGTGAAACAGGTTAGTGGATGGACTAGCCGCACACCACTGTAGAAAAATAGTGCTAAAAAATACATAGAAGGCCTCGGAGCCAGACGAACCCTAAGTTGAGTGGTCAAACCTGTAAGTCCTTCAGTAAACTGGCACGGGTTGTTCTTCCCACAGGGGTTAGGTCTGCTTGGGGGCATTTTGTGTATGGCCACCCTCGTAAAGAGTATGGCGTCCGGCATTAGATAGATAGATAGAAATAATTGACCACTAGTGAGTTTCAGGCTATAAGGAAGTTCAAGATTTAGATTTACAGTACATTAGATAATAATTAGTTAATATCGTAATGAATAGGAATGAATAGAGAATGCTTCTGAATAAATGAGTAATACTGTACCTACAGGTACTGTACACTCGGATGCTATAGTCTCTAGCCCACTCATAGGCATTTGTAGGCTTCACCTATTTCTAATTATGGAAGTATATCTGTGGAAACAAAATTATGAACATGATTTTGTATACATCAACTGCAAAAACTATATATATACTATTTATTGAGAAGAGAGATATATACAAAAATCTCTCCAGACAGTTATAATTGCCTAAAGAAAAACAGGGGGTCCACGATTATGTATGCGTGGGCTAGAGACTATGGTATCCGAGTGTACCTACCCAATAGCACTATCGGTTGTGAGTGCTATTGTATTTTATACTATTGTTAATGTCTTGTCAGGGTGCAAATTTGATTTTAAAGGTGGGGGCTCATGGGTTGAGATAAACATGGAATGATAATCGCCAAGCTGTACATAATCATCTTGCAAAATGCAATGGCACTGAAATAATTATTAACAATGGTATAAAGGATTTTGTGGATCGTCTATACCGGGCCTGTGACGTCACAAGAGTGTAAGTCCACCATCCAGTCTAGGCTAAGGATACTGGTGTGACGTCACTATGACGTCACAGGCCCGGTATAGACGATCCGCAAAATCCTTTATACCATTGTTAATAATTATTTCAGTGACATTGCATTTTACAAGATAATTATATGCAGGTTGGCAATTATTTGTTCATGTTTACCTCAACCCATGAGCCCCCACCTTTAATATAATATTTTGACACTAAATTGTAGTTTCTTTATTCATACAGAGTTTAGTAAAATTTACCAGAACGTCCCGGACTTCCCAACTTGACTAATTCCTTGAACGTGACGATAGTACGTTGTTATGTGTGCGATTAGTTTGCTTGGGAAACAGATTAACTTGCTCATGTAGTAATGTACTGTACAGTACACCCTATGTGGTGGATTGTGTTCTTTTATTTATAAATTATTATTTTGCTTAAGCGTTGTTTCCACATAGCTCCCCCAACGGGATCGACCTTGTATCTCTCTGCGCAGTGGGGATGATCTTTTAAGATTGGATGAGCCTACCGTTGCTTATCAGTCGGCTTTTGTATTTCGTGCTTTCTCCCACACGGCTCCAAGGTTGTATAATCGATTGCCTGACTGCATTAAGCAGTCTATATTTTTTGAGTCCTTCAAGAAGCATTTAAAGACCTTTATGTTTCAAAAGTGTTACGACCTGGAGAATGGTATAGTGACATGATTATAGAGTTTAGTAGTTATAATTATTGCATTAACCCATCAGACCCGGAAGGGCTCTTAAACACCCATAAAAAACACACCCGAGCTACCCAGAAGGGCTCTTAAACACCCATGAGCTCAAAGCCTGTAAGCTTGGTGTGCGAGGCGTACGTCCGACGCATGTAAACAACAGCCGGCTGGACCGACGCCCCGCATCTCCGGCCACAAGAAGGAGTGCGTCGCTTGTTCGTGTGTGCCTGTATGTTATTGTTAAGTATCGAAAAGTAGTGTAAAGTGGCTGTTTTTGCCATAAAGTTATCTCCAATGAAATCATCATCACAACTGAACCAGTTGACTTAGAGAGCTCTACTTAACGCCATTCTACAGGTACGAAACACATCTACGCTTGGGGATGAGCGGGAATCCGGAAGCAAGCCAAATAACAAAGATGCGGTAGCCTAGGCGTAGACGTTTTTCGGCCAAAACCCCCGGATTTCGGGGAATATATATATAATACATAGCCGGGGCTGGAGGGTTAATAACTATGTTAATGTGGTTTTATTGATTTTTTGTTTTGTGTTCGAGCGCTTGCAAATTCATTTTGAAGAATGAGCGCTCTTTTAAATAAGTAAAATTATTATTATTATCATTATCATTATCATCCGCATATGCGATCTTAAAGAGTTTATATCCGTATCCGCACATCCATATTTTTAGACATCCAATACATCTCTAGTGTGAATGTCCTTTTGGCTTTGTTATTCCTTTTACTTGTACTGCATGGATTTTGCTTTCCTTAGCATTTTATAGATTGATATTCAATATTCGATAAATGGATATTGAATTGTGATCATGTGCAGAACCTTTCACTGTCTTGATGGTATAATGGTTAATGCGTGTAGGTTCTGTATGTGGTGTCCTGGGTTCAAATCTCGGTAGGATCACATGCTTTCATAAATTTCATTCGGAGGTTATTAGTGTTAAGAACGATATTACTTAATACTTCTGTTGGCCTCTTCGCTCAAACTATCAGTGGCTTTTGTTCTTTAACCCTACCGACCCGGGCTGCCTTACAAAAGGACGGAGGTCATATCCAGGCGATCTGGCCGAAAAACGTCTAGGCCTAGGCTACCGTATCTTTGTTATTTTAACTGCTAGAAATTGTCCACATATCTATAAACGTAGTGAGGTTTCCAATCTGTAGACTGGCATTGAGTAGAGCTCTCTAAGTCAACTGGTTCAGTTGTGATGACGATTTCCGTGGAGCATATGTTGCCGCGATGTTGACAATATCGGAGATTTTCAGACACTAATTTCGTCTGACGTCACAACAATAACATTGATCCGACGTCTCCTTGTTTTCGGAGGTGCGGTGACGCACTGACCGGCTTTGTTTACATACGTCGGACGCACAGCGTTCAGACCAAGCTGAATAGGCTTTCAAGCTTACGGATTTTAAAAGGACACCCGGGTACCGGCCCATCTGCCGCGGTGTCCTTTTAAAAGGACACCCGGGCTGGAAGGGTTAAGGGAGCCCACCTCGCTTTTTTCTCTTTCTCTCTCTCTCTCATTTGCTTGTATCCAATCGGCCCTATTCAGCCTACTGTTTTAAGACGTTTACCCCTATCCAGGTGTTAATATTTTCCTGGCGAGCGGGAGCGAGCCAGCATATACAGTATATATTTGTTTTTGACAACAACCTAAATTTGTAAATTTTTCGATTGAAAAATGTCTCCGGCGAAGCCGGATTTCTCCATACAGTACAATGCTGGCTCGCTATCGCTCGCCAGGAAGAAATCGACACCAAGATGGGGAAGAACGTCTTAAAACAGTTGGCTGAATGGGGCCGAATGGATACAAGCCAGGGAAAGAGAGAAAAGGAGAGAAAGATAAAAAAAAAAGCCGGTGACCCCCCTTAAAACAAACCAAAAAAACGGTGTTATTATCGGGATGGATGTAGATTCCGGGCGTACGGTCGTCATGTTTACATAGGGCGATCGCCGCGGTTAGCTTCGCGTCTATTTTGACGGCGATTTTTTTCGATAATTTGCCCCCTGCTGGCAATATATATGATGATGACAATATGTCATGGGGGGGTGAGGGGGGCAAAGCCCCCCCTCAACATATTATTGTATCCAAAGGCAGTCAAAATAGACGGGAACATGATGGCAAAAGTACGATGCCACTACGCGTAGTGTAAACAAGGGTGGCGGTACGCCCGAACTTAACATTCTTGCCTTATTATCTCCACAGATCCAGATACAAAGAGAGAAAAGGGACGAAGAAGAAGATGCCTTGGAAGCGAAGAAGAAAGCCGAAAAAGCGGCGGCTGATCAAATTATAAGGAAGCCTCTAGATTGCCAGGTAGGTTTTTAAGGGGACAGTGGCCGTTTGTTTGGTCTATTAATTCATTTATTCATATATTTTTTTAGTTTCCTCCCTAGACCTCCATCAAGCTTAGAAAAACACCCCCTAGACCCCCCTTCAAGATAAATTTGTACATTTTTCGGTAGAAAAATTTCCCGGCCGAAGGCCGGTTACTCTTAAAATTGCAGGCTCGCTATTGCTCTCCAGGAAATAATCGACACCTAAATGGCACGAAAGGTCTTAAATTTACAACGAAATGGGGCGAAAGGTGTTAAAATCGCCAAACTAATGGGCCGAAGGTCTTATAATCTCAAAACTAGTGGGGCTAAACATTAGGGAGAAGGGGGTCCAGAAAAACGGTCTGCCTCCCCTTAATCTCAGCTGTACGGCAGGCTGGCAAATCAGAGACTATTCAGAGCCAGGCCATAAAACCGTTTCCCTTCTGTTTTGTCATGATTATTAAATATACAGTCTGTTGTGGTTTGTGTTGTCCCTGTTGTCTTGAGGTATCACACAAGCGCTTTTTCACTCAACATTTATCCTCAACACTGGTCTGGCAGCTTATGAGACCAACATTAACACTTTGGCGTGCCGATGACGTTATTTTCGTCATCCGATTCCCGACCTTAGAAGTGCTGATGACGTTATTTTCGTCATCCACTTCCCAACCGTAGCCGTTCCGATGACGTTATTTTCGTCATCCGAAGGGTGGGCGAGCGTTTTACTATACCACGCGGCTTAGTACTGGGTAGGTGGGAGGTGGAGAGCGCGGCTCACTTCCTAGGTAGGCGGGAGAGGGTAGGCCAGGCACGCGAAAGTGTTAAACATATTTCGGTAACCTAAATTCATCTACCATCAGTCTAGTTCCCGATACCGTTGCAAAATACAGTACTCCAGTAATGTTGCCACCCCCCCAAAAAAAAACTTACATTTGCTCTGCTCACCTGGCCCATCCAAGATCAACAAACAAATTGCCCCCATGCACCTCTGTCCCCAGTCAGTTGATGCCCTTTCTTCAATCCAGCACCGCTTTCACGCATATACTGTACAGTACTTCTTAACTCCATCCTTCCACCTCTCTCTAAGTTTACTTCTCCCTCTCTTGTCCTTCCACCTCACTCTCATACACTCTCTTAGTCATTAAAATGTAAAACTTGCAAAACAAACAAACCAATACATGAACTGCACAATACAAAGAAAACAGAACATCAAAATTACAATGTGGAATTATTGTATAGAAGATTTACCAATAAATGATTATGAAATAATATAACACAATGACATGTATGTATGTATGTGGCCTGTCAAGATTTGTGGATTGTTGGCAAAGACCCTTATCTGGCCGTCATTTAAGGGGGGATGGGCGTATTTATTTGCTCATTTATGTATCTTTTTACAATTTTGTTTAGTTTCCTCCCTAGACCTCCATCAAGCTTCTCCTCAAATGGTGTTTATATTAATGTTGTCAACTTTCCTAGTGTATGTTAGTCTATCTACAGTATATACTGTATCTATCTATTTTCTCAGGCCCAATCCCCACTTTTCCTATTTTTATTTTTTTATTTTATTTTATTTTATTATTACAGTATTATTATTATTATTATTATTTGTTGTTTGTATGTTAGTGACCTGAAGAATCTATCTGCGTAACATTGTCAATAAAGTGCTTCTCCTCAAATGGTGTTTATATTTATTTTGTCAACTATTCAAAGTTAATTTAATATGCTACCCTACTCAGGTCAGGTAAGGTAAGGTGAAGGTATTGAGGGATGTGTGTGAATTTGTATTTTGTCTTTGTGTGTTCATTGTTTATTGTTATGTTTTGTGTTGTCCCTATTCTTGTTCTGTCTTGAGGCCCCCCCCCCCAAAAAAAAAAGAGGGAAAAGAAACAAAAATAGGAAAAGTGGGGGATTGGGCCTGAGTAAATAGATAGATAGATTGAGGGATAAGCCTTTACAACGGCACTTCGTAGTTCCTTTTTACTTTCCCCAACAGGTGGACCAAGTGTTCAGCAAGAATCAATTCTTCTTGAAAAAGTCATGCCCGGTGATGATCCCGTACAAGTCCAATCTAACCCACGAAGAGCATATGGCCTACCTCCGTGCCTTTGTCCGCTTCCAGATCAAGCCGCCCCGTACACAGGTCGAAGCAGAGCAGTTTGATTACTATATGGTATGTATTAAAATGTAAAACTTGCAAACTAAACAAACCAAAACTGGGACAAAGACAATATAAAGTCAAATTAACTTATCAAAATCTGTATGTATGTACTGATTATACTCAGGCACATATCCCATAGCTGGGGGTGGTCTCATTTTTAGTTACATTATTACATTTTTCATTAATTAGGGAATGCACTTACAGTTGTTTTGCTTCATTATTTAATTGTAAATCATTAAAATTTAGTGGAATACTGTATCTCAAGAAAATGTAACGAACCAATTACTGTACTTTACTTAAGGTTGTTTCACTTAATGTCTTGTTATTACCATAAGAAGACTCCCTCTCCCCTTGAAGGGAAAGGTGTATGCTTCATGTGTTAGAAGCGCAATGACATACACTTCAGAAACATGGTCTGTCAAAGTTGATGATATCAATAGAATGGAACTTAATGAGATGAGAATGATAAGATAGATGTGTGTGGCCAAACTGCAAGATAGGAAATCTAGTGAAGAGCTGAGGAGATAGTTAGGTATCAAGAGTATCAGTGATGAGATGCGTACTAGCATGCTTGGATGGTTTGGACATGTAGAGAGGATTAAAATGTAAAACTTGCAAACTAAACAAATTAAAACTTGGACAAAGACAATATAAAGGTAAAATTACTGATCAAAATCGCTATGTGGAAATAACGCTTACTAAAATAAAATTTAGGAAATAAAAGAACACAATCCACCACATAGGGTGTACATTACTACATGAGCATATAAATCTGAATGAACTAAGTTGGGTGAAAATATGCGAGTCTGTGAACGTGGAGGGAGCTGCACCAAGGGGCAGACCAAGTTAGTTAAGTAGAGCAGATTAACCAGACCACTGAGTTCCATACGGAACTCTCATAGGTCTGGTGGGGCAGACCATGAAAGACGTGGGATTAGAACTTACGGTATGATCTTCAATAATATTAAAAAAAAATGATAAGTGAGGCAACTCTGAACAGAGCTGCCTGGAGTGCCGCCATTCGGACGTGAGACTCGAAACGCACTTCATGTGGAGAACTCCGTCATTAAATTTATGTATGTAATGTAACTACAGTACTGTACAACTTAAGGTGTGGAATGGCTGTATGTGGTAAGAGGGAGTGGGGCATCTTTAGTGGTATAGATATTGAGAAAAGTACGATGACTATGGGCTGTCCATTATGACGAGTCTAGATATTGTGACCCCTAACCTCTTGTAACTCAGGGAGGGCTGGAACAAGTGGGCTGTACATATCCATTCTTATTGCCTGGTTGACTCTTCTCAAATGGTTGATGTACTATGTCAGTTCAATTGATGAAGCCTTTTCTGAGTTTTGAGAGTTTCAGGATATAAGTTTCTAAACATATAATGAAAAGACTTTTACGAGAAGTGGCTATAATCTGGCTATAATAATAATAATAATAATAATAATAATAATATTGATTCAGTTAGCAATTTACAGAGTTGGTACCACATAGTTTGTTACAAATATGACATGTACCAGCCTTGCATAATTCCAACTAAGGATAGCCCAATAGAATACCAAGAGACTTGCAAAACAAACAAACTAAAACAGGAACTGCACAATATTAAGACAAAAGAGCTTATCAAAATCACTATCACCACCAAAACCAGACTCACCCCAGCTAGCCACAAACACACATACACTAATTATAAAAGAGCTAACTGGGAAGCATTCACAAATGAGACAGAACAACACTTCACAACTCTAAACAGTGCAACCATCACTAACATCAACAATGCTGTACACATACTCAATAAAACTATCCAAAACGCTGACAAGAAACACATTCCAAAAGGTAACCGAAAAAGACACAACCCAAACTTCACACCAGAAATTCAAAACCTCATCAGACAACGCGACATACTGAAACACTCCCCAGCACCCCACACACAAGACATCACACAACAAATCCAAGCACTCAACACCCAGACTAACAACAAAATACAAGAACAACAAAAACTAAATTGGAATAACTTCCTACAAACACTTGATCAAAATACAAACCCCAAAAAACTCTACAAAACACTAAACAGCATCACACTTTCCAACAGCAACATAACAAAATCACATGCTGCAATCACAACAACAGACTCTACTCCTTCATGTAAACAACAAGCAAACACTCTCATCAATCACTTCTCACATGTCAGCCACCTAAAACCTCACAAAGACGACCGACGTGTCATCCGACGTAAGAGACAATTCCCCACAGACCCTGACTATACACCCTTCACCAATCACCAGACAAAACATATCATCAACAATCTCAAGCACTCACCCGCCTGTGGCCTAGACAACATAAGCAACATACACCTCAGACACCTGGGACCACAAGGCATACAAGCACTCACTAACATATCAAACTACAGTTATTCACACAACACAATACCAGACATTTGGAAGCATGGTATCATCATCACATTCCCCAAACCCAACAAAGACCCCACGCTACCCTCCTCGCACCGCCCTATCACACTCCTTTGCACCCCCTCCAAAGTCATGGAACGCCTAGTATTACAACTAATTACACCCGACCTACCCCTAGCTCCAACACAACATGGCTTTAGGCCACTGCACTCCACAAACACACTTCTTACAGACCTTCCAAAGAGCTTTTGATGGCATCAACTCGGCTAGACCACCACACAGATCACTACTAGCCACACTCGACATAAGTAAAGCCTTCGATGCCATCCCCCGCCACAACCTAACAAACAAAATCTACAACACAAACATGCACAACAACACAAAAAGGTGGCTGGCCAACTTCCTAGCAGGCAGATGTGCACACGTATCTTTTGCCGGTCAGTCATCTAGAATCAGAAACTTTCCAAACAGAGTCCCACAAGGATCCGTCCTATCGCCCGCACTCTTCAATCTCTACATCCACGATATAACTACACCCAATGCGCCCCAAATAAACTTAGCCTCCTATGCAGATGACATAACACTCACATGCACACACCAAGACCCAAAAAGAGCAACAGATCTCCTTCAACCCTATCTCAACACACAACATGGCTGGTGCACTACGAACAGACTTAATCTAGCCCCAGCCAAATCCACCGCAACCCTGCTCACAAGCTGGACAGGAGAACACGAATACATCCCTCAACTCGCCATAAACAACACACAACTAACACATACACACACACCCAAAATCCTAGGAGTAACATATGATACTCATATGACATTCAAACAGCACACCACAAACATTAAAAAGAAACTGACACCCAGACTTAACACCCTCAGGTCACTTGCTCACACAAAATTTGGACACAATAAAGAAACCACCACCACAGTGTATAAACAATACATAAGATCAGTGATGGAATACGCAAGCCCAGCCTGGGCTTCTAACCTAGCTGAAACACATCATAAGACCTTACAGACTATTCAAAACAAAGCCCTAAAGATTATTACAGGCTGCACAGCTACTGCACTCACAGATCACCTACATCAAGAAACCAAAATCCTCAAAGTCAAAGACCATCTGGACATGAGAGGCACTCAATTCCTGGCAGCAGCCTCCACGAACCAGGACCACCCACTAAACTACATGGCAACACACCCACAGACACCAAGAAATATCAAAACAACACCCAGCACACGGTATCACACACAAATACTGTCCTCTCTCCCTCCCTGCCCACCCCGAACCAACTTCCAGAAGCACATCCATACTCATATCTCTCGCCGATCCATCCACTCACTCATAGACAACACGCAGCTGCAAGCACGACCTCCCGAAATCCATCCTTCCGAATCCTCCCTTCCTCGCGAGGACAGAGTCCACCTGGCCAGGCTGAGATATGGACACCATCCAGCTCTCCTGAGCTATCAGAAGAGACTGGATGACTCCGTCGTCGACACCTGCCCGGGATGTAACACAGCACCCCATACCATTAAACACATCATAGAAGACTGCATTTCACACAACCACTTACGCCAACAACACAATCTACACTCAATGAGAGCTCTGTGGGAAAGCCCGATCGTGGCCATGGCCTTCCTCAGGGACTCGGGGCTGTTCGGCCAGGCAGCTTAGGGAACAACAACAACAACAACAACAACAACAACTATGTAGAAACATCGCATTGAAGATTTATCAAAACAATATTATGATATATAAAAAGCACATCTTTATTTAGATATCTAACACTTTCTTTTACTTTATACAGAGCCTACAGAATCGGGTGTATGAGGAACAGACAGAGTTCAATAAATTCTCTTTCCAAGTGGCTTCCCTACAACTGACAGCGTACAACACTGTGCCGGAGTCTATTCTTGCTTATGTGGATCAATATGTTAAGGTTAGTGGTCTCATCTCAGGTTGGTACCCCCCTAGTAATGTACTACGCCCGTTGCCGTCGTAGTGGGGCTTCGGGGCCGGCGACTGGGGCTTGATGGGCCTCGAGCTTTCATCGTCGGCTTGACTAATTTTGCTGTAGCTTTTACTTCCTCTTTCTTTGTTTATCCCCTTCTGTTCTTATTCTTTCTCTTCCTGTTGTTCTTTGGGCGACCTATATCATACACCACCCTGTCAGGCCCTTATAGTTGGCCTGGCTTGGTTGTTGGCTCCTGATCTGACGGCGTCTCTTCGGTCGCTGGTGCGGCTCAACTGACTTGATTCTTTCCTCTTGTCTCTGACGTGGCCTCTGCCCTGACTGTATATCCTTGTGGTGTGTCTTCCCCTCGGTAGTGAATTTTGTTTGTCTTGCATCTCGCTGTGATTTTTTTCTTCCTTAGTCCTGATCTCTCATTCTTTACCCTTGATCACTTCTTGGTTGGTGCTGCTGTGTAGCAGTTCTTGCCTCATCCTTCAGCCCTGCCTATAAGAGTTCTGATGTGGAGCTCATGTGTCTTTCTGAACTGATGACATGGCGTGAAATGTCGGCGTGTCTTCACCTTCCACGATTTGATCCCCTCCTGCACTTCCCTATCTATCTTGTCTTGATTAGTTGTCCAGCTTGTTCTAATCCTTTGAGCCAGCCCTATGAGAGTCCTTTTAGGGAACTCGCTGGTCTGGTTAAACTAATTTAATGAAAAGGCAAAAACAAATCGGGCTAGTAAACGAGAGGCTTTTCATATCCAGTCTCCAAACTAAATACCTGGTTTTAGTAATTATTATTAAGTATAATAAGTTATAGTTATGGTCCATAGTTCCCATTATGCCCTTGGAAGTGTTTAATTGGCCAAAACACTGCAACTTCATGCACATTTTCCTGTATTCAGGGTGTCAAACGAAGGCAGAGTCCTTTCTTTATAGTCATTATTATTGTACATGCATACAGTACTGTAGTTCAAATTATGTGTTTGGAAGTGATAAAATAACTAAAACAATACTATGTATGTACAGTATGTATATTCTATTCTATTCTATTCTATATGCTCAGGCCCAATCCCCATTTTTCCTATTTTATTTTTATTTTCTATTTCATTCTATTTTATTATTTTTTTTATTCATTTTTTCTTGGGGGTAGCCGACTCAAGGTAGAGCAAGAACAGGGAAAACACAAAAACAACATAAAACAATGAACAAACACAGATAAAAACACAAATTCACACACATCTAGGTCGTGTATATACTCGGGCAAATACCCCCATAGCTGGGGGTGGCCGGCTCGAGACAGAGCCCGAACAGGGACAATACAACACAACAAAATATAAAAAAAACAAAAGTTCACACACATCTAGGTTGCCCAGGAGAAGACCCAGAGACTAAGGGTGACTAAGGGCCTCCAGCACTCCCCCGGTCCCAGAGGTTCCGGTCTCAGCAGGCAGAAACGCAGCGGAACCATACCACAATACCCGCCCACCTCACTTCCAGGCACGACCCTTTATAAGCACCAGCTCCCTTGGCCAGGCACCTGACTATTATCTAGTCCAACTGGCGCCCAACTCCCTCTCCCAACAATACTATTTTATGTTAATTTGTTTTTGTATTCCTTCTCATATTCATTCAACTCTTCAAACAAATTGCTCCGATTTGACACCTTGCCTGTATTCTCTCTCACATTTAACTCAGTCTTAAGAGGGGAAGGGTTTATTTTTTGGTCGATATATATATTTGTTGTAATATTATTTTGTTTCTCCCTAAACCTACTTCAAGCTTAAGATAAACATCCCCAAGATCCTCCTTCGAGATAAATTTGTACATTTTTTGTTATAGAAATATTTCCCGGCCGAAGGCCGGTTCCTCTTAATTCAAATCTCGGTGGATCACATGCTTTCATTAATTTAATTGGGAGGTGTTTAGTGTTATTGTGAAATAAATAAAAATAGATTACAGGCTCGCTATCGCTAACCAGGAGAAAATTGACACCTAAATGACACGAAAAGCCTTAATATTGACAACAAAATAGAGTGAAAAGTCTTAAAATTGCCAAACCAATTAGTTGAACTTCTTAAAATCTGAAAACTATTGGGACTAAACATGAGGGAGAAGGGGGACCAAAAAGCGACCTATCTCACCTTAACAGAATTACTAGCTAAAATACCGGTACGGTTTTAGTATGTTTATAAATGCATGAAACTAAATTAATTATTCTTTCTATCTATCACAAACCAATATTATTATTGCCTGTGTTTTATATATATGTTTACTGCTAGATAGTTTCTAGTATTATATTAGACCTTGTAAACAACCTTGTTGTAGACTACAGTTGTGTGATATTTATGTACCATGTGTAACTATTTCTTTGTATATTATCTAGTGCTGAATAAAATTGTATCACTTAGCCGAGTCATTGTTGAAGTCTAAAAAAAAAAAAATTGCCATAACCTGGTTCTTCAAATATGAACTAAGATTGCTTCCCTTATATCCGCTCATGGCCGAGTGGTTACGGTGCCCAATTCTCCTCAACATACCTGGAGTGAGTGGGTTCGAATCCTGGTCAGGATACCTCTCTCCCAACCAAGGTTACTTTATCTCCATTGCTACTTTAAGAATCCCAGAGTTCCCAGTGAAGGTTGGAGTTCACCAAGGCTCAGTGCTGAGCCCATTACTTTTTGTTTTGGTCCTGGAAGTTCTGTCAAGGGACTTTAGGACAGGACTCCCATGGGAGCTGTTATATGCAGATGATCTAGTTCTTATCGTAGGAAGCAGAGGCAAAGTTCAAGAGATGGAGGGAGGGTATGGCAAATAAGGGTCTGAGAGTTAACATAGATAAAACAAAGGTCATGATTAGTGGAGTAGGGCGTGGAACTATGGAAAGAAGTGGCGACTATCGATGCGCAGTATGTGGGAAGGGGGTGGGAAGTAACTCAATTCAATGTTGCGTCTGTAGTGACTGGGTACACAAGAGATGTAGTGGAGCTAGAGGACCTTTGACAAGAATCTTAGACTTTGAATGTGCAGTGTGCAAGGGAGATCTTGTATTAAATGACCTGCCTGTCAGTGTTGATTTCGACAGTGTAACGCTGGAGTGTGTGAATAAGTTATGCTACCTACGGTAGGCGATGCGGTTTCCGCCGGAGGTGGTGCTGAAACTGGCTCCATTGCTAGAGTCAGAAGTGGCTGGGGAAAGTTTAGAGAGCTGTTGCAACTCCGGACCATGAGAGGGCTCCCACCCCACCTTAAAGGGAAGGTGTATACCTTGTGTGTTAGGAGCGCGATGACCTATGCCTCGGAGACGTGGCTGGTTAAAGAGGAGAATATCAATAGAAGGGAACAGAATGAGAAGAGAATGGTGAGATGGATGTGTGGGGTTAATCTCAGGACGGTATCGAGCGAGGAATTGAGAAGGCGTCTGGGCATTAGAAGTGTCAGTGAAGTGATGCGCACGAGCTGACTTGGTTGTTTTGGACACATGGAGAGAATGGACGATCAGTACTGGGTAAAGAAATGCCGGACTGTATACGTGGGGTGAGCTGCACGTAGGGGTGTACCTAGAATGACGTGGGCTCGGGTACTCCGGTCATATCTCAAAATAAAGAACTTGACAACAGAGGCAGCCCTTAACAGGGCCGCCTGGAAAGCCGCCATTTAGGACTCGAGACTGTAACCACATTCTCTGTGGACAAAACGGTCTTTAAACTTGTATGTATGTCATCATCATCATCAAATCTGATGCCCCGCTTCCAAAGGAAGCACCCTAAAAGGGATGGCCATGGCAGAAACTGTCTCCAGGCTCCCAGACATGCCCAGACTGACCCACTCCACAGTGCCATTTCCACTAAGTGGATTATGACCATGAACACTGAAGGAGCAGACCCAGAGCAGTCCCTCACCCGGATGGCAGTTGCGCCACTGTTTTGCTATTTTATTTACCCCAGTGGGGCCCTGGCTGGAAGCATACCAAGCACAGGAATTTTCTGAAGATAGGAACCAGTGGTCCACTGCTCCAGAGTCTGATTGCACCACCAAAGTGGCGGGCGGTGGGGTCGCCGCATCCCTACGCCACTTGTATGTATGTATGTATGTAAAGTATGTATCTATCGTTTAAGAAGCAGTTCCGCGTATTGTGCGATAGTGCTTGGTCACCTGATTTCATTTATTTTGTATCTTCATTGCTAATTGCAGAATCTATCTATTTATCTATCGTTTAACCCCTTCACCACCATTACGTAATTTTCATCATATTCTGCTTACAGGTACACAATTTTCTTTAGGTTGTAATCAAACTCTACGACTCAAATGGGTTAATACAAACTCAATAAACCCTCCTAGCGACATAGGTTCTTTATTAGCTGCATAAAATTGTCTAATTTTAGCTAGAATCAAAGGTAAAAAGTTGTCATGGTGCTGAAGGGGTTAAAAGGCAGTTTCACGTATTGTGCGATAGTGCTTGGTCACCTGATTTTTTCTTTTCGTTTTTTTTTTTTTTTTCCAGCATCGTTGTAAGCGTGCGCTTCAGTACAAGCAGTTTTATATTCAGGAGCAGCAAATTCCCATCTTGCCTCAGGACCCCACCAAGAAGTTTGTCAACCTAACCTTCACTCACGTGGGGCATCTATTGAGTCTGGTAAGATGGGTGGCCAGGGTGTCAAACCAAAGCCAAGTCCATATGTATTAGTCTTTATTGTTGTATGAAGCTGACCAGGCAGGAATGGTGACAGAAATTTAATTTGTGTGTGATTGCTGTATGACGTGGTCCCTCAATACTTGCTTAGTGTTGACCTGGTACACTACCGGTCCCCTCTGTACCTGTATAATGGCACAGCCCCTTGGGATGTTGAGAAGGATGATAAATAGAGAGAGAGCTACGCTCGCCCTCTTCAACCCTCCCGCCATCTTGGTAGTTTGTGAGGAGGATTGCAGTGGATTTGGCTGTAGCCAACTTGAGTCTGTAGTGCACCAGTCATGTAGTGTGTTGAGATAGAGTTGAAGGAGAAGTGTTGCACTGTCTGGGTCTTGGTGTGTGCATGTGAGTGTTATGCATAGGAAGCTATATTTATTTGGGGTGTGTGGGGTGTAGGTATATCATGCATGTACAGATTGAAGAGTGCGGGCGACAGGACGGATCCTTGCGTGACTCCGTTTGTGAAGTTTCTGATACTAGATGACTGACCGGCAAATGATACGTGTGCACATCTGCCTGCTTGGTATTGCTTTAGGGTAGTGTGTTATGGTCTGTACATTTAGTTTCTAATATACCATAATAAAGAATCCAAATGTTTGCTGTAAAATTTGACACTACAGTATTGCACTGTTATAGGGAAGTGTACCATGGTTCTATTTGTCCTATAATTTGACACTATGGTACTATTGTTGTTGTTGCTGTTCCCCAGGCTGCCTGGCCGAACAGCCCCAAGGCCCTGAGGAAGGCCAAGGCCATAACCGAGCGCCCCCACAGAACCCTCACTGCCTACCACAATAAAACCTGGGTGATCGAAGCCACTCCATGGCGGGGAGCTGAGGAGGGAGCGGAAACGCCCGGGAAACCAAAGTCCTACCCAGGGCCCTGTGCCCCTCAGCAATTATGAAGAGAAAGTTGAGGGGCAAAGGAAAAATGTGATGCTTTGGTTTCCAATCTGCCAACCTCTAGCTTGGCAGACTGGGAGGTCAATCCACGGAAGAGACGCCGTCACTTGAGATCTAGAAAATATATAAGTAAAAGGAACAGTCAGAGTTGTTGTTGTTCCCCAAGCTGCCTGGCCGAACAGCCCCAAGGCCCCGAGTAAGGCCAAGGCCATAAACGAGCGCCCCCACAGAACCCTCCCTGCCGACCACAATAAAGCCTGGGTGACCGAAGCCACTCCATGGCGGGGAGCTGAGAGGGTGCGTAAACGCCCGGGAAACCAAAGCCCCACCCAGGGCCCTGTGCCCCTCAGCAATTATGAAGAGAAAGTTGAGGGGCAAAGGAATAATGTGACGCTTTAGCTTCCAATCTTGGTAGATTGGGAGGTCAATCCACGGAAGAGACGCCGTCACTTGAGATCTAGAAAATATATAAGTAAAAGGAACAGTCAGAGTAAGCAATAGGTATGGCAGAGATTGCTCAATTCTCACTGATAGACCAGCCCATCACCACACTATGGTACTGGGCGGGTGCCCAACCCCGAAAGGGGTTGAAATAGGGGAGCTATCCCCCCGCCAAAGGCACTTTTCTAGGACCTTTCCTAGCTGATGCTGAGAGGATTGGGTTCTAGTCATGTGGTGATGGGCTGGTCTATCAGAGTGAGAACTGAGCAATCTCTGCCATACCCATAGCTTACTCTGACTGTTCCTTTTACTTATATATTTTCCAGATCTCAAGTGACGGCGTCTCTTCCGTGGATTGACCTCCCAATCTACCAAGATTGGAAGCCAAAGCGTCACATTTTTTCCTTTGCCCCTCAACTTTCTCTTCATAATTGCTGAGGAGCACAGGGCCCTGGGTGGGGCTTTGGTTTCCCGGGCGTTTCCGCACCCTCCTCAGCTCCCCGCCATGGAGTGGCTTCGGTCAACCAGGCTTTATTGTGGTAGGCAGGGAGGGTTCTGTGGAGGCGCTCGGTTATGGCCTTGTTCGGGGCCTTGGGGCTGTTCGGCCAGGCAGCTTGGGGAACAACAACAACTGTTATAGGGAAGTGTGCCATGGTCTGTTAATTCATCTTACCAATCTACCATAATGAATAATCCAAATGTTTGTTCTATAATTTGACTATCGTGTTGTTTTAGGGTAGTGTGCTTATGGTTCTATTTGTTGTATAATTTGACACTTAGGCAGTGTTATAGAGAAGTGTGCCATAGTTCTAATTGTTCTAGCCTATAACTTAACTTTATCGTGTTGCTTTAGAGAAGGGTGCCATAATTCTAATTGTGCTATAACTTAACTTTATCGTGTTGTTTTAGGGAAGCGTGCCATGGTTCTAATTGTTCTATATCTTAACTTTATTGTGTTTTAACTTTTAGGGAAGCGTGCCATGGTTCTAATTGTTCTATAACTTAACTTTATTGTGTTTTAACTTTTAGGGAAGCGTGCCATGGTTCTAATTGTTCTATAACTTAACTTTATTGTGTTTTAACTTTTAGGGAAGCGTGCCATGGTTCTATAATTTTTGGTTTGTTTAGTTAGCAAGTTTTACATTTTAATTTGACTATATTGTGTTATTTTAGTTATCTTAGAGTAGTGTGCCATGGTTCTATTAGTTGTATAATTTGACTCTTTTGTGTTGTTTTAGGGTAGAGTGCCCTGGTTCTATGTGCTGAACTCCCACCACTGTCACACCCTGGCCATGGACGACACCGTGGCCTCCAAGCAGCCTCCAGCACCCGCCATCAACACCCAACACAACATTCTTCACAAAACTCCAGGTAGACCATGCATGTACTGGGGTAGTTGTTGTCGTTCCCTTGTCTGTCTGGCCGAATAGCCCCATATACTGGGTTAGACGTTTCAGTACCGGTGCCGTCCTTTTAACTATACTGTATTACAGTATGTCTTCTATTAGCTTATATTCAGCTTAAAAAGGGTCTCCAGTAATTAACATGCTTCAAACTAACTCATTTAACTCTTTTTACTAGCACACAACATTCTTATAAGTGGCCTCCAGCAATTACTAACATACATACTTACAAGTTTAAAGATAATTCTGTCCACAGAGAATGTGGTTACAGTCTCGCGTCCTAAATGGCAGTTTCAAGGCGGCCCTGTCTAGGGCTGCCTCTGTTGTCAATTTCTTTATTTTGAGATCGGACCGGAGTACCCGAGCCCACGCCATTCTAGGTCCACCTTTACGCGCAGCTCCCCCCACGTTCACAGTCCGGCATTTCCTCACCCAGTTATGATCGTCCATTCTCTCCATGTGTCCAAACCAACCAAGGCGGCTCGTGCGCATCACTTCACTGACACTCCTAATAACCCAAACACCTTAATTCCTCGCTCGATACCCTGTCCCTGAGATTAACCCCACATATCCATCTCACCATTCTCTTCTCATTCCGTTCCATTCTATTGATAATCTCCGCTTTAACCGGCCACATCTCCGAGGCATAGGTCATCGCGCTCCTAACGCACGAGGTATACACCTTCCCTTTAAGGTGGGGTGGAAGCCATCTCATGGTCAGGAGTGGCAACAGCTCTCTAAACTTTCCCCAGCCACTTCTGACTCTAGCAATGGAGCCAGCTTCAGCACCACCTCCAGCAGGAACCGTATCGCCCAGGTATCAGAAATTATTCACACACTCCAGCGTTACACTGTCGAAATCAACACTGACAGGCGGGTCATTTAACACAAGATCTCCCTTGGACACTGCACATTCAAAGTCTATGATTCTTGTCAAAGGTCCTCTAGCTCCACTACATCTCTTGTGTACCCTGTCACTACAGACGCAACATTGAATTGAGTTACTTCCCACCCCCTTCCCGCATACTGCGCTTGGATAGTCGCTGCTTCTTTTCATAGTTCCACGCCCTACTCCACTAATCATGACCTTTGTTTTATCTATATTAACTCTTAGACCCTTGTTTGCCATGCCCTCCCTCCATCTTTTAAACTTTACCTCTGCTTCTTGCGCACTATCTGCGATAAGAACCAGATCATCTGCATATAACAGCTCCCATGGGAGTCTTGTCCTAAAGTCCCTTGACAGAGACTTGATCGAGCATTGTCAAATCCCTATAATATCTTCTGTTTAAGGAGTCACCCTTGCCTTTGTATATATTTACTATCACACTTTTCTACCATGCATCAGGCATTTTTTCCTCCTTTATTATAGCATTAATCAGCTCCGTGACCAATGTTACCCCAATATTTCCAGCTGTTTTTAGCATCTAAGCGACAATGCCGTAGCTCCCAGTGGCTTTCCCGGACTTAATTTTATCTATAGCACTTATGACAGCATCGTACCCTATCAAAGGCGGAGGGCCTTGTACTTGGACTGCAGTGCTGAGCTGTTTTCTGTTCCATTCAAACTCCACATGAAGAAGTCTTTCATAATGCTCCTTCCATGCTTATCTGATTTTGTTTTCTGTGTAAACAGTCATGCCACTGTCGTTATTTAGGCATCTCACACTCACGACGTCCTGATTACAGTCCCTCATATTCTTAGCCAATTTATAAACCCCATTGGTATTATTAGTGCTACAAACTTATTCTATCTTGCTATCCTGTATGGTTTTCTTTGCCCTGTAGACCTCTCTTCTAGCATTGTGTTTGGCGGACAGGTATTCTTCCTTACTGCCACCTTCCTTCCATACTTTGAAACATCTCTTCTCTCTGACTGCAGCTTCAACATCATTGTTCCACCACCAGGAGAACTTATTATAATGTAAAACTTGCAAAATAAACAAACCAAAACGTATACGAACACAGTAAATAGACAAAATAACTAATCAAAATCGCTATGTGGAAACAACGCTTAAGTAAAATAATATTTTATTAATATCTGGGTGGCCCCTTTGTTTTGCCACAGACTTTGTCTATGGTATCAAGGAGGCTGCGTTCTATAAAATTCCATTTGCTATCAACATCATCTGGCCTAGCACCCATTCTCCTTTCAATTTCCACCATTTTGTTGTGGAATCTGTCTCTGTACTCTTCTTTTTCCAACAACCATACTTTCCTCTTTGGCAAATGAACTTTCTTTCTAACAGGAACTCTACTTAGGCAAATATCACATACTGTATAGGAGTTTGTGTTGGGGGATGCATTCTTCACCTGGTATGATCTTAGTGTCTCTAACCCATTTCCTGTCAGATTTGCTGATCAGGAAGTAGTCTATCTGACTACTGAAGCCACCTGATTCATATGTTATCAGATGGCTCATCCTCTTCCTAAACATAGTATTACACACCACTATCCCTGTGGCAGCACAGTGCTCCAGTATGTATTCACCTGGGTGGGGCTTTTGTGTCCCGGGCATTTCCGCACCCTCCTCAGCCCCTCGTCTGGGAGCGGCTTCGGTCACCTGGGAATTCTTAGTGGTAAAGCTGGGAGGGTTCTGTGGGGGCGTTTGATTATGGCCTTGGCCTTGCTCGGGACTTTTGGGCTGTTCGGCCAGGCAGCTTAGGGAACAACAACAATGTGGAATTATAGTACAGTAAACCCCCGATATTTCGGACTCTTTTAACTCGGAAACCCACACTTTTCGGAATGGCATAGGCCTCTCGGAGATGTCCCTGTATATCTTGGCAATTTCTGAGTTGGACGGGATTTGTGTCCGGTTTACAATGTTCTCTCACTCGGATTTAAGTGATTTTAGGATGAATTGAAGCCTGTGCCTTTTAATTATTGTTAATATTAATTACTATGTACTGTACTGTCCCTGAAAACATAATATGGTTTGTATTTGTCATTAATATGATGAGTTTCACATGTTAAAAAAAAAAAAAAAAAAAAAAAAAAAAAAGACTTTCCTCTTTTAATTTGGAATTTTCCCTCTCTTAAGTCGGATATAAGTCGGACTTCAGACATCTCGGAAAATCGGGCTTCTCGGAAGTGGTCTCTCCCCAATTAGTCCGAGATAGCGAGGGTTTACTGCATTGAAGATTTAGCAAAACAATATTATGAAAAATCAAACAAACACTAAGCCACCACATAGAAAGTATGTATGTATGTACGGTATATACTCAGACCCAATCCCCACTTTTCCTTGTTTTTTTGTTTTTTTGGGGGGGGGGGAATCAAGACAGAGCCCGAATAGGGACATCACAACAGAAAACAATGAACACACATAAACAAAATACAAATTCATACACATTTAGGTCATCCAGGAGAAGACCCAGAGACCAGGGTCACCAAGGTCCCTCCAGCACTTCCCCGGCCCCCGACCACCCGGAGAGGTTCCGATCTCGGCAGGCAGACAGACATGCAGCATAGAATGTACACCACTATATGAACATAGGGGAGGTGTGGTGGAGTGGTCTTGCCACTGGCCTGGTAATCCATAGGTCCCGGGTTCAAATCCCGATGTATCAATGGGAAGATATTATTGGGATGGAATTTGTGCTGTACCTGGTATCAGTGCATTACCACAAGCCCACCGAAACGTCAATAAAATACCCTCATTGTTCCCTGATTAAATAGCACTGTATGAATATTCCCATATTCAAAATATGCTATAGGGGTGCAATGCCTGGTGAGTTATCTGCTCAACAGGTGGCGTTGTGTGTGTGTAAGTGTGAGAGTCCGAGTGTAAGGGGTGAGACAGTGAAGCACGGGAACGAGGTGGCTTCAGAGATGGGGTCGTTTCGGGCCATGAGTGAGCACCGTGCCTCATGTGAAGGCAAGATGGCAGGTGCTCGTTGTACTCTACGTGCTTCACATGTCTCACTCCCTAGACTGGAACAAGACCTCACAGGCTTCACTGTTCATTGTAAAGCGGTGAATGTTAAGGCTCTCAGCCTATGCCCGAGAGGAAGTAAGTTGGAATATAGAAAAAAAAAAAAAAAAAAAAAAAAAAAAAAAAAAAATGAATATCTGACCAATGCCTTGTTGTACATTCCAGTGAGTGAGGACAAGAATGCAGCTTACCTGGCCCAGAAACACCGAGCCAGCGTTGTGATAACCAGCAGCGCCCTCAAGGTCCTCGCTGACAACTACGGCCCTAAGTTTGACAAGGTGTGGGACATTCCAGTCGTTGTGAAGTTCGTCCAGGTCCAAGGCAAGTACAGTACTGTATATACTGTATATATATATATACAGTATATATATATATATATATCTCTATAGCATCTCTATTGATGATATGCAGTTTGGTTTTATGCCAGGACGTGGTACAACCGATGCTATCTTCATAGTCAGGCAGATACAGGAAAGATACTTACTAAAAGGCAGGGATCTTTACTTTGTGTTTGTGGACCTGGAGAAGGCCTTTGATAGGGTACCTAGAGATGTTGTACAGTGGGCTATGAGGAAACTTGGTGTGGAAGAGTGGCTGGTGCGTGTGATAATGAAGATGTATGAGGATTCGCGAAGTTCGGTGAGGGTGAAGGGTGTACTGAGTGATGAGTTCGCAGTCCGTGTTGGAGTCCATCAGGGTTCAGTGTTAAGCCCCCTCCTCTTTATTATGGTCTTGGAGGCGCTGTCTAGAATTTTTAGAGGCGGACTCCCGTTGGAACTGTTTTATGCAGACGATTTAGTCCTAATAGCTGACAGTATGCAGGATGCTGAAGCCAAATTCAGAGAGTGGAGAGAGGGCATGGCGAGCAAGGGTTTAAGAGTCAATATTAACAAAACCAAGGTTATGCATTGTAGTTTGAGACGAGGCAATGTGGAAAAGAGCGGTGCATACCCATGTGCAGTGTGTGGAAAGGGAGTGGGCGTTAACTCAATTCAATGTAGCATCTGTCGATGTTGGGTACACCATGGGAGTAAGCGCTGTAGTAGAATAAAGGGGCCCCTGCCGAAGGATAAGTCAGAAATAGAGAAATTTGAGTGTGTAGTGTGCAAAGGCGAGCTTGTGTTAAGTGATGATCCTGTGGCTGTGAATTTTGGAAATGAGTCTTTGGAGCTGGTGAACAAGTTTTGTTACCTAGGAGATACCATCTCTGCCGGTGGTGGGGCCGAGGCTGCCACTGTTGCTAGAATTAGGTGTGGCTGGGGGAAGTTCAGAGAATTGATGCCAATCCTGACCATGAAAAGAATGCCTCTCCCCCTGAAGGGAAAGGTGTATGCCTCATGTGTTAGAAGTGCAATGACGTATGCCTCAGAAACATGGGCCGTTAAAGTAGAGGATGTCAACAGAATGGAGCGTAATGAGATGAGAATGGTGAGATGGATGTGTGGGGCCAGGCTACAGGATAGAATAACAAATGTTGAGCTGAGGAGACGTTTAGGTATAAAGAGTATTAGCGAGGTGATGCGTACAAGTAGACTGGGATGGTATGGACATGTGGAGAGAATGGATGAACAAAATTGGGTGAAAAAATGCAGGTCTGTGATTGTGGAGGGAGCTGCACCAAGGGGTGGACCGAGGAAGACCTGGGATCGGACTATACGCGCCGATCTCAAATCCAAGAACTTGACAAGTGAAGCAGCCCTTAACAGGGTTGCCTGGAATGCCGCCATTAGGACAAGAGACTGAAACTGCACTTATGTGTGGAACACTCAGTCTTAAAATTTTATGTATGTTATGTATGTATATATATATATATTTGGTCATGTTGAACGAATGGGAGATGAAAGGCTTACAAAGAGAATATGTGAGTCAGATACAAGGGGAGATAGAAGGGCAGGAAGACTCCCATTGAAACGGAGAGACTGTGTAAGACAAGCTTTGGATGATAGAGGAATGACTATAGATCAGGCAAAGAAAGTGGTAATAAACAGGAAAGAATGGAGAATGCTTGTGAATAGTTGAGTGAACACGTGGTAATTTGGGGGAAGGGGTCGGGCGCAAGTTGGTCTAGATAATAGTCCATCTGGCGCCTGGCCCGGGGATACGATTAATATGAAGGGTGCGCCTGGAAGTGTGGTGGGCGGGCTTGTGGCTTCGGCTCCGCTGCATGTCTGCCTGCCGAGATCGGAGCCTATCCGGGTGGTCGGGGGCCGGGGGAGTGCTGGAGCGACCTTGGTGACCCTGGTCTCTGGGTGTTCTCCTGGGTGACCTAGATGTGTGTGAATTTTGTGTTTCCCTCTTGCTCTGTGTTGAGTCGGCCACCCCCAAGAAAATAAAAACAACAAAATAATAAAATAGAGTAAAATATAAAATAAAAATATTAAATAGGAAAAGTTGGGATTGGGCCTGAGCATATACATACAAACATACATACTATTTAATTCAGCCTCCACATAGGCTACATCATCAGGGAAAGAACAATACAGTATATACAAACTATATAATTTAGCCTATTCATACATCGCCAGGAAAAGAATATATATTTTTTAATTCCCCAATAGACTAACGGAGAATTGTTTGAAAATTACACAGGTAATAAAGAGCTACCTTTGCCAGATATGAACCGTAATAACTTTGTAAAAATGTCCTGATGGTAGCCTACCGTCTGTCTTGAGCTTGACTGTAGCTGACAGTGTGACTACCTTAGCCAGTAGCCTATATTGATGGATATTATTATAATGTAAAACTTGCAAAATAAACAAACTAAAACGTATACGAACACAGTAAAAAGACAAAGTAACTAATACAAATTGCTATGTGGAATTTATTAAAATGTATTGATTGAAATTAATAGATCGAAAAAGCACATGTTACAGGGCGTAAAACCTTTGCAGACACCACAATTTTTTTTTTAAATTTTGCGCTCACAGCCACTGACCAATCAGCGATGAGAACCAATGTTTGGCTATCAATCTCGTTTGCCCTGCTCAATCATAAACATGATTGCTCAAGCAAAAACAGTATTGCCTGATAGGGTGTACTGAACGCACTCTTGATGTCCACTGCCTTTGACTGTACCTGGAGCTTAGTGGAGCAGTGGAACAGTCAATGTGGATCAAATTGAGTATCCTTCAATCATTTGGTACATATTAATGTTATTAGGTAGGTCAAAATAGTGTATTTGAGGTTCCAATCCAAGATAGGTGAGCTTGGTATGACCTAAGTCTATTTCCCATTGAAACCTATGTTAAACACTGCCCACGTATCCGCGAAAGATAAGCGGTACGACTTAGGTGTGGATACGGGGAGTGCACTGTACAGTACATTATATCACTTGACCCTTTTTACTACAGTACCACAGACTCTTCTTAAACTGCACAAAATTGTTTAAATATGTATGTATGTATATACAGACTCAGGCACATACCCCATTGCTGGGGAGTGGCTGACTCGAGACAGAGCCTGAACAGAAACCAGTAAAGTTCCAATTCTTAGGGTCTGGGACCACTTTCGCGTTCCCTCGCCCCTTTCTCTGTCTCGTTGATTAGGAGAATTTTACAATGGGAGGAGGATTCCTAGCCTCCTGCCCCCAGAAGAAAAAGTAGGACAGTAAAAGAGACAGACAGAAACGGCTAAGGTTGGGTAGAGGATGCCAAGCCTCACTCTGGATAGGACCAGCCCTCACTCATATGGCAAGAATAAAATTTAAGAAACATCACCGGTACAAGAGAGGTTAAACCATTCAACTGTATGTACTGTACTGTACAGTATTTACATTTCTATTGTCTGAAGTATGTTAGCACTAATAAGTCATGTCTCAGCTGTTATTGCATTTGGATCGCTCTGTGCTGTATTAATGTCTGTCAGATGTTGTATAGGGTGGGTATATGTAATAAATCAAGTTTTAGTTACCTGTATTGCCGATACCAATTATGGATGGAAATATACTTGGTGCCGAGATATCACATATTTGGCTGACTGTACATTTTCCTCCCAGACGCTGATGGTAACCAGGTGAGCCACAGGGTTGTGTTCATTGACAAGCCTATGCCACAGAAGTCATGGATGCCCATAGAAAAGAAACAACTATTTTACAAGAAGTCTGCTCTGGCCTTAATGACTCGTGTTAGGTTGGGCAAGTTGTTTAGGTAAGTGTGTGTGTATTCACCTAATTGTATTTACCTAATTGTAGTGTACAGGAGTTGAGCTTTTAGGCTCGTATTGTCCCGCTTCCTGAGTTACAAGTGTCTAACTTTGCTTTAAAAATATGGATATTTTTTGCATACACCACTTCATCACAGTCAGAGTTTTCTAATTCCATATTAGCTAGTTTATATTTTGCATTTGTATTCATCTTCTCTATCTTTAATGCCTTGCATTTGTCAATGTTAAAATTCATCTGCCAATTTACTGACCATTCGTGTAGGGTATCTAGATCCCTTTGGAGGCACTCTATGTCGCTATTTGAATCTACTGTATTTTTTTCCTCATTTTTGTATCGTCTGCAAATTTACTTATCCTACTAGTTATACCTAAATCAAGGTCATTTATGTATACAACAAACAACAGAGGACCTAATACAGATTCCTGGGGGACACCACTTTTGACTGCTCCCCATTTTGACTTAATTGCATTTATGCTAACTCTATGCTTCCTACCAATTAGCCATGACCTAATCCATCCCAACAACAACCCACCTATTCCATGCTCCTCAACCTTTCTCATCAATCTCTCATGAGGGACTCTGTCGAAAGTTTTACTGAAATATAAATATATATTATTATGTTTTCTCCACCAACCAACTCTACTCCTAAAATCGATTGATGAAATTAACAGACACATGTGGCAGTCCGGCGATTCGAACCCAGGACGCTCACACCGAAAATCAACACACTATGCACTGCACCACGAAGACAGTTTATACAGTATATATATATATATATATATATATATATATATATATATATATATATTTATATATTTATATTTATATCATCCCTAGCTATGGGGTAATGTGCCTGAGTATATACATACATACACATACATACATACATACATAAAATGTTAAGACTGAGTGCTCCACACTTACGTGCAGTTTCAGTCTCTTGTCCTAATGGTGGCGTTCCAGGCAACCCTGTTAAGGGCTGCTTCACTTATCAAGTTTTTGGATTTGAGATCGGCACGTATAGTCCGATCCCAGGTCTTCCTCGGTCCACCCCTTGGTGCAGCTCCCTCCACAATCACAGACCTGTATTTTTTCACCCAATTTTGTTCATCCATTCTCTCCACATGCCCATACCATCCCAGTCTACTTGTACGCATCTCCTCGCTAATACTCTTTATACCTAAGTGTCTCCTCAGCTCATCATTTGTTATTCTATCCTGCAGTTTGGCCCCACACATCCATCTCACCATTCTCATCTCATTACATTCCATTCTGTTGACATCCTCTACCTTAACGGCCTATGTTTCTGAGGCATAAGTCATTGCACTTCTAACATGAGCCATACACCTTTCCCTTCAGGGGGAGAGGCATTCTTTTCATGGTCAGAATTGGCAGGAGTTCATTGAACTTCCCCCAGCCACATCTAATTCTAGCAACAGTGGCAGACTCGGGCGGCCCCACCACCGGCAGAGATGGTATCATATTTTGTATATTTTTTTTACACAGGATGTGGAGCCCAACTCAATTCCGGTACTGCAATGTTAATGAAAGTGATGGCAAGCGTACAGCGGAAGTAAATAAGCAACAAGCAGAGTATGATGAGGACTTCTTTGACCTGACTGCCGTGTCCACCAACGACAGCTTCGGTGCTGTCGGGACTAGTGAGCCGCCCCCAATGCAGATGGGTAAAAAGAATAAAAACAAATCTAACCTGAGTGAGGAGAGTGATACTTTATTGATTGCAGAAACAGCGAATAATGACGAAGAAGCAGCAAACAACAGTGAAAACATTTGTAGTTCACCAACTCTTGGTATGAAAAAGAAATCGGTCGACAATGAAGCGTGTGAAGCAGGAACATCTAAGAGTCCATCCGGCTCTCCATCTTACAAGAGAAAAAGGAAATGTACCTACCAGGGCAAATCAGCAGGGAAAATTACCATGACCTCGAATAAATTTGGTGCGCAGAATGATGAAGCAAAAAAAACAAGTGCAACTGATCTGAGCCCAGATAGTAGAAGTCATGTTAATACAGCCACAGATACCAAAGCCGGTAATGCGAGCAGTAATTCCCCTAATGTCCTCGAGAATTTACTAGACATGCAAGATTCCTTACTGAAGCCAGCACAGGCGGGAAATTCTGTCCATGAGAGTGTGAACCAGGAGGTGCCTCGTCAGACCAACCCTATGCCTTGGTTTAACAGCTTACGCACGGACTGGACAGATCACTTACAGGTACTTCACTCTAAGTTTGTTTTGTTCAATTGTACAGTCATATGCCATAATTAGTTTTCACCCATTTGAGTCTGTATCAAACCTAGATGAGATATGACAGTGATTTTAAATATCCGAAATGCTTCAGAAGTTCTGAGTTTGCCCCATTAATTACTCCTTCCATTCGTCTATATATTAGGCTACCATAGCACGGTTGGAATATATGTACATATAAATATGTACAGATTAATATGCAGGATTCGAAACTGCATAATAAATCATAGGCTTTTGCATCATTCTTTAACCCGTAAAGTGTGATAGGTTTCACGGAAGGCACGGCATTTAAGCATTTGTAAAAAGAACCCTATAAATACCATGCCAGTGCCGGGAAATGTCTCAAAATTGTATGACACATAGAAAGTAGTAGTATCTCCCTATACCACATCCTCCACTTATCCTCCCCTTTATACCCCACCCCCCTCCCTCCCTCAACTTGACCTTTTATTTTGTCCATTATTGCGCAGTCCATGGGTTGTTGTTGTTGCTCCCCAGACTGCCTGGCTGAACAGCTCCAAGGCCAAGGCCACAACCGAGCGCCCCCACAGAACCCCCCCCGCCCACCACAACAAAGCCCGGGTGACCAAAGCCACTCCATGGCGGGGAGCTGAGGAGGGTGCGGAAACTCCCGGGAAACCAAAGCCCCACCCAGGGCCCCGCGCCCCTCAGCAATTATGAAGAGAAAGTTGAGGGGCATGCAGTCCATGGGTTAACTGTCTTGATAGATTAATGCATAAATGCGCGGAATTCGGTGTGAGTATCCTAGGTTCGAGTTCTTGGAGTGCCACATGTATTTGTTGATTTCATTAATTGAGTTTAGAAATAAAGTTGGTAGGTGAAATAATATGAATTTATAGGTTCCCGTCTGTCATTCCACTACTAAAAGTGCCACCTCTGGGTGACCAAGGTCCAAGGCTCATATGTGTATGTATACATACATAGATACATACATACATAAAATGTTAAGACTCAGTGCTCCACACATACGTGCAGTTTCAGTCTCTTGTCCTAATGGCGGCGTTCCAGGCAACCCTGTTAAGGGCTGCTTCACTTGTCAAGTTTTTGGATTTGAGATCGGCATGTATAGTCCGATCCAGGTCTTCCTCGGTCCACCCCTTGGTGCAGCTCCCTCCACAATCACAGACCTGCATCTTTTCACACAATTTTGTTCATCCATTCTCTATACATGTCCAATTGTCCATACCATCCCAGTCTACTTGTACGCATCACCTCGCTAATACTCTTTATACCTAAACGTCTCCTCAGCTCATCATTTGTTATTCTATCCTGTAGCCTGGCCCCACACATCCATCTCGCCAAATGTTCTCATCTCATTACGTTCCATTCTGTTGACATCCTCTACTTTAACGGCCCATGTTTCTGAGGCATACGTCATTCCACTCATGTATGCATTTAGTTCTAAACCTTATACTGTACAATAATTATAAATAAAGATTTTATTTTGTGTTTTTTTATTCACAATACAGTATTGTTTTGCTAAATCTTCAGTGCGTTATTTCCACATACTGTACTGATTTTGATCAGTTATTTTGTCTGTATATTGTGCAGTTCCTGTTTTGGTTTGGTTTGCAAGTTTTATTTTTTTATTTTTTTATTTTTTATTTGTTTTTGTTTTTTTATTTTTAAAGCTGTTCTCTATTTCAATTGTGCTTGTAACCTGTGTAATTTTAAGTTACTATAACTTTTCCTTGAAGCTTTTATGTGTTACAAGCCCATGACAAGTACTGTACTTATTGTTTTAATTGTAGCAGTATGGACTATGGAGATACCGTCCCTCACTCTAGATTGCACACAAATGATCATCAAGGTTTTTCAGCGAAGTATTGAGTATAGCTGAATGTGCACTCGGATACCATAGTCTCTAGCCCACTTATAAATATTCGTGGATTTCACCTGTTTCTAATTATGGAATTATATATCTAGAAACAAATTTATGAATACAATTTACTATGCATCAACTACAAAAATATGTGTACTATATATCGACAAGCAAGTTCTATCCAAAAATATGTGTACTATATATCGACAAGCAAGTTCTATCCAAAAATATGTGTACTATATATCGACAAGCAAGTTCTATCCAAAAATATGTGTACTATATATCGACAAGCAAGTTCTATCCAAAAATATGTGTACTATATATCGACAAGCAAGTTCTATCCAAAAATCATTCCAGATAGTTATTATACAATACATAAAGAAAAAGTAAGGAGGTCCGTGAATTTTTATCAGTGGGCTAGAGACTATGGCATCCGAGTGTACCCGGCCATTAGGGTGGGGGTGATGGAGGACCTGTATGTAGTTGGCCACTTACAAATTTCATGCTGTAAGGAAGCTGGAGTAGTAGACAAGTAGACATCAATATTTAGCAGACTTATCAGCTAAAATGTAGTTGTGGTGCATATTAGAGATGGACCGAATATTCGTTTCGTATTCGTATGTCCGAATATTCACTTATGTTTTTCAATATTCGTATTCGCTTTTCCATTCATAACTATTCGCAAATATGCGAATATGTTCACGAAACCAATAGAATATGTACAAAATTTTTAAATATTAAATTTTAAAGTTAACACAAACGAATAAATAACAGTGTAGATGTGCATTGGGGCTGCTAAAGTGGAATGAAGGAGGACTGAGCAATGTTTCTACTTAACCCGGGAACTGCGGGAAGACTCTTAAGGGTTCCCCCGGCGGACTGCGGGAAGACTCTTAAGAGTCAGGGGAAAAAAAAAATCAATTTAAAACCAATTTTTTTTTTTTTTTTTTTCGTTTTTTTTTTTTTATGTTTTTTATTATTTTTTTGCCCCTGGGCCATGCCAAATATCACTCCTCCACCTCCCCTCCTTCCCCAGTTTCCTCCCCTCCTTCAGTTATCACCTATTTTCCCTGTTATTCCCTTTTCCTGTGGTCTATTTTCGTGCTAACATTAGCGAGTTGGTAGCAGGGCGTTGTCATCACTGTTAGCAAGCGAGTGCAAGAGAGAGAGAGAGAGTATCGATCGACAGTCTCTCTCCAGAGGTGGAAAAAAGTGGTGGGCTGGGAGGTTGCCTCAGCCATACATTGTGTAACTCCCGGCCTGTATCGCCGATTTTGACCATCCAAAAGCTGTTTCCACTTGTTTTATTGTTGTAACAGGTTAATAGCTTTATAATCAACCTATAATAGGCACATATGGATAAGTATTAATGCTATTTATGGTAAAATAAATATGTTAGTGATGGGAACAGCTCAAATACCTCAGCACAGGAGTGTGGTGTCTCATACCCCCCATGCGCACTTCAGAGGTTAACTGTATTTAATAGTACCAGATCAAACTAGTGAAAAGTAGGCCTACCAAATTATTCTGCCCGGTAAACGAACGTGTGCTGGACCTGGACATTTGAACTGTCGCAATATTGCCATTTCAGACATATCCAATGTAATAGCATGTCACTAAAATATATTACATCATATTTCCTCACTGATTTCGTATTTAGTACCAGATATGGACTATTTTATCGGAAAATGTATAAAATGTACTTGAGAGAGTCAAATGTACCAAATATGGTACTTTAGTACCAACAAAGCGCAACATTGGGACTGAGGACTGGAAACATAGAAAATTGAATGGATTTAATTTTAATTATTCAATTTTCTATAGATGAACTCTTACAATATATTAAACAATAATTCATACAGTTAATTTATGATATTTAAGAAATTACACATTCACATCGTCATTAGCTGGTAATTAATTTCATAGTAATTTAATTAACGTTTGTTGGTGACAAAAATAATTACCAGTTCTTGAAGGATGAAATATTCGCTATTCGTATTCGTATTTGCGAATTTTACAACAAAAAATTCGTATTCGTATTCGTATTCGCAAATAGTGAAAATTGATATTCGTTCCATCTCTAGTGCATATGGTATATCAATACATAAAATTAAATTCACCAAACTTTCTATCCATAAAGAGACTCAATAATATTAGCATTTCTGCTATATTTAATTTTAACACTTACGGTGCGGGCATATTTCCGCCATATTAGGGCTCATTCAGGCACTCCTGATTGATTAGGCAAGTATCTGAATGAAATTAAATGTATTCAGCCTAAAACTAGAAGAAAATAGCTTCAAAATGACACCAAAACGAGCTTCGTAGCTCGTGGGGTTCACCTGCAGCGCTACCATAGACATTCGCTAAAATTAGCAATTCTCGCTAATGTCTCGCTACATTTGCCTTTGGCAGCACTGTATATCTCGCGAGACTCTGACTCAAAGCCCTCAGTGCCTCAGCTGCCTGGCTGAGAGAAGGACGTGTGGCCTGTCGTGGTCCTGCTTCCTTGCACTCGATTTTACAGGCTTTTAGAGGTTTAAAAGCCTGTAAATTGCTGTAAATTACCATGGCGTTCGGGAACGTCTCCCGCATCCAATGGGTTAAAACTTGCAAAACAAATAAACCTAAACAGGAACCGCACAACATAAAGACAAAAGAACTTATCAAAATCACTCTGTCGAAACAACACATTGAAGATTTAGTAAAACAATACTATGAAATATTTTGACATGTACTGTAGTTTCTTTAATCATGTAGAGTTTAGTAAAATTTACCAGAACGTCCCGGACTTCCCAAATTGACTAATTCCTTGAACGTGACGATAGTGTGTTGTTATGTGTGCGATTAGTTTGCTTGGGACCCAGATTAACTTGCTCATGTAGTAATGTAAACCCTATGTAGTAGATTGTGTTTTTTTTTTTTTCATAAATTTTATTTTAGTAAGCGTTGTTTCCACATAGCGATTTTGATAAGTTGATTTGACGTTATATTGTCTTTGTCCCAGTTTTGGTTTGTTTAGTTTGCAAGTTTTACATTTTAATACAAAAGCACAAATATTGATGTTTACGGCTCCAATTTCCTTGTAGCCTGAAACTTACAAGTTGTCAATACCGTGTCTGTTGCAGCCTCAGTCGTGTCCGGAGGAGAGCGGCAGTAACGTCCACTACCAGCTGTTCTCCCTCGGCCTCCCCACCAACCCCAACCAGCCCGCCTCCAACGCAGCATCACCCATCAGGATCATCGTCAGGCACAATATTCACGGCCTATCCAAGTTCAGAGATAAAAATTCATTCAAGTTCAAGGATAAAAAATTATCCAAGTTGAAAGATGAAAATGTAAGTTATATCCAGAGATAAAAATACAAGTTATATTCAGGTTCAGAGATAAAAGTGTACTGTAAGTTCTATCCAGGTTCAGAGATGAACATGTAGTTTCTATCCAGGTTCAGAGATGAACATGTAAGTTCTATTAAAGTTCTATTGTAGCCTAACTTAAGATAACTTTTTCTGTTGCGCTAGACATATTGAAGGCCTTCGATAGAGTCTGGCACAAATCCCGTATTTCCATACTACCCTGTATAAGTATAACAAGAAGGATAGTAAATGTTGATACTGTTAACTCATGTAAAAATACCTATTATGTAGCAAGAATATATAAGAAGTTATTACACTGATAAGGCATTTAATTATTTTTTACATTCCAATTAAATTACAGTTTTTCATTAACCCTTTCAGGTCCGGGGTTTGCCGTTTAGTATTCAGAAATAGAATTATCTTAATCTCATAATTACCTCTCCAAAATTACTTTTCTGCCCACAACTCACTCAAAGACAACTGCAGAGGTTGAAATAGTTAAACTAAAGGTTTCTAAACACCCCTGATGGTCACAAGGTATTAAAGTATCCCTGTAAGGACGCAATCGCGCCTAGAGGTGCGCGAAAAGGTTAAACCAACTGACAAAGTTGAAGTGTAATTACTGTTTATAAAAGTATTATATTCGAACTGTGGAAAGGTAACCACGTCTGAGCCGTTACAATGTATAATGGAAAATGACAAGGGGCAGGTAGTCGCTTTTTCTGGACTCCCTTCTCTCTCATGTTTAGCCCAATTAGTTTTGAGATTTTAAGATGTCCATTCAATTAGTTTGTCTTTGTCAATATTAAGACATTTTGTGCCATTTAGAAGTCAATTTTTTCCTGGCGAGCGAAAGTGAGCCTGTAATATTAGGAGGAATCGGCCTTTGGCCGGGAAATTTATCTACCAAAAAATATACAAATTTATCTTGAAAGGGGGTCTAGGTTTTTTTTAAAGCTTGATAGAAGTTTAGTGAGGAAATTTAAAAATAAGTTAATAAATAGATTAATAGACCAATAAATAGATTAATAGACCATAAAATGATCAGTACCCCCTTAAATCATTGTGCTGTACAGTATTTTATGTATGTGCATGCCACCCCCAGCAATGGGGTATGTGCCTGAGTTTATATAATGTATGTACAGTATGACCATTGATTTACACACATCTCTCAACAGAAAACAGTTTATATAATGTATGTACAGTATGACCATTGATTTACACACATCTCTCAACAGAAAACAGTTTATATAATGTATGTACAGTATGACCATTGATTTACACATCTCTCAACAGAAAACATCCAAAGCTTATGTGGTTTACTCAAAACCTGAAAGTCAAACCTACTTTGGATGTGAAGTGAACACCTTGTCAGAAATAACTCAGAAGTGGATTCATCTGTTGGTGCGACCTAACACCACACTACTGCAAGGTTGGTTACACATATTATTTAGGGGGGTCACCGGCTTTATTTTATCTGTCTCTCCTTTTCTCTCTTTCCCTGGCTTAGTGCTTAAAGATTTGTATCCATTCGGCCCCATTCAGCCAACTGTTTTAAGACGTTTATCCCCATCCAGGTGTTGATTTCTTCCTGGTGAACGATAGCGAGCCAGCTTTGTATGGAGAAATCCGTAGACATTTCTCTATCGAAAAATGTAAAAATTTAGCTTGCTTTAAAAAAAAATATATATATATATGCTGGCTCGCAACCGCTCGCCAGGAAAATATTGACACCTGGATGGGGGTAAACATTTTAAAACAGTAGGCTTAATGGGGCCGAATGGATACAAGCCAAAGAGAGAGGGAGAGAAAGAGAAAAAAAGTGAGGTGGTATCCCTTAACCCATTGGCTGCGGCTATGTTTGGGCTATTTAGGGCATATTCAGGCACTCCTGAATGATAAATCAAGCATCTGCATTAAATGAAGTGTATTCTGCCGAAAACTAGGCGAAAATAGCTTCAAAATGACACCAGAACGGACCGTGTACGTGGTCTGGTTCACCCGCAGTGGTGCCAGTGAAACGCGGGAAACCCGCTATTAAGTAACACTCGCTCGCTTGGCTACACTGTTGGGAGACACAGAGAGAGACCTGCGCGAGACACAGTCAACCTCAGTGAGCCGCTTGGTGCTCTGAGGGTCGGAGGTGGGCCCTTCACGCTCCCGCCCACTGACACTCAATTTTTACGGTTTTTACAGGCTTTTAAAGCCTGGAAATTGCTGTAACTTGCCAGGACGTTCCAGAACGTCACCCGCAGCGAAAGGGTTAAAGGCAGAATTTGATATATTATATTTATTTATTATAACTATTTATATCTTTGTTATTTATTTTTATTTTGTTTTTGTTTTTTCAATTAGTTTTTGTTAGTTTCCTCCCTAGGCCTCTATCAAGCTATAAGAAAATAACCCCAAAGACCCCTCTTTTAGATAAATTTGTGCATTTTTTTTGGTAGAAAATGCCCCAACTGAAGGCCAGTTCCTCTTAAACTGCAGGCTTGCTATCGCTAGCCAGGAAAAAATTGACACCTTAACCCTTCCTGCCCGGGCAGCATTTTATAAGGACGCACCTTGCGAAGGCCCGGAGCCCGTGCGTCCTTTTAAAATCCGTAAGCTTGAAAGCGTATTAAGCGTGCTTTGAAAGCCGCGCGGCGAAACGTTTGTAAACAAAGCCGATCAGAGCGACGCCAAGCCTCAACAAGAAGAAGAAATCCGACCTTGCCCGCCATTGCCAGTTAGAGCGAAAATTAGTGTTCCAAAGTGTCCGATATGGCTAAATCCGCGGAAAAACTCTTTCCACGGAAATCGTCATCACACCTGAACCAGTTGACCTAGAGAGCTCTACTCAACGCCAGTCTACAGATACAAGTAAGGGCTACATTTTGAGATATGTGTGAATTCTCTAGCAGTTAAAATAAAAAAAATAGGCCTATGTTTACATACAATGTTGTTTTTGGCCAGATCGCCCGGATTTATCTATCGTTATCTATAAATGGTGCCCGGGGAGGAAGGGTTAATGGCATGAAAGGTCTCAAAATTGACTAGGAAATATTAATTGGTTATTGTACAGTATTAGCATGAATATGTAATCATATCCACTTTCAAACAAAGTTATTACAAAAAGATCAACTCATAAACTGACTTTCCAACTATATATGAACAACTTAAAACATTGTAACTTTTCACTCATTCACAGCACTTGTATCAGGTTTTTATCTCAGCAACTGTGTTGTGCTAAAACTGATCATACTGTATTCCGTTGTGTGTGTGCATTAACTTGTCCCACTGCATTACTCAGTCCATGTGTACATACATACATACATACATACATAACATTTTAAAACAGAGTGCTCCACACATACGTGTAGTTTCAGTATCTTGTCCTTGTGTATTAAGTTTTGTTTTTATTTTATTTTATAATATAGTTTTGCTAAATTTTCAATGTGTTATTTCCACATACAGTAGAGCTTTTGATAAGTTATTTAGTTTATATATTGTGTAGTTGCTGTTGTTGTTTGTTTGTTTTGCAAGCTTTACATTTTAATTTAGTTCTTTTGTCTTTATGTTGTGCAATTCCTGTTCGGGTTTGTTTGTTTTGCAAAATTTATGTTTTACTATCTCTGTCTCGAGTCGGCCATCCCCAGCTAAAAAAAAAAAAAAATGGGGAATGTGCCTGAGTAGATAGATAGATAGGTAGATAGACTATCTAATGACACCCAATCCATCATTCCCCAGTGCGTGTGTGTGAGAACTCTGGGGATATCATGCTAGCGGAGGAGAAGGACCTGGCGACGGTGGTGAAGGAAGGGAAGCAGCCCCACATAGGGTTCTCTCCGTGTGTCCCCCTGGCCACCCTCCACTCTGTGTTTACCGCCACCACCGGCCTCCCCTCCGGCCAGTTCCTCCTACATCACCGACCCAACACCAAGGCCTTCATACTATTGATGAAGGCGGTCGAGTCGCAGACGTAAGTAAAGTAGCTGATTCCCGGACACCTTAACCCTTTCAGTACCGGTGCCATCCTTTTATATTTATTTTGGCTAGTATTAGATGATTTTATTCAGTGTAAAATGGGCCTCCAGCAACTAAGAGGCTTCAAACTATCTCACTTAACCCTTATTACTGTCACAGATCCTTCTTGTATTTATGTACTTACTCTAGTTGTATTTGCGGGAGTGAGCATGCTCGTTAATTCCCGCCTCCTAAAACATGATTGTCGTATTGTTCTTTGAAACTATGCAACGAAGGTGCGGACACTACTTTGGCGGCAGGCTATTCCACCCCATGATCGAATTACTTGGGAATCTTTTGCGTTATAATTCTGACGCAGCTTTAGCTTATAACTACCGGTATGTCCCCTTGTTCGGTCCCCTCTATCCTTCTCTAAGAAATAGTCTCATCCACCTTGTCAATTTCCCTTACTATTGTGTATATCTGGATCTGTTCTCCTCTCTTTCTCCTCTGCTCTAATGTGGGAAGGTTTATAGTCTTGAGTCCCTCTTCATAACTCTTACCTTCAAAGCCCGGGATAATTTTGGTTGCTGCCCTCTGAACCCTCTCAATGTTGTGTAAAGTAAAAGTCTGATAATCCGACAACCGATAATTGGAATCTCCCAAGAGTCCACATTTTTGAAAATGAGGCCAAATCTGAATTCACCCGATAGTCCGAATTTCAAAAAGTCCCAAAGTCCCCTTTTTGAGGTATTATGCTACCCAAAACCCACCCAAATATCACATAATGGTACACATACATATCATATGTTCGGTGACCGGTCAACTCAACCAGTAGACCATTTCAACCAGTAGCTCTCAACCAGTACCAAATCAACCAATACGGTTAGGTTAGGTTAGGTTAGTACTATATTTTGGCACTGGTTTGGTTGGTCTGGGTTAATTTGGCACTGGTTGAGAGCTACTGGTTGAAATGGTTTACTGGTTGAGATGACATGGAACCCATATGTTCATGAAATCACTTTAATAGTTTACCATTATGTGTCATATTGGATGTATAGCGTTATATTGTGCATATGCATAGCCTATATTGTGTTCAGGCTCTCGTCAGGCCATTAATACACAGGTTCATAGGAGTAAATTCCAATAATCCGAAAAATCCGGTAATCGGAACGAGGCCCGGTCCCCTGCTATTCGGATTCCAGGACTTTTACTGTGTATGCTTCTTCAAGTGTGGGGACCAGGTAACCATTGCATATTCTATTTTTGGTCTTATTATTGTTGTTATTATTGTTAT
Organism: Paralithodes platypus; assembly: GCA_032716605.1. Classification (NCBI taxonomy): domain Eukaryota; kingdom Metazoa; phylum Arthropoda; class Malacostraca; order Decapoda; family Lithodidae; genus Paralithodes; species Paralithodes platypus. The sequence goes on from CM064507.1 coordinate 43,338,211, forward strand.
TATTATATTGTTATTATTCTTGCTTGCTTTAGAATATAAATTTATAAAAAACTTAGTTGACAGTAGCAAGAAAAGTATCATTCCAGAAAAATTAGCACTTGCTAAATTGTTAAGTACAGTACTGTACTGTACTAATAGTAGATATATCGATGATATTCTCGTTTGCAATATGTTAAATTGTAATAAAGTCGCTAAAATAATGTATCCAAATTCCATCCCCCTCACACAAGGTAACGTAAATGATTAAGTTGAAAATTGTCTTGATATAAATATACAGATTGTTAATGAACAGTGCACACTTAAAGTATGTAACAAAGTTGACATTTTGAATTTTAATGTAATAAACTTTCCTTTCCCTAATAGTAATATCGATAGTAAAATAACTTATAATTGTTTTATTATACAGACTCTTAGTAGACAGGTTTTGTTGCTAGTAAATTGTTGCATAAGTTTAATCTTTTTAAGGTCAATTATTGTGACTGTATTCTAAAATTTGATATCAATAATTTTAACCAAGCTTTATCAACTTGAAGTTTCTCGTATAACCTCTGCTTACTTCTTGTCTGCATTTATTAATTGTTTTATAATTTTTTTTTATTATTGATTTTTTATATTAATTGTTCTTGTTAAAAGAGTACTGTACTCTTTGTTTAAATCTGTTATTACTTCTTCATATTTTGCAACTATTTTTCTGTATAATATTGTATCTTATTTATTGTTGATAGTATCATTGCTTGGTTTTGCGGTTTCCTGTTTATTTGTACAATAAATGTAGGTTATTTGTAGGGTAGTAATTTTTTAGGGGTCACTTGAGGCATGCTATGCTTACAGGTATCTACCCGATAGCACTGTCGTTAGTGAGTGCTGTTTGTATTTTGTACTATTGCTAATATCTTGTCAAATTGCATATTCAGTTCAATACAAAATTTAAATATTTATTGTACAGTAGTTTCTTTATTCATACAGAATTTAGTCAAATTTACCAGAACGTCCCGGACTTCCCAAAATTTTTGAGGCAAGTAAATTGTTCCATAAATTTAATCTTTTTAGGGTCAATTATTGTGACTGTATTCTAAAATTTGACATCAATAATTTTAATCAAGCATTTTTAACTTGAAGTTTCTTGTATAACCTCTGCTTACTTTTTGTCTGTATTTATTGTTTATCTTTTTCTATTATTATTATTATTATTATTATTAATATTGATGATTTTTTAAATTTATTGTTCTTGTTAAAAGAGTACTCTTTGTTTAAATCTGTTGTTACTTCATATTTTGCAATTATTTCTCTTTATATGTAGTATGTATTCATTGTCGATAGTATCAATTGCTTACTTTTGCGATTTCCTTAGTTTATTTGTGCTATAAATGTAGGTTATTTGTAGGGTAGTTATTGATAGGGGTCACTTGAGGCATGCTATGCTTACAGGTACCTACCCGATAGCACTATCGTTAGTGAGTGCTGTACTGTATTTTATATATTATTTTGTAATAGTATAGATATCTTATCAATATTTGTATTTTTTACTATTGTTAATGTCTTGTCATGTTGCAAATTTGATTTTAAATAATATTTTGACATTTAACATGTAGTTTCTTTATTCATGCAGAGTTTAGTAAAAATTTGCCAGAACGTCCCTGACTTCTCAAACTTGACTACTTCCTTTAACGTGACGATAGTGCGTTGTTATATGTGCGATTGGTTTGCTTGGGAAACAGATTAACTTGCTCATGTAGTGATGTACACCCTATGTGGTGGATTGTGTTCTTTTATTTAATAATTTTCATTTTAGTAAGCGTTGTTTCCACATAGCGATTTTGATAATTTAATTTGACTTTATATTGTCCTTGTCCCAATTTTGGTTTGTTTAGTTTGCAAGCTTTACATTTTAATTGACTAATTCCTTGAACGTGACGATAGTGCGTTGTTATATGTTCGATTAGTTTGCTTGGGAAACAAATTAACTTGCTCATGTATTAATGTACACCCTATGTGGTGGATTGTGTTCTTTCATTTATAATATTTTTTTGCTTAAGCGTTGTTTCCACATAGCAATTTTGATAAGTTCTTTTGTCTTTTTACTGTGTTCGTTTGTTTATTTTGCAAGTTTTACATTATAATTTCCTCATGACAGATTCATTAAGGTTGTTGAAGTACATTCAAATTTTTGCCACAAGTGCCAATGATTCCTTTACTATCTTGTTGATATGACTTTCCGGAGATAGATAATTACCACTGACAAACTATGTGGGAAAACAAAGGGTCACCCCAGGAATAAGACCTCCTGGTGGTGGAACGATGAGAGCATGCTGTGAAAGAGAAAAGGAGATACTTCAAAGCATGGAAGAAGGGAGGCAGTAAGGAGGAATACCAGGCAGCTAAGCAAACTGCCAGAAGAGTTATTTACAATGCTAAAAAAGGCATTAAACATTATTTTATTCTATGCTATTGCTGGACGCTGTGATCCCCGAAGGGGTGGCTGCAAACGAAACTCCCCCTTTCCCCAGTCAGTCGCATATACTTATAGCTAATATTAGATGATTTTATTCAGTGTAAAAAAGAGCCTCCAGCAACTAACAGGCTTCGAACTGTCTCACTTAATCCTTTTTACTATCACAGATCCTGCTTAAATTGCAACTAAATCATCTAAATATAGCTGAAATAAAAAGACTTTGCTTATATAAGGGGCTAACCCTATCTTATGCAAGGTGGGACTTTTTGGCCTCTTCCTGTTTCACTATTAGTTTGGACATTTTAAGAAGTTTCCCCTCATTAGTTTGTCAATTATAAATACTTCACCCCATTCAGGTATCAATTTATTCTGAGCGGGAACCTGCAACTCAAGATACTGTACAGTAGTTGCTAAATCTTCAATACGTTATTTCCACATAGTGATTTTGATAAGTTCAGCCGTCCGGCTGGCTCAGTTGATAGCGTGCCTGCTTCACTCTTGCAGGTCTCGCGTTCAATCCCCGCTCAGATTGAAAAGTTTTTCTGAGATATAACCGGCGGTTACCGTCTCGTTTATGGCCTTGGCCTTGCTCGAGACCTTGGGGCTGTTCGGTCAGACAGCCTGGGGAACAACAACAACAACTGTCTCCCCATGAGCAAGGGGGTTGGGTAATGGTCTCTGGTTGATTAATGAAGTGTCAAGCGCTTGAGAATCCTCGAAGGAGGAGATACGGGCGCAATATAAGTAACCAGACTATTATTATTATTGATTATCCTGTTTCGGTTTGTTTGTTTTGCAAGTTTTACATTTTAATTTATACATTCCCTCGCAAAAATATCCCTTGATACATTGCACTTTTAACTTTCATTCCGAGATTTTTTACCTTCCATATAATTATGAAGTATTAAAACAATTTTTTTTTTTTCAGGTTGAGTCAAACCAAAACAGGAATGGTGCAATATAAAGACAAAAGAACTTATAAAAATCACTATGTGGAAATAACACATTGAAGATTGAGTAAAACAAGATTGTGAAATTAAAAAAAAATATATTTTTCTTCCAGAGCGACTCAACTGACGACCTTAGACCTGCACCAAGACTACTCGGGGAACTACCCATCCTCCCTCAAGTACACCACTCCCCCCTGGCTGGCTATAGACACTCATATCCTCACACCCTTCCACCTCAAGCACCACAAGATCCCCGCCACATTCCCCATGAAAAATCGTAAGTCACCCTCACTTTGCATTTTAACCCTTTCAAGATCCGATTACGCATTTATTTTCTGTTTTGTGGCTATTATTAGACAATTTTATTCAGTTTAGGAAAGGTATATGGAATAGAATACCAGTATGTGAAACTTGACAACTTAACTTAAATGCAAGCTGAACAAAGCAAAGAAAACATTAAAGTTTCAACACAAAAACTGGCAAAATAGAATCGCAATACGTGAATAATTACAATTTGTTGAGCACTATGTACAGTATGTATATACAGGTACTCAGGCACATACCCCATAGCTGGGGGTGACCAATTTGTTGAGCACTATGTACAGTATGTATATACAGGTACTCAGGCACATACCCCATAGCTGGGGGTGACCAATTTGTTGAGCACTATGTACAGTATGTATATACAGGTACTCAGGCACATACCCCATAGCTGGGGGTGACCAATTTGTTGAGCACTATGTACAGTATGTATATACAGGTACTCAGGCACATACCCCATAGCTAGGGGTGACCAATTTGAGACAGAGCACGAGCAGTAATAATATATAAATTAAATAACTAATACAGTATTACAAAAAACTCAGGCCGTCACCCGGCCAGTGCAAAGTTCCATGGAGAGCACCTTTACTATCCCTGTCATAGAAATGGTCAGAGGTGGCAACTATACAGTCGGCTAAATAAGTGATGTCTCAGCACCAAGTATATTTTTGTCACTAATTGGTATCAGCAATATCGACGGAGCTGCTTGGCCAGGCAGCTTAGGGAACGACAGTATCAGCAATATCGACGGAGCTGCTCGGCCAGGCAGCTTAGGGAACGACAACAACTTGATTTATTAGTTTTGAATGAGATATACAAACCTGTTCCTATACTTACCCACCCAATTCAACATCTGACAGATATGAATACAGCACAGAGCGAGCCAAACGTAATGACAGCCGAATGAGATATACAAACCTGTTCCTAGTACTTCCCCATCCAGCCTCACATCTAGATTCACCCTACGATCACCTCTATTACACACCATTACTTTACTTTATTGACGTTCTTAAATTGTCATGTAGATTTCACTTATAGAATAATACATGAGAACCAGTGTTTAGTGTTATTTACATGGCCGGGTGAAAATACCGCTTGCGGTATTTTCACGGTCGGGTGCAAATACTCACGTCCGGAATTAAATGCCCGGGACCATCAAAACAGAGAGCTATGGCCGGTCAAGCTTACCGACGCCGTGTCGAACGAAAGCGGCGAAATTATGCCGATGAATTAGGCTAGGCTTTAAATGACTGATTTCAAATAAAGTCTGTGTGGTAAGTAATCTCATAATGTGTATTATAAGTACAGTATTCTCAAATAATATGTATTTATTGGATGTATTTGGGGGGGAAATTAGGGTCTAAGATGGGTGAGCCTGGTACGACCTAAGTCGATTTCCCATTGAAACTTATGTTAATTAGTGTCCACTTATACGCGGAAGGGGGCCGGTACGACCTAGGCGTGAACACTGAGAGTGCACTGTACTTACTAATACTGTATAATAGATAACTTGAAGCCAAAGTTACAGGAAGGTGTTTTTACTGCCAGTGGTATTTATTGGGATCATTTCTTCCACAGCACATAAGAAGCTGACGATGGATGATAGGCGGAAAAAGGACGAAAAGGCCAAGAATAAGAAACGTCTGACAGATCTATACAAGCCACAAGAAGACACGGAGCAGGACAATGTGTGGCTGTAAGTTTTTTATGAAGGAGGCAAAAGGCAGAGCTGCCTCCAAAGTTAAAAGTGACTGTCGCTATTTTAACTCTTTGAGTACGGGTAACGTCTTTCTTATTTTATTTTAGCTTTACAGTACTTAGACGATTATATGTAGCTTAGCCCTTCCAGCCCGGGTGTCCTTTTATAAGGACACCGCGGCAGATGGGCCGGTACCCGGGTGTCCTTTTAACAGACAGTAAGCTTGAAAGCATTAATATGTTTTTTTGTTTTTTTACAATATTTTCATGTGATTACTTGACGGAAGATTAAAGTATTTTTATTTTCGCTGTCTTAGTTCAAACACTTCAGCATATGTTAAGATTATCATGTAACAATATATACAACTACAGTATTTTATACGGGATAGGGAACTTTAAATGTTATTCTTACAGTTTCTTACAGTAGATCCTCTGGAAAAAGTCAAACTATGCCTGTGTATCCAGCTCAGTACCAGTACTTGCACTGCTGCGGTCGTTCACGGTTATGTATATACTCAGGCACATACCCTATAGATGGGGGTGGCCGACTCGAGACAAGAGCCCGAACAGAAACATTTAAAGTTCAAAATTCTTAGTCTGGGACCACTTTCACGTTCCCTCGCCCCTTTCTCGTGTCGTAGGCAAATTTTACAATAGAGAGGAGGATTCCTAGCCCCCTGCCCCCAGAAGGAAAAGTAGGACAGTAAAAGACAGATAGAAACAGCTAAGGTTGGATAGGAACAGCCCTCGCCCAACCTTTTTAATTTGGAATGCAGTAACTATACTGTATACCGGTAATTATATTATCTACTTGTACAGCCTTGGCCTTGCTCGGGGCCTTGGGGCTGTTCGGTCAGGCAGCTTGGGGAACAACAACAACTTGTACAGTACTGTATATAAAAAAAAAAATTGCAGTTTTTCCCAACTACTATTACTTATTTATATATTTTTGGAGAGGGATCATAGTTAAAACTACAGTACAGTACTATATGGTAGTTTTACAAAAGGCAGTACTGTACCCATAAAAAGGTGGTTGGGCTAGCAACCCTCTCCCTGTTAAACTAACTACAGAATCGAACCAATTCCCTTGGTATATGGAGGAGATTAATTCTTGGCCACCCCCTTAGGGATCAAGGTGTATGGCAATAGATAGTACACAAACAAATATAGAATAGATTTTGACATATTGTATTGTTGATTTTTTACTTCTAATAAATATTTTGTATACAATTATGTACTGTACTCTTTTAATTAAATATAGGTACCGTTACATAGGATAAGTGACGAATAAAAACACAATATAATTCTGTCCCATTAGTTGGGTATATTTTTATAAAGAAGTAAGAATATAAAATATTACATCTTTGGATGTGAAATCTCAAATATAATAGAACATAAAATAAATATATATATCACAATAAGTTTGGTACAATTAAGAAGCAAGAAATAAAGCTCAGATGTCTCGACCTATAATGGTTAGGAGTGTTCACAGATTTAGCACAATTAACATCCACCACAACTTAAAAGCTCACAATCACTTACAAAATGTTGTAATGGTTACAGGCAAATAGAAATTAATTATCAAGGTTTGACAAAATTAAATATGGAAAAGTTAGGTGTTCAGTACAAAATTTCTTTTAAAAAAAATATAGGCACAGCAGACATTTGTCAGATGGTAGAGATGAAAACTTGTGTACTAGGTACAGTTTCTCACTACAGGTTGTGGGACCGAACATGTCCTTGAACTCTACCCACCTAACTACACAAATATAAAAAAAATATTGGTACCCAGTAGTAATAGGAAATTCATGCATTCTGAATATAGAGTAATGCAGTCATGGAATGTTTGTCATGGAAGGAAGGGTCTTGCCCTTCTACATAATGGTCATATTTACATACTACTATTATTAATTAGATACCATTTTTTTTTTATACAGCATTTTCATACTGAATCTTACAATTTAAGAAAAATGTAGTCTACATAATTTTGTGCAATAGCTGAAAATTTTAACTGTACAAAATTGAGCATCATGATCTGGTGGATCCAAAGAAAATAGTCCATAAATAAATGGAGGCTCATATTTAAACTAAATACAGGATGAATAATCGACCATACTGCAATATTGTACCCTTTTACAGAAGTGAATAATAACCAGCAGTTCAATTGGGTAAGAGGAATATAGGAAAACTAAAAAAATTAATTTCTTCAACATTTCAAGCTATGCAGAACCTATTTCATAAATAATTGGTTCCGTTAGGTCTAGAAAAACAAGTAAACCTTATTCCTGTGCATCTCTCCCACTCAATTTTTCCACTATACTGTAGTTTGTTCATTATAGGCAGGCCAACAATTGTGAACTATATCCTCTGTAACTCAATACAGGGTATAGTAAATGGGCTGTAAATTTCCACACCTATTCCCTGGCTGACCATTCCCAAATGGTAGAAAAATGCGCTTGATCACTGTATTCGTTTTTGAGTTATTGAGTTTAGTGGTCAAGATTTTTGGCCTACCTATAGTGAATGGACTATAGTCCAAATGGATGGGCCACACTATTGACCTGAGAGTGATTGATCATTGTGTGATGGTTGGCATGGCCACAAAACTGAGTGCTGGAGTGAGGCCGGACACCTTGGGTGCCACAGGGACTCCAATCCTCCGCCGAGTGTGTCGCTTCATGTGCTTGGCCAAGTGATCTGATCGCATGAATTTAGTCTTACACGAGCTACACTCAAATTTCTTTTCCCCGGTGTGTGTTCTTTTGTGACGCGACAGTTCGTCAGATCTGGCAAAGCGCCTCTCACAGCCGTCCCAAGAGCAGCAGTAAGGCTTCTCTCCCGTGTGGGACCGCATGTGAGACTTTAAGTGCGAGGATTTAAAGTAGGTTTTATCACAGTCTTTAAAGGTGCATTTAAATGATCGCTTCCTATCTTCCTGAGGTGCAGGGGAGGAAGGTGCAGAAAGCAGTATTGGGGAGAGGACCTGGGCGAGACCACTGTTGTTATTACCGGCAGCAGTGACTATAAGGTGAGTTATACCACCTCTATTGTTGGGGATTACTGTAGGAGAACCATTGATGTGGGCTAGGATGAGGGGAGTGCCCGAGTTTACTGGGATCACAGAGGAAATCTTTGGTGCTATGGCCACCAACTTATTACTAGCTGGGGGGGCCTTTGCGATTGTGCTATTTTTAGTGCTTATATCACTAGGAATTGGTACAGGTACTGTGTAAGGTTTCAAGCGAGAAGCACTCAACATGTCACCACTTTCGCGATCAGTGTCTTTTGAATTTATAAATATTTGTTCCTGAGAAATATTAATATCTTGGGGAGCTTTGAAGTCTTCATTGGCACCATCACTAAAAGCAGAACTGACATTGGATACTGAGGGTTTATCTGCATCATGAAACCAATTAGAAACCTCTAAATTTTTGGTGGTTTCAGAGGTATATATTTTGCGCTGCGCCAGAGTGCGAGGTTTGTTATGTTCTTTGTGATGCCAGGCCAAGGGATGGTATCTCTCGGCCGGATCATGTCTCTCAGCTGGGTGTTGGGATGTCTCACGTCTCTCAGCTGGGTGTTGGTGTCTCTCAGCCTTGACAATGACAGACACGGCCACACTAGACACGGACCCAGGGGTGGAGGACCTGGAGTCACAGGGGGAGGGCACCGGGCTAGGGGACCGAGGGGGAGTACACGGGATGTGGGGGCTCACCGTACTCATCATTGGGAACTGTCGAAGAGAAAACATCACACTTAGATTTTCAGACTAAGAGTTTCAGGTAGTAGCATTATAATTAATTAAAAAATAGACTGGCTTAATTATCTAGGGTTAACTTTCTTTTAGATTTTTGAAAATAAGAAACTTACAATAGAATGATTAAAAATATGAATAGATGTATATGTCAAGATAGCAGAATAAATAGTTTTACAGATTAAAGGAATCTAGCCATCCGCTTAGACTAGGATGAAGATAATTTCATTTAGAGTTAATTATTTCAAGGTGGACCATGATCACCTAAGAAAGCAAACCAAATTACCCATATAATTTTGGTTTGAACTCCATAAGTATTATAGGTAGACTAATGAATTCCACGTGACAGATATGCTGTCGTCACTGTTTTGTGCTTCAATGTGCGATATACATCATTGTCTTTTTCAATACCTCTCCTACTTACTTGGACTTTTAGTTTACTTAAACTATTCTAATACTGTACATACGTAGTGTGACAGTCAGACTAAATAACTCAAAGCAATGCTACGCCTCATTACCAAAAGGAATAATTCAACCTTACCTGAGAAAAGTCTGTCTTCAAGTCCTTGTTGTTAGATTGATAAGACTCGCAGGTTTCCTCGACATCAGACTCTAGGTGAAGTGGCGAGACTCCACCTTGTGAGGGTGGTGGTGAGGGTGGGAGGTAGGAAGGGGTGGTGGGTGATGGTGAGGGTGGGAGGTAGGAAGGGGTGGTGGGTGATGGTGAGGACGGCAGGTAGGAAGAGGTGGAGGGTGGGTGTGTACTACCCAGTCTCATAGCATGGTGGTGAGCTAGAGACAGTAAGGTTTCCATTGCCTCCAGCTCGGCACCACCACGTTGGCCCACTCTAATGACCTGTGCTTCATATCCTGATGCACCCACATCTCCGTACATTTGTAGGCTGTCTTCTTTTAAGATTAGACCTACATCTTGGCTGGTTCTTAAAACATCTTCTGAATGGAAAGCTGGCTTGTGTGGGTGATCGTGTGGGTGTGTATAGTGCCTGAAGTGGTCGAGGCTGCTCCGCTCGGAAGTTTGCCACTGCTGCTTGTAATGTGGACTTGATGGTTCCTCTTGTTTGATGAACGGTGCCTGGAAATAAATAAAAAGGATTATAGTAACATAACTACATATAATATGTAGACAAAATGTATGTCTATACAAAGTATATTAGCCTTCTGAAAAATACCATGAACCCCTGCACCCAGGGCATAATTTGCGTGTTTCATAGTGTTTAACCCATTTTATCTCTCTAAACAAAATGACATGGTAAATTTTCAATAGCTAATACAGCAATGTTTCTGTAAAGATAAAAAAAAAAATCCATTGTAACCATTCATATTTCTGTGGCGATGAGTGGATTATATGGTTTTGTGCTATGTTGTGATTATTTTATCATTTTATGATCAACAAAATATTGGTGAATGTCATAAAGAGTGTCAGGGAACACCTCTGTCGATTTTGTACAAATTAAATGTTTGAGTGAGTCTCTTCCCCTTTCAGATGCCACTCAAGACATAGAAAAAGGCCCTAAATGTCCTAGGATGTTCCCCGGGGTGCAGGGGTTAACGAGTAAAATAAACACAGGTAACTAAGCACAGTACTATGGACAACATTTATTGTTTAAGCATTTTTTTATGTATAAGCATATAATAGCTAAAAGGCAGGTGATTCAAATTCATTTAATTTTTTTATTTATTTTTTTCCTTCTTGAGTAGCATCTGGAAAACAGTCTTGGGTGTCAAACCGAAGGAATTTTGTTTGAAGATTTGGATGAATATGAGAAGGAATTAAAGTGAAATAGCATTGTTTTGGCCAGTCTATCACTTCAAGACATAATTTGAACTATAAACTATAATTTCATCTATACATATACAGTACAATAATAAAAGACTAAAATTAATATATTCGGCTTTTGTTTTTGACACCCTGCGCGGCGGCGGCGCAGAGATTCCCCCACACAGCTTTAGTGTGGGTCTGTCCAAAGTCAAGTGAGGTTATCCTCACCACGCCTTTCACCAGACATCCCTTATGCTTGAATTATAATTTTAAACACCACCAAATAGCACAACAAATATTGTTGTTGTAGAACTTATAGGCACATTGGATCACAAGTCTAAATTCAATTACACCAGTATATTATGGGGTTCATATGGTGATATTCCCCGCGTCATTCGGGCAGCCTCATCTTTATTAACTGCATTTGCTAGAACTAGCCTAATACATGTCTGGCCACCAGACCTGTATTAGTTTTGACAAATAGTCTCAAATTGATGAATAGGATGTTGATAATGAGGGATGACAGACTAACGGTCCTTGAGGAAACTTAAGACCATAATGCAATTTAATTTTGACAAGTGAGGCAGCTCCAAACAGGGCTGCCTGGAACGCCGCCATTAGGTGAGACCGGAATCGCACTTTGTGTGGAGCGCTCGGTCTTTAAATTTATGTATGTATATTGTGGACTAGAGTGTTGAAAATAAGATAATATTGAAGGACACTACATCCGCCTTATTAGAAACAATTTATTAGGGAAAATAGGCACCAAAATAGGCACCAACAGATTCGCCATATTTTTCTCCATATAGTCCGCATGGAGGATTTTCGTTATTGACAAATTGAAAAAATACCCTTTTCACAGAAAAATACACCAAAAATCTGTCAAAGATGTCTAATAGCGGGGGTGTGGGGGCAGCAGCCCCCACCCATAATACTAGGGTAGGTTAGGCTCATGTCCTTTCAAAGGGGTATAGGCTAGTAAACACTAGGATAGCTTATACCCGGTCAGAGGTAAGAAGAAGAAGAGTCCTGATGTAGTCTCCTTGAATGCTACCGAAAATAATATACTGTACTAGAGGGGCACTCGGTAGAGTGCATACCTCAATCTATGCTGGCTAGTTCGTTTGGAATTTATCCAGTTTTACACCGGGTCGAAACCATTGATATATTATTTAGACAAATATGTTAGTTAGGTCATGTACTTCATTGCCATATACAGTATGTCCACCCCGTCGGAAATTCATTATAAAAAAATACCTAAATCTCTAAAACAAATATAAACAGGGAACGTGAGCTGGGTTTAGTAGACCGTCGGCGAGACAGGTTAGTTTTCGGTTAGGTTAGGCTATTTTTTGTTTTGCTTTTTCCGATGGGGTTCATAAAAGAAACACCCCTAAAAAACCCAAAAACAAGAAAAAAAAAAATAGGCCTACTTGTAAAAATCATCCCCAGTGTAAAACAGAATATTTACCGTTCGTTATTATAATTATCATTGCCCATTTACCTGGGTTCCAGGATATATGGTTACATGATTCATAACACCTAAATTGAATTATTTCTTCCTTGGCGCATATCCTATCTGCCCACCAAATTTCGTGAAAATCTCTGTATTTCCTTATAAATTGAATAACTTCTGCCTTGACGCATATCCTATCTGCTCACCAAATTTAGTGAACATTGGTTCATAACTATATCCTATCTGCCCACCAAATTTCGTGAAAATCCCTGGATCGCCTTCTAAATTGAATTACTTACTTCCTTGGCGCATAGGCCTATCCTATGATCTTATCTGACCACAAAATTGTGACAATCGGTTCATAACTAGTGAGGTATCTTGCTTATAGACAGACAGGCGAAAATATAATATAAATACAAGTGTAATCAGCAAACGGGAGGGACAGGGGATTAGGTTAAATCAAGAAATGAATATGAATAAATTCAATTAATTGGCTCAAATGATAGGCTTAATTGATAGTTCTATTATAGCCTAGGCTATATGCCCCCAAAATATGTGTGTACAAGTTAATGTTTAACTTAATTCCCTCATCCTGTTCATAAGGGCCCAGTCGTAAATTTAGCCCGGGCAACTCGCGAGGAAAATCTACGGGGCAAGTTTCTCCAGTTTATTCTCGGACTAGACTTGCCAGACAGCACGGCGCCTTAACCCCCCCCCCCCCCCCCCTCCCTTCACTCATCTTTGACAGATCACATTATGCCATGCAACTTTTGTTTGGTTTTACAAATTTACTGAATCGCCACTCTAGTTGTGCATCTTGACTCAAATCTAGTTTCAATGTGGCCCGTTTCCAACATTTATAAAGTGGGAGATGCGGCGGCGGTGCATGCAATGATCACGTGATGAGCATGTGGCGGCCGCGTGAACATTTCGTGAAGTCATGACATTTCACATATGCTCCTCCACTTTTTTTGTATCCTTTTCAAAACCACATCCTGTCCATTTAGGCTATGATCATAGGATATAGCCTAACGGTGATACTTATTTTTGCTGGAATCACTTTAGTGCGCATTTTCAGGCATTGTAGCCTACAAGACGTATGTACAAGATTACAAGGACGTTTCGACGGTGTGCCAGTTCGACGGCGCTAATTGGACGGTTGGACGATACCGTCGAACCTCCGTCTAAATGTCTATTATTTTTATCATATTTGTATAGGCCTAGTGCTTTTTTTTACAATTTGTTTACTATATAATATTCTTATATTTAATACCGGTATGTATTAGCTAATAGTAATTATATATTAAGGTGTCTAAAAATCTGTGTGATAACCCGGGTTCGAATCCTGGTGGATCACATACAAGCTTTAATTAATAGCATTGGAGGTGTTTGGTGAAGTTAATACAAAAACATAAATTTACAGATATATTGAAAAGGGGTTACAATCAGGGATCAGGCTTTTCATTTCGTAGATAGGCCGATATGTTTTCATATAAATTGTCTATGTTTACAGTTCGTAGTTCTGTTTGTTTTATTAATTTAAGTTCTAAAACATGCGGGTATGACTACGTAATGCATTTACGTAAATGTATCGGCTTGGATTTTGTTGTCCATTGTTATGATCTATCTATTATATCTATCTATCTATATGCTCAGGCCCAATCCCCATTTTGGGGGTAGCCGACTCAAGACAGAGCAAAAACAGGGAAAACACAAAAACAACGAATAAACACAGATAAAAAGCACCAACTCACACACATCCAGGTCACCCAGAAGACCCAGTGACCAGGGTCACCAAGGTCGCTCCAGCACTCCCCAGGCCCCCGACCACCCGGAGAGGTTCCGATCTTGGCAGGAAGACCTGCAGCGGAGCCAAAGCCACACGCCCTCCCACCACACTTCCAGGCGCACCCTTCATATTAATCGTCTCCCCGGGCCAGGCGCCTGATGGACTATTATCTAGTCCAACGTGCGCCCGACCCCTTACTCCAAATGACCACGTGTTTACTCAACTATTCACAAGCATTCTCCATTCACCACTTCCCCTGCCTGATCTATAGTCATTCCTCTATCATCCAAAGCTTTTCTTACACAGTCTCTCCATCTCAATGGGGGTCTAATAATAACTTGAAACAATATCCAGCTTATATAGGCTTATACACAAACAGTGACACACGCGTCATAGCCTACGCACAATTTCGAAAAGATTAGTTTTCAAATTGCAAACAACAATCAATTGTTCTAATCACACACACATTACATGCGCGCGCACACACACAGCCTTCTGTATACGCATAATTTTGAAAGTTAACCTTCCAATAAGAAATGGTATTGTTCTAATCAAACACACACACTTTCGAAACGGTTAACACTTTCAAATTAACGCTTCAATGGTCCTAATTTTATACACATAGAAATGATAGAATATATGACCCAAAGCTAATAAAGCAAATAAACAATGCAAAATCAAATGTAGGCCTATGTCCCAAAGCTTCAAACATTCCAACTAACGCGTTGTGACATTAAAGTTGAATTGTGTATCACTCGACGATAATATACAGTTTAGTATTATAGATAATATACAGTATTGTGGAACTTTCGTAATTAGCCTAATATAAATAATTCAAAAACAAAAAATAGAATGTGACATGAACCCCAAGGGGTTGAAAAGTACAATTAGACGATGGCCGGTAATATTGGACGATTCGACGGTTCTGAGACATTTCGACGATCGTGAGCTTGGACGTTTCGACGGCATCGTCGATCTGGCGCACCGTCGAATCGTCCTGTTACCATGTACACGAGGTGAGTACACGAGGCTAGGCCTAATAGCCTACATGCCAGTTTTACTTTACTAGGCCTATACTTCTCCGTTTTGTAAATTAGGCCTAGGCCTATTAACTTATTCGCCTGCAGGCTGCTAATCAACAACAAATAACCTAGCCTAGGCCTATAACATAAAATTAACTTTTACAAACATGTAGACTAGCCTACCTTGCTTATTAGAAGCGGAATAAACACAAATTCGGACTTAAAATTACAATTGTAGCCTATTTGGGCATCCAATACTAGGCCTAATTAAGATTTGTTTTTATTCTACACTAGCTTTTCAAAAATCGAAAATCCCAAAATATTTTAGGCTAGGCTAGGCTACATCAGCGAAGTTCATAGCCTAGTTATCACAATTTAAATGTCTTCCAAACAACTTTTTAGGGTATAAGCTAACTAACACAGACTAAATGCATTTTGTTTCATGTTCAGCCTTGCCATTTTCAACGTGTTTCTTGCAAAGGGTTCACTTTCACAATAGGTTGGGTTACACTTGGGTGCATGGGCCTAACACACTTCAAAATGCACTGCAATTTACCTGTGAAACATATTGAAGGGACTGGGGGAACGAGTGTTTTAACATAATCTGCTTCTTCATCCTGTAAGAGTGTGTGTGACCGAACTTGCTGGATCCCAGTGTGGGTACCGTGAGAGCCACTGACTACACCACCGCTCATATCAACGCTCAAGTCTAGAATAAAGACGACGTTAGACGAGGACTCCACTCCCATCCAAGCAAGGCCTCCCTTCCCTCGCAGGGGATTATTGCCAAATGTTTGCAATCGTTCATCTACACACGCATTATTCTTGCATTTCTCGAGGCGATTAGCCTCTTTAGTTATCGGTAAATATTACTATTACTACTTTTGGTGGCGAAGGTATAATGAATTTGGTTTTAAAGGGAGTAAGTTTAGTGTCAGATTAATGTAAATATAGGGAATGGATATAGTGACGTCCGAATGGTTGCGAGGTAACGAAAAGGGCGGGTGTGGTGATGGACCAATAAGCAGGGTGGGCGCGGCAGGGACGGACCAATGGCGGGGCTCAGTGTTGCTGTCCACGTGAACAGGTCGTGGTCCCCAGCACTGATCACGTGAACACCAACTCCACTCACATTCACAATTACTCACACCATTTCAACACAACATGATGAAACATCTAGCTAACTGTACTCCCCCGGAGTCGTACAGCAGGAATCGGTGAGTGAAGTCCGGGTCTAAATTACTCTTATCTTAGATACTGCTAATGTTCATGTGTCTTCCGAAGGATGAATGGCCATACCGAGTATGGGGAAAAATTAAGTCTGGTGAAAGTTTGTCCTGTTTTCAGATGTATTCGTTCGGGGCGTGCGTGAATCTGAGTCATTGCACCACAGGGCGTGAGCGGCTGCGAGGGATATCAAAACGCACTATTCTGGTACAAACATCCGCCTACGTTTATCTTGTAAACTAATTGAAATACCAAACTTTAGATATAATGACCTACAATGGAACATACTATACTAATAATCGAGCTAATCACATAGATCACTCATTATTATGCAGTTTGTTTAAAGATATCAAGTATACGCTATAAATATTGATTATGAATGTGCTGATGCTTCTAATACGCAAACTTAGAAGTGGATATAAATAATTGAAGTTAGCCATCAATTTAGCATTGACTGTAACAACATATAATGGGTTAGCCAACCATACATATAGTATGTTAAACATGTCAAATGATGCGTATACTGAATAAGCTTGGCCCTTGGGTGTAGGATTTTTACTATTTGCAGTAATTGCATCATATTCAACAATGAAGAGTTGGAGCAAGTTAACATATATTAGCATGATTGTATGTTCATTTATTAAATTATTAATTCATTTGCTGTGCGTAGTTAAATTGCACAATAAGTATATTGCTGGGATCGACGGTCATCTAGCTATTTTGGGAAACAGAAGGTCCCCAACATAATAATAGCCCGGGCATTAAAGATTGGTGGTAAATGGAGGAATAGCTCTTTTGTTCATTGCATAATGGATAATCAACAAGTTGACACTTGAAATGGTGACAACTTTTGTCTATATCTAAACGAGCAATATATATATATATATATATATATATATATATATATATATATATATATATATATATATATATATATAATATATATATATATATATATATATATATATATATATATATATATATATATATATATATAACAAAATAATAATAATACGAAATATTTGTTTTACATAGGCCTACTCATTAATTTATCTAAAATATTGATATAGAACAATGGTGGAACTTGAATATCGGTAAATACTATTCTTGATCAATTTAACGTAGACTAGTGCAAAATTACCAGGAAGTGAAATGGTTGTGAAAGAGAAACCACGAGGAGGTATGTAAGGGTTTGGTTGTAAAAGGGATTTGCCTCGTGTTAGACCAGAATTTTGCCCATGTCCGTGTTCGTATGTTCATAATTTATTACACAGGAGCTTTTTTCCCCGCAACTTTTTTCGGCAACTGATCTGACAGCTTCTGAAATATACGTTAATTACAAGAACAAAAACAGTTTCTTAAATTGTATTAGGCTACCTCCAACATATTTGCCAAGACCTGTGCAAAAATAGTCTCTAAATGTGTACGTTGCGGATCAAAAGTTGTTACAGAAATCCCACGTGTAGAGAGATCTATCTCAAAGGTGCTAGGGTACGGAGTTGAGCAACCTCGAGGTGACTTATAATGGCATTTAGCTGTTTTCAGTGATAAGAGAGATAATGTACAGCTAAACGTAGAATTTAACAAAGGTAATTTCATTGTCATTATGCTTATCCATTCGTACATACAGGTAGAAGATAAAGATGATAGGTGGAAGTGACGAGATCATGAACAAAGTAATCACAATAATTATAGTTTTCTGTACCGTAGGCTACTGTAGATGTTATCATAATGTAATGGATTAAAACCTGTCTTGATGCAAATTCCTATGGTGAGAGATTTAGATGAGGAATGGAAATTATTTAGGGTATCAATTTACAGGTCCAGGCATGCTCAATAGTCGCGTCCTGTAGTCATAACTATAATTATATATATATATATATATATACTGTATGTATCGGTATATAATTCAGCTAATGGTATACTCTATCTTGATTACTTAGTAACGTTAATACGAAGATTTTGTGGCCAAAAAAGTTGTACATTGTAAAAACTGGTCATTAATATGACGCAGAGACATCGTAGCTTCATATTTTCCCAATAAGCACCAAGGCATCAGCTGCGAAATCATTCAATTTACTGACAGGTGAACATAAGAACATAAGAAAATGGGAGTCTGCAGAAAGCCGATTGGCCTAAGCAAGGCAGATCCCTGTCCCACACAACCCCAATTACAAAGCCCAATTATAGGCTCAACACTCTAATACCCTGATGATCATCTTACCTAAACGGTTAGATATTAACGCAGGATTACGGGGCTCTGCAGAGCGCTGATTGGCCCAACCCGGCTGATCCCCCTTCACACCCAACCCTTCTCGTCCATATGCTTATCCAATTTTATCTTAAAGCTCCCTACCGTTTGTAATCCCACTATAGCACTTGGTAGTCCATTCCACCCATCTACAACTCTGTTACCAAACCAATATTTGCCTATATCTTTTCTGAAACGAAATTTATCTAATTTGAAACCATTGGTACGAGTTCTTTCGCTATCACTGAGCTTTAGTACATTTGTCATGTCCCCTTTGTTAATCCCACTAACCCACTTGCACACCTCTATCATATCCCCTCTAACTCTGCGTCTCTCTAACGAATGTAAACCTAATTTCTTCAACCTTTCTTCATACGGAAGATTTCTAATATTATGGATAATTTTTGTCATTCTACGCTGAACTCTCTCCAATGAATCTATTGCCATTCTGTAATAAGGACACCAAAATTGGACAGCATAATCCATATGGGGTCTCACTAATGACAAGTAAAGTTTTAAGATAACATCAGCAGTTCTGTTACTCACACTCCTAGAGATGAACCCGAGCATCCTGTTTGCCTTATTACGAACGCTTATACACTGTTTTCTAGGCTTCAAATCATTGCTAACAAACACCTAGATCTTTCTCGCAGTCTGAATTTTCTAATTCTAAATTAGCTAGTTTATATTTAAAATTTGTTTGCATCTTCCCTATCTTTAATACCTTGCATTTGTCAATGTTAAACTTCATCTGCCAATTTACTGACCATTCATGTAAGGTATCTAGATCCCTTTGGAGGCACTCTATATCGCTATCTGAATTAATTGATCTCCCCATTTTAGTATTGTCTGCGAATTTACTTATCCTACTAGTTATACCTAAATCTAGGTCATTTATGTATATAAGAAACAACAGGGGACCTAATACCGATCCCTGGGGGACACCACTTTTGACTGCTCCCCACTCTGACTTGGTACCATTTATGCTGACTCTCTGTTTCCTACCAATTAGCCATGACCTAATCCATCCCAACAACGACCCTCCTATTCCATGTGCCTCAACCTTTCTCATCAATCTCTCATGAGGGACTCTGTCGAAAGCTTTACTGAAATCTAAATATATAATATCATATGACTTGTCACTATCTACTGCTTCATATACCTCTGAGAAAAAGCTAAGAAAATTAGTAAGGCAAGAACGTCCCTGAGTGAATCCATGTTGAGAAGAATTTATTAAGTTAAATTTTACTAAGTGGCTTCTAATTTTCCTAGCAATAATAGACTCTAGCAACTTTCCTATGATTGATGTGAGACTAATGGGACGGTAATTGGATGCTATCGATTTATCACCTTTTTTGAAGATCGGAACTACATTTGCAAGCTTCCAAGCTTCTGGAACTAAACCTGTTTCTAATGACTTGTTAAATAAAAATGCTAATGGGCTACTTAACTCATCTCTGCATTCTTTTAATACTCTATCATATACCTCGTCATGACCAGGCGATTTTTGAGGTTTCAGTCTGTCAATTTCCTTATGCACATCATTTCTACTTATACTAACTGTACTTAACATATTTTCTATACTATCACTATATACCATATTGACTTCTGGAATCTGTGCCAAATTTTCATTAGTGAAAACGGAAAGAAACTGACTATTTAATGTACTGCACATTTCTAAATCATTTTCTGTTATTTCTCCTATTGAAGTTTTTAGGGGGCCTATTACATCTGTAACTTTAGATTTATATAGTTGGTAAAAAGCTTTAGGGTTATTTTTTGAGTCACTGGCTATCCTTATTTCATAATTTCTTTTTGCTTTCCTGATTTCCTTTTTGACCTGTCTTGAGTCTGATAGTATGTATGTAAATGATTTTCGCCTTTCTTTAGTTTTCGATATATTCCTTTCTTTTTTCCTATAAGATATATTAGCTTATTAGTCGTCCATTTTAGTTGGTTCTGCGTCGATCTAAATCTTCTTTTAGGGATATATTTATTTTGAGCATTGTGGAGTGAAGCAATAAACTGGTTATATGTAGGTGGCAAGTTTAACTCTGGCTTATCCTGACTTAATTGCTTAACAATAGGGTCCACCCTTACAGTAAGTCTCTTCTTAGCCCACCATAATCGGCTTCTCTAAAATTTGGGATAAGTGTCGTATTCTCTTTAGCATTCCCTGTCCATTTTATATTAAAATAAATAGATTTATGATCGCTATTTCCTAGGTGGTCACCAATCTCTACATTATTTATCATATGTTCATTGTTACTGAAAACTAAATCAAGAATATTAATACCTCTAGTCGGCGTATCTATGAATTGAAATAAAAAACTATCTTGTACTACCTCAATAAACTCTACTGAATCGGAGTCGCCTATTTGGTGCTGCCAATCAATGTTCGGAAAATTAAAATCCCCCATAATGCACACATTGCTAAACCTTGATGCTATTTTAATTTCCTCCCATAACGATGTTCCGCCATTTCTACTCATATTAGGCGGTCTATATATAACTCCAATAACTATGGTCTCACTACCTTCGTTAACCTCTACCCAAACACTTTCATTATCATTATTTAGTCTAATACCTGATTTAATACAGCTTTTTAATGTACTCCTGACAAACACTGCCCCTCCTACTTGTTCGGTCATATTTAAACAAACTATATCCTGGAATATCAAATTCTGCTAAAAAATGCCTAGATTCTGTATTAATCCACGTTTCAGTTAGCGCTATTATGTCTATATTTTCTGTGCTAACGAGTGCTCTAAGTTCGTTCATTTTGTTACATAAACTCCTACAATTTGTATAATTTGTAATTTGTATAATTTGTACAATTTGTGAAAACAGACTATAGTGCAGTATGCCTATAGGCTTCCCGTGACATTTTAACAATTATTATCCAAAAAAAAACTATCGGTATTCTATAAACAAATACTATATTATATACAGGTTAAGAAGTACTTCGAGCAATTATAGGAGTAAAATATATCTTATCCCTTCAACTCCCACAGACCATTTAAACTTGATAAGATTGTCTAATATTAGCTTGCATATAATGAAAGACTGTCAGGGTATTGTGAAAGGGTTAAATAAACACCTGTCCCTGAACCCCTCTCGTACTGCCTATAGTGTCTTCCCTCACTATCAAATCCTATTTTATTATCTCTCTCTCTCTCTCTCTCTCTATATATATATATATATATATATATATATATATATATATAGTTATGACTACAGGACGCGACTATTGAGCATGCCTGGACCTGTAAATTGATACCCTAAATAATTTCCATTCATCTAAATCTCACCTTAGGAATTTGCATCAAGACAGGTTGTAATCCATTACATTATAATAACATCTACAGTAGCCTACGGTACAGAAAACTATAATTATATATATATATATATATATATATATATTATAGAGAGAGAGAGAGAGAGAGAGACTGTAATATCAGCGAACTTTTAGTGTAGATGATGATGTTGTTGTTCCCCAAGCTGCCTGGCCGAACAGCCCCAAGGCCCCGAGCACGGCCAAGGCCATAACCGAACTCCCCCACAGAACCCTCCCTGCCGACCACAATAAAGCCTGGGTGACCGAAGCCACTCCATGGCGGGGAGCTGAGGAGGGTGCGGAAACCCCCGGGAAACCAAAGCCCCACCCAGGGCCCTGTGCCCCTCAGCAATTATGAAAGTTGAGGGGCAAAGGAAAAATGTGACGCTTTGGCTTCCAATCTGGTAGATTGGGAGGTCAATCCACGGAAGAGACGCCGTCACTTGAGATCTAGAAGATATATAAGTAAAAGGAACAGTCAGAGTAAGCTATGGGTATGGCAGAGATCGCTCAGTTCTTACTCTGATAGACCAGCCCATCACCAAAGTGTAGATGATGTAGGTTAGTATGGGGAGTGGTGAAGGGTAGAAGAGTATTTCCTGTTGTGACGTCACCCACTCCTTGTTGCTAGGAATGTTTCAGTTGCCGCACCTCACTATACTGTACCACAAATAATATTATATCCTCCCCTTGCTCTCACCGCTCACTCTCACTCTCTCTCTCTCTCGTACCGTATATATATATATATATATATATATACAGTATATAAATATATATACAGTATATATATATATATATATATATATATATATATATATATATATATATATATATATATATATATATATATATATATATATATATATAATTTATTTATTTATTTATTTATTTATTTATTTATTTATTTATTCATATTTCACTCAGGGTTGACGTAACAGCTACGAGATCCACTAATCCATGTGTCCAGAGCATGAGGATAATTACTCTAATCCATTGAGCATTTGTAGACCCAACTCGTTACAGGATTGCTATATATTCTATTATGACCATTATCATCAACCTAAGTTGGGGAACATGGCTATTTACCGCCAGAGAGAGAGAGAGGAGGGGGGAGGGGGGGGGGGGGAATATAGCTCAGGAAGGATTTGTGAGAGTCAAGGTTAGTGTGAGTATTGCTGATATTTGTGAGAGTCAAGGTTAGTGTGAGTATTGCTGATATTTGTGAGTCAAGGTTAGTGTGAGTATTGCTGATATTTGTGAGAGTCAAGGTTAGTGTGAGTATTGCTGATATTTGTGAGTCAAGGTTAGTGTGAGTATTGCTGATATTTGTGAGAGTCAAGGTTAGTGTGAGTATTGCTGATATTTGTGAGAGTCAAGGTTAGTGTGAGTATTGCTGATATTTGTGAGAGTCAAGGTTAGTGTGAGTATTGCTGATATTTGTGAGAGTCAAGGTTAGTGTGAGTATTGCTGATATTTGTGAGAGTCAAGGTTAGTGTGAGTATTGCTGATATTTGTGAGAGTCAAGGTTAGTGTGAGTATTGCTGATATTTGTGAGAGTCAAGGTTAGTGTGAGTATTGCTGATATTTGTGAGAGTCAAGGTTAGTGTGAGTATTGCTGATATTTGTGAGAGTCAAGGTTAGTGTGAGTATTGCTGATATTTGTGAGAGTCAAGGTTAGTGTGAGTATTGCTGATATTTGTGAGAGTCAAGGTTAGTGTGAGTATTGCTGATATTTGTTTTGGTTTGAGAATTTGGGTGAAGGGTAATGATTATATTGGTAGGTTAAAACAAGAAGTGATAATAATTATTTGTTATGAAAGTAGGGTGGGTGATGCAATAAGTGATGATTATTGGGGTGACAGTAAGGTGGGTGATGCAAGAGGTGATGAGTGTAAGGTGGATGTTGCAATAAGTGATGATTAGTGGGATGAAAGTTAGTTGGGTGATGCAAGACGTGATGAATTTGTGATGAGCGTAAGGGGGTGATGCAAGAAGTGATGATTTGTGATGAAAGTTAAAATGATGCAAGTAGCGATGATTTGTGATGAAAGTTGAATAGTTGCAGGTAGTGATGATTTGTGATGAAAGTTAATAGCTGCAAGTAGTAATAATTTATGTGATGAAAGTAGTGATGATTTATGTGATGAAAATTAAATTGATGCAAGTAGTGATGATTAATGTGATGCAAGTTAAATGGATGCAAGTAGTGATGATGTATGTGATGAAAGGTAAATGGATGCAATTAGTGATGATTTATGTGATGAAAGGTAAATGGATGCGAGTAGTGATTGTTAAGTTGTTGGATGTAGTGATGAAAGTGAAGTTGTTGCAATTAGTGATGATTTATGTTATGGTGGTGTTGTGGTGGTGGTGACGCAGGTAGCACAAGGGGGCAGGTGGTGGTTGGTGGTGATGTTGTTATCAGACTGTTAGATTGAGGTTATGTATTGTAGGTGGTCATGCACTGATCACAGGCAGTCCACGTGTTATGCTAGATCTGGTTTATAGCCGGTATCACACCAGCGCGTTTTCCCCTAACATTTATCCTCAACACTGGTCTGGCAGCTTGTGAGGTAGACAGTTACAATATTTCCGTTACCTAAATTCATGTATTATCAGTCTAGTTTCCGATACCAGTGCAAAATATTCCATAAATGTTGCCAGAAAACTGTTGATCATCGAATGTTGACTATAAAAGCTCTCGTGTGATACCGGCTTTATAGTGCTGTGGTTCCTTTTGCCTGTATTTGCTGTGTTCTGTAAAGGCTTATCCCTCAACATCTTCATCTTCACTTGTCTATATTGCTTTGTTCTGTTCTGTATCGTTCTGTATTGCTGTGTTCTGTTCTGTTCTGTATTGTGTTATGTTTTGTATATTGCGATGTTCTGTTTGTATTGTGTTCTGTTCTGTCCTGTCTCACTCTTGTATTTATGTTATGTTAGCTCAAGTCCTGTCTATTTTACTGTATTCTGTCCTGTCTCACTCTTTTATTTATATCATGTAGCGATCACAAATTGCTCATGTGTTATCTTAGAGCCTGTCTATATTTCTGTTTTCTGTATGTTATTGTATTCTGTCTATAACTGTAATTTCAGAACGAGGGGCGGCGCGCTCCTCGGTGCCGCTAGAAGTGTGGCGAACCCAACACAGTAACACAAGTAAGTATTCTGTCCTGTCCTATCTTGTATTTAGGTCACGTAACCATCACAAATTCCCGACTTGCGAGTTTCAGGCTATAAGGAAGTTGGAACCTTAGACAACGATAGTAAACAGAAATGCAATAATAATGTGGGGATCTGCCTTGCTTAGGCCAATCGGCTTTCTGCAGACTCCCATTTTCTTATGTTCTTAATGTGCGTTTCTGATGGATAAATGGTATGATTAATTGGGATTTATGTATTTATAAATGTACTACGACCGTATTTTAGCTGTAAATTCTGTTAAATATCGTTGTCTACAGCTCTAACTTCCTTATAGCCTGAAGCTCGCAAGTGGTCAATTGGTCATGTGTTATCTTAGCTCCTGTCTCTTGTTGTGGCGTCCTCTGTCTCATTACACAGCTGATCTTGTCTCGTTATGTTGGTTTTGTAGCAAACACAAGCAGAACACGTTATTTAAGGAGGTAGTGGTTGTTTGTTGGTCTATTTGAAGGGGTAGTGGTTGTTTGTTGGTCTATTTAAGGGGGTAGTGGTTGTTTGTTGGTCTATTGAAGGGGAGAGTGGCTGTTTGTTGGTCTATTGAAGGGGAGAGTGGCTGTTTGTTGGTCTATTGAAGGGGTTGTGGTTATTGGTTGGTCTATTTATATATACGGGGGTAGTGGTTATTTGTTGGTCTATTTATATATGTTTAGTTAAGGGGATAGTGGTTATTTGTTGGTCTATTTAAGGGGGTAGAGTGTATCTGTTGGTCTATTTAAGGGGGTAGAGTGTATCTGTTGGTCTATTGAAGGGGAGAGTGGCTGTTTGTTGGTCTATTGAAGGGGAGAGTGGCTGTTTGTTGGTCTATTGAAGGGGAGAGTGGCTGTTTGTTGGTCTATTTAAGGGGTAGTGGTTGTTTGTTGGTCTATTTAAGGGGGTAGTGGTTATTTGTTGGTCTATTTAAGGAGGTAATGGTTATTTGTTGGTCTATTTAAGGGGGTAGTGGTTATTTGTTGGTCTATTTAAGGAGGTAATGGTTATTTGTTGGTCTATTTAAGGGGGTAATGTTTGTTTGTTGGTCTATTTAAGGGGATAATGGTTGTTTGTTGGTCTATTTAAGGGGGTAGTGGTTGTTTGTTGGTCTATTTAAGGGGGTAATGGTTGTTTGTTGTTCTATTTAAGGGGTAGTGGTTGTTTGTTGGTCTATTTAAGGGGGTAGTGGTTATTTGTTGGTCTATTTAAGGAGGTAATGGTTATTTGTTGGTCTATTTAAGGGGGTAATGGTTGGTTTTTGGTCTATTTAAGGGGGTAATGGTTGTTTGTTGGTCTATTTAAGGGGGTAGTGGTTGTTTGTTGGTCTATTTAAGGGGGTAATGGTTGTTTGTTGGTCTATTTAAGGGGGTAGTGATTGGTTGTTGGTCTATTTAAGGGGGTAGTGGTTATTTGTTGGTCTATTTAAGGGGGTAGTGGTTGTTTGTTGGTCTATTTAAGGGGGTAGTGGTTGTTTGTTGGTCTATTTAAGGGGGTAGTGGTTGTTTGTTGGTCTATTTATTTATATATATTTTTAGTTTCCTCGCTAGACCTCCATCATGCTTAACAAAAAACACCCCTAGACCCCCCCCCCCCATTTGTTTATTTTTTGGTAGAAAAATGTCCTGACCGAAAGCCAGTTCCTCTTAAAATTACAGGTTCGCTACCGCTCGCCAGGAAAAAAATCGACACCTAAATGGCACGAAAGGTCTTAATATTGACAATTAAATGGGGCAAAAGATCTTAAAATCGCTAAGCTAATGGACCAAACGTCTTAAAATCTGAACACTTATGGGGCAAAACATTAGGGAGAAGGAGGGTCAGAAAAAAAAAACATATCCTGTGTGTATCTGTCTGTGTGTGTGTCTGTCTGTTTGTTTGTGTGTCTGTGTGCCTGTCTGTATATGTGCCTGCCTGTCTGTCTTTGTGTATTCCTGCCTGTCTGTCTGTCTGTTTGTGTGCCTGTATGTCTCTGTCTGTGTGCCTGTCTGTCTGTCTGTCTGTCTGTCTGCCTGCCTGTTATTTCCGCTAACGTCATGCTACCGCTACACATTAGCACATGACCTTCACCACATCTGCCTGAATAACTAAACATTTTGACTAAGCTTTTATTTGATTGACACAACAAAAAAATATGCAAATTTTGTTTTCGTGCGACTTGTATTCGAATGACAGATTGGACGAAGGTGAAATGTTGACAAGGGTAGCTAGCGTGCACTGTCAAAAATCATGGGCATAAAAACGGTATGAAAAAGGTATATCAAATAAACCCTGTTCTAAATAAGTAGGTCACAACTTTTTAACATTAACCCCCTGAAGCTCTGACGCGTTTTAGCAGTTTATTTTTTTGTATCATTAGACGATTTTATGCAGCTTAGGAAGGATCTGTGAGTATTAAATGGGTAAATACTATCTCAATCAACCCTTTGACTTCCATATACCGTTACTAATCTGAATAAAATCATCTAATAGTAGCGAAAACACAGAACAGAAACGCGTATTGGAGCTTGAAAGGGTTAACTTCTATAACTCACAAAGGACTAGAGTAATCGAGCAAATATTTCTACCATTTGGGAAGGGTCAGTCAGGGAATGGGTTGTGGAAATTATGCAGCTCATTTGTTCTAGCCCTTTTTGAGCCACAGAGGTTAGGGTTCACGATTTCTGGCCTACCTATTTGGGTCAAGGTATAGTTGTGTATATTGATGGTGAGTTACCTCTCTCTCCTTGTGTAAGTTACTATAGTTTCTTTACCACCAATACTCCTTTAACCCATTGGCTGCGGGAGACGTTCTGGAACGCCATGGCATTTTACAGCAATTTACTGGCTTTTAAAGCCTCTTAAAGCCTGTAGAATCGAGAGCGAATGAGCGGGAGTGTGGCAGGCCCCCCATCCTCTCTCCAGCCAGGCGGCCGAGGCACTCAGGAGTATGAGCCATACTCTCGCTAGACATACAGCGCTGCCAAAGGCAAATTTAGCGCGACATTAGCGATAATTGCTCAGTAATAGTGAATATCTATGGTAGCGCTGCGGGTGAAGCCTGCGCACTACGAAGCTCGCTCTGGTGTCATTTTGAATCTGTTTTCTTCTAGTCTTAGGCTGTATACATTTCATTTCATTCAGCCACTTGCTTAATCAATCAGGAGTGCCTGAATGAGCCCTAATATGGCGGAAATAGGCTCACAGTGTAAGTGTTTAGGGGTATGGCCGTATTTATTTACTTATTATTCATCTTTTTATTATTATATTAGCTTCCTCCCTAGACCTCCATCAAGCTTAGAATAAACATTTTTCGGTAGAAAAATGTCCCGGCCGAATGCCGATTCCTCCTAAATATATAGGCTCGCTTACGCTCTCCAGGAAAAAAATCGACACCTAGATGTCACGAAAGGTCTTATATTGACAAAGAAATGGGGCAAAAAGCCTCAAAATCGCCAAACTAATGGGCCAAGCGTCTTAAAATTTGAAAACTAATGGGACTAATCATGAAGGAGAAGAGGAGCCAGAAAAACCAACCAACTTGGTGATGGGCTGGTCTATCAGAGTGAGAACTGAGCGATCTCTGCCATACCCATAGCTTACTCTGACTGTTCCTTTTACTTACCGGTATATATTTTCTAGATCTCAAGTGACGGCGTCTCTTCCATGGATTGACCTCCCAATCTGCCAACCTAGAGGTTGGCAGATTGGAAGCCAAAGCGTCACATTTTTCCTTTGCCCCTCAACTTTCTCTTCATAATTGCTGAAGGGCACAGGGCCCTGGGTGGGGCTCTGGTTTCCCGGGCGTTTCCGCACCCTCCTCAGCTCCCTGCCATGGAGTGGCTTCGGTCACCCGGGCTTTATTGTGGTAGGCAGGGAGGGTTCTTTGGGGGCGCTCGGTTATGGCTTTGGCCTTGCTCGGGGCCTTGGGGCTGTTCGGCCAGGCAGCCTGGGGAACAGCAACAACAACAACCACCTCCCCTTAAATGGGTAGATTAATATAGACAGTTTAACCCCTTGGAGGATTATGACGCATTTGGCAGTTTTTTTCTGGCAATTATATTCAGATTAGGAAGGGTATATGAACGCCAGAGGGTTAACTAAGATAGCGTTTACCCTTTTGGTGCCCGCAGGTCCTTCTTAAGCTGTCCAAAAGTGTCTAATTATAGCCAGAATAAACTGTCAAGACGCGTCATAATCCTCAAGGGGTTAATATTAACCTTGTCATCTTTCATCTTTTAAGAATCATCAAATTTGACTTTAACTAATTGAAAAATAAGAAATAACAAAAATCTGCACTTTCGTTCTGAGTCAAAAAGATAAGCGAGTTTGGCTTTACCCTCTTGACTTGTAGAGCTCCTTCCAAAGCTAAATTAAAATGGCACCCTCCTACTGATGGGGTTAAAGAGTTGTTGTTGTAGTTCCCCAGACTGTCTGGCAGAACAATCTCGAGTCTGGTAGATCGATGCCGCCCTAGATGCTCAGACCCCGAAGGGGCCAGGTTGAGATGAGGTCTGTCTCTGAGAGGGCAGCAGGGGAGGGGATCACCAGCCCATGGGCTTGCACCCCCAGGCCAATGCCCCCACCATCCACAACTCATTGCAGTGCCACCCAATTGGACAATCTCGTCAGCACCTAAAATGAAAAGTAGTATAGGAAAAGATACAGACAGAAACAGCTAAGGTTGGGTAGAGGATGCCAAACCTCACTCTGGATAGGACCAGCCCTCACCCGAGGGATTAAAGAGTTAATGTAAGAGGTGTTGTATAATTAGGGCGCAACAGACTATCAGATATGTAAATACTCATATAATCTGTTGGTATAATTCGGTGACTGGCTTTATTATGCAGATTGCTGTTTATGTTTTTAGTGTAACAACACCCTTATTAACCCTCGCAGTATTCTATCACGCAATGCCTTTTTATGTTATGGCTATTACTAGACGATTTCATACAGATTAGGAAGTTTATATGGAAGTCACAGGGTTTGTTTGAGACAGTCTTTACTCTTTTAATTCCCACGCATCCGTCCTAAGTAGTATAAGATCGTCTCATGTTACCCAGAAGAAATTGTCAAAACGCGTCAAGATCCTCAAAGCGTTAACTGTTCCGTAGCAAATGTAACTCACAATTCAATGAGAGGGTCAAACCGGGGCAATGTTGTTTGAAGACTTGAATGAATATGAGAAGGAATGCAAGTAATTTAACATGACGTCAATATTGTTGGCCATTTTATCACTCCCGAAGACCTGATTTGGACTATAAACCAAAATGTTACCTTAACCCATTCAGTACCAGGGACGTCTTTTTCCTCATAACTTGGCAACTATAAGACGATTTTATTCAACTTAAGAAGGACCTCTATCAATAACAAGGCTTCAAACTATCTCAACCAACCCTTCTAACTGGCCACAGATCCTTCCTAAGCTGCATAATATCGTTTAAATATAGCTAGACTAAAACATAACACACGTCGCTGGTACTCAAAGGGTTAACATAAATAAAGACTAACATCAATGGACTCGGCCTTCGATTGACACCCTGAATTCAATCGTACTAATGTTCCTTCCATACATACAATAAGGGTGTATGCAAACTTATGTGGCCGACTGTACATTGCCTTGTTATCCCCCTTTAACCCTCTCTGTACCGGCGACGTATTATTTATTTGATTTCAGCTACATTTAGACGATTTTATAAAGCTTTGGAGATATACATGCTAGATAAAAGGATTAATTGAGATAGTCTGTAGTCCTTTGATGGGTAGACGTCCTTCCTAAACTTAGAATTGAATGAAAAGAATGCCATCGGTACTGTATGGGTTAATATCATAGACTATTTTACTCTGGTTAAAGTACTCAGCATAGGAAGGACCTCTAGGATTCCAAACGATACAAATCTTCCATTAAATCTTTTTAACTTCTCACGTCCTCCTATTTTACGATGTATTAAGGTTGTTCTTTTCTTTTGGGCCCCCTTTTACCTCATGTTTAGCCCCATTAATTTGGAGATTTTAAGACGTTTGCCCCATTAGTTTGGCTATTTGAAGACTTTTCGCCTCATGTCTGAAAATGTTAAAGACCTTTCGTGCCATTTAGGTGTCGATTTACACACACATACTGTATACTTAGTACACACATACACATATCAAGTATAGTCCACACACACACACACACACACACACACACACACACACACACACACACACACACACACACACATACTCACATATATATTACACACACACACACAATACTTATTACACACACACACACACATATACACACACTTTTTACACATAGAATATGTTTTACACACACACACACACACACAACTATTACACACACCCATTACGTTTTACACACACACACACATACATATTACACACACAATATGTTTCACACACACACACACACATTACACACACACACTATGTTTTATACACACACACACAAATATTACACACACACGTTTTACACACACAATATGTTTTAAACATACACACACACGCATTATATACACACACACACACAAACATATTACACACACACAATACGTTTTACACACACACACACAATACGTTTCACACACACACACACACACACACACACACACATATTACACACAATATGTTTCACAGACACACACACACAACCTCAGTATCATAGTAGTTGATGAATAGTGTTATGACGGTCTTAAGTTCCGCCCCCCTCCCCTCTCCCCCCTTGAGTACGAACTTTACGAGGCCTTCCATCACCACCATGCCTTGGATACCATG
Organism: Paralithodes platypus; assembly: GCA_032716605.1. Classification (NCBI taxonomy): domain Eukaryota; kingdom Metazoa; phylum Arthropoda; class Malacostraca; order Decapoda; family Lithodidae; genus Paralithodes; species Paralithodes platypus. The sequence continues at coordinate 43,370,172 of CM064507.1, forward strand.
AGTTAACTGCGCAGTGGTGGTGGGGGCAAGCAGACGTGTACTTTGTGTTATACTGTAGCCTACACTCTGTAAGGGGGGATGGTGGGCGGGTTTAGGGGTGGGTGGGGGGTGGGCGGGTTTAGTTCCTCATATATTTATCTTTATATATTTTTTTTTGTTTTAACTACCACAGATCCTTTCTAAGCTGCATCAAATCGTCTAAATATAGCCAGAATAATATATAACAGACGTCGCCGGTACAGAAGGGGTTAAAAGGAGTTTTTTTAGTTTGTTCCTTAGACCTCCCATCAAGCTCAAAAACACCCCCCAAGACCCCCTATCAAGATTAATTTGTAAATTTTTCGATAGAAATATGTCCCGGCCAAAGGACAGTTCCTCTTGTAATTACAGGCTCGCTTTCGCTCGCCAGGAAAAAATCGACACCTAAATGGCACGAAAGATTATTATATTGACAAAGAAATGGGGCGAAAGATCTTCAAAACGACAAACTAATGGGGTGAACGTCTTACAATTTCAAAACTAATGGGGTTAAACATGAGGGAGAAGGTGGTCTAGAAAAGCGACACATCTCCTCTTAACCCATTCAGTACCGTTTTGTCTTTTTTATGTGATTTCAGCTAATTTTTTTAGACGATTTTACGAAGCTTCGGAAGGATGTACGGTAGCTAAAAGGATTCATCGAGGTAGTCTGCAGCCTTTTCATGTGCAGACGTCTCTCCTAAGCTGAATAAAGTAGTCTGCAGCCTTTTCATGTGCAGACGTCTCTCCTAAGCTGAATAAAGTAGTCTGCAGCCTTTTCATGTGCAGACGTCTCTCCTAAGCTGAATAAAGTAGTCTGCAGCCTTTTCATGTGCAGACGTCTCTCCTAAGCTGAATAAAGTAGTCTGCAGCCTTTTCATGTGCAGACGTCTCTCCTAAGCTGAATAAAGTAGTCTGCAGCCTTTTCATGTGCAGACGTCTCTCCTAAGCTGAATAAAATCGTCTAATAGTTGCCAGAGTATAATAAAAATGACGTCACCGTGTACTGAAAGGGTAGAAGCTAGTCGTTTAGTACTACACACACTACGTACACACACTACGTACACACACTACGTACACACACTACGTACATGAAGGGGGGCAGTGCTTTTTTTTTTTTTTTTTTTTTTTTTTTTTTCTATATACTGTATATACTATATAATTTATGTATTGATATATTTTTGAGTTTCCTCGCTAGTACCTCCATCTAGTTTTACAAATATCCTCTAAACCCCCTTTCAAGATAAATGAGTACATTGTTCGGTGTATAAATGTACCCGCCGAAGATTACTCCTAAAATTCCTCCTAAAATTACAGGCTCGCTTTCGCTCGCCAGGAAGAAAATCGACACCTAAATGGCACGAAAGGTCTTGATATTGATAAAGAAATGTGACGAAAGGTCGTAAAATCGACAAACTAATGGGGCGAACGTCTTGAAATGTTAAAAGTAATGGGGCTAATCATGAGGGAGAAGGGGGTCCAGAAATACGACATACTTCCCCTTAAAGCAAAGGTCTGGACTGCGGAAATGTTCACCTGTGATGTCAGGGAGGAAGGAAGGAGAGGGGTAGTTTGGATGTCAGACGGGCGGTTTAGTGATGTCAGAATGGTAGTGGTGATGTCAGAGAGGAAGGAGGGGTAGTTTTGATGTCACAATGGTGGTTTAGTGATGTCAGAATGGTGGTGGTGGTGATGTCAGAGAGGAAGGAGGGGGTAATTTTGATGTCAGACGGGCTGGTGATGTCAGAGAGGAAGGAGAGGGATAGTTTTGATGTCAGAATGGTATTGGTGGTGATGTCAGGGAGGAAGGAAGGAGGGGGATAGTTTTGATGTCACATTGGCGGTTTAATGATGTCAGAATGGTGGTGGTGGTGGTGATGACAGACGGATGGGGTGGTGATATACTCGTTTTGGTAGTGATGTCAGACTGGTGATGGTGGTGGTAGTGATGTCAGACTGGTAATGGTGGTGGTGATGTCAGACATAAGGGATGGTGGTGATGATGTTAGACTGGGGGTGGTGATGTTAAATGGGTGGTGGTAATGATGTCAGTTGGAAGTTGTGGTAGTGATGTCAGACGGGTGAGCTAGTGGTGATGATGTCAGACATAAGGGATGGTGATGGTAATGATGTCGGTTGGATGTAGTGATGGTGATGTCAGACGGGTGAGCTAGTGGTGATGATGTCAGCTCTACTGGTGATAGTGACAGTAGACTGATAGTGATATTAGACTGTTGATGATGACTGATGTTGGTGGTTAGACTGAGGTTGGTGATGATGTCAGACTGATGTATTGGTGGTATCAGATAAATATTATGGTCGTGTTTATCCAATTGATATAGTAGGACTGATGTCAGCCGGATCTAGTGATGGTGATGTCACACTGCTCGGTCTGGTGTTGGAGTTTTTACAGTAATTTTGGCAATTATATCAGTCCCAATAAAGTGTTATTGTGTGTGTGTGGGGGGGGGGGGGGCACAACCCCTCTAGTAACTAGACTCTAGTTACTAAAGGGTTGTGGTGGTGGTGGTGGTGGTGGTGGGGGGGGGGAGGAGGAGTTTCTGTACAGACAGAAAGACGGACGACAGACATTTTGGCCTGCAGTGTACCAGTTTACCGGTGAGGGAATGCCACTCTGCTTACGCAAAGTTGATCAAATCTCACTTTAAAGCTTATCGTCTGGCCCACTGTTGAATGAACCCGGATGGCAATAGTTAAAAGCTTCCTGTATAGGGTTAGTGTTAGTGTTTGGTGGGGCACAACGCTCTCTCTGACCCTCACCACTGCCAGGCCGGTTTTGTCTGGTTAAAGTCTTTATTACAGATCACATGTGACAAATGGAACACTTGAGATTCAGGCGATAAGGAAGATGGAACTTTAAGCAGCATAGCGTGTACACAGAAATGCAATAATAATGTAGATATATATATATTTTGTTTTATGGGAGTGAAAGAGACAAAAGACAAAGCTGCATGTAACAACAATAACAAGTTTGTTGAATTGAGTTTTATGTGTTTACGAATGTTCTATAACTGTATTTCAGCTGGTAGTTCTGTTAAATATCGGTGTCTACAGCTCCAACTTCCTTACAGAACGAAACTTGCAAGTGGTCAATTGCCACATACCCATCTTCATTATCCAGCTATTATGACAATTTGGTAGCGAAATATATTGTTAATAAAGTAGACGTCCCGTTTTGCCCAAAATCAAAACAGCATACCCAACTCTGCGATGGGTCACAATCATCACTACTAGTCACTATCATCAGCACTACTATTATTATAAGCATCACTACTACTCTCACCATCATCACTACTCTGTGATAGGTTTTACGACTGGTTTTCATTACTCTCTCGTTTGACATAAGGAAGTTGGAACTGTAGATATTGACGTTAATCAGAAATGCAATAATTTATGTAGGTTGCTGATGGGTGAAATGTATGTTGAGTTGGGTTTTATGTATTTATAATTGTGCTATGACAGTATTTCAGCTGGTAAATCTCCTAAATATTGATGTCTACAGCTCCAACTTCCTTATAGAACGAAACTCGAAAGTGGCCAATTCTCTTGATTCTGGTTTTAACGAAAACATCTTTTACGCATTCCCTCCAGTTCCTGCCCAAAATAGAATATGATATTATATATATTATATAGATTGATATGCAGGATTCGAAGTTGCATAATAAATCGTAGGCAGTGTCCACCATTTTTTAACTGCCTTCGTGGTGTAATGCATAAGGTGTTGATATTCGGTGTGAGCGTCCTAGGTTCGAATCCACGGACTGCCACATGTGTTTGTAATATTTCATTAATCGATTTTAGGAGTAGAGTTGGTTGTTGATAGAACATAATAATAGAACATATCTCTCTCTCTCTCTCTCTCTCTATGTGTGTGCAATGCCAAGTACAGAACAGTACTGTCATTCCATTGCTTACATTACAGGAAGTATTTATTATATATATATATATATATATATATATATATATATATATATTATATATATTATATATATATATATATATATATATATATATATATATATATATATATATATAAAGTAGTGGCAATAGATTCTCCTCGGGGGAAGCAGAGTCTTATAAGGGCAAGCAACACCAAGGTAAACACGAACATCTTATTCTGGTACCGGTAACGTTTCAACATTAACATATGTCATCATCAGACCTAAATCAATAAGAAATAAATTTATTAATACATTATGTTGACATTTAAAGCAAACGTTACCGGTACCAGAATAAAGATGTTCGTGTTTACCTTGGTGTTGCTTGCCCATATATATATACCTGTATATATATATATATATATGTGTGTGTGTGTGTGTGTGTGTGTGTGTGTGTGTGTGTGTGTGTGTGTGTGTGCCAGAAAGCTCATAGCCAGCTTATTTGATATCATTAAGTGGACCTTCTTCAGTCACTAGGTCTTCCACATGTCTGTAGCTTAGGACGGGCTCTCTTCACATCAAGGGGAGATGGGTCGCTTTTCTGGTCACCCATTCTTCATATTTAGCCCCATTAGTTTTGAGATTTTAAGATGTTCGCCCCATTACTTTGTCAATTGTAAGAGCTTTCGTCCCATTTCTTCTTCATTATCAAGACCTTTCGTCTACCGTAGCTACCTCACATTAAGGGGAGATGGGCCGTTTTTCTGGTCCCCCTTCTCCCTCGTGTTTAGCCCCATTGATTTTTAGATTTTAAGACATTTGGCACATTAGTTTGACGATTGTAAGATGATACGCCACATTTCTTTGTCAATATTAAGACCTTTCGTGCCATTTAGTTGTCGATTTTGTATTTATTATTTTACTCTTATATTTTATTTAGTTTCCTCCCCAGACATCTATCAAGCTTAAAAAAAAGTACCCGCAAGACCACCCTTCGAGATAAATTTGTGCATTTTTCGGTAGAAAAATGCCTTTCTAAATAGCAGGCTCGCTATCGCTCGCTAGGGAAAACTAGACACCTACTGAAAGTGACACGAAAGGTCTTACAAAGAATGGGAGTGAATGTCTTAAGACATCAAAACTAATGGGGCTTAATATGAGGGAGAAGGGGGTCCTGAAATAAAACCTTAATGATCGTCAGATAGCAGAACACAATAGAATTTTATTTATAAGAATACTCCTTTCGAGATTTTTTTTAGGAGGACCCTGTAGTTTATTATGTTATATTAAAACCGTTTTGTATCTTTTATAATTATTTGAGAGTTCTTTTCAATGACTCAGGCGAGGGTCGCATTAAGTGATAGAAGGAAGACAGATACAGTCTGTAAGGTCGATCTGAAAGTATTTGAACATCATGATTATATTGAGATACCCTGATACCGATTCCCCCCCCCCCCCCCCCCTCCCACACACCCGCACGCACACACACACACACACACACACACACACTCACACACTTGCAGGGTTACCAAATCAAGTCCGCTAGATAGTAACTAATTGACGAAAATCGCTACAATAATGGCACAATCTCTACAATAACGCTCGAAAATGACTCAAATCTACAGAATATCGCTAGAATTAAAGTCGTTAGATGTAGTAATGTGCCTCTAGAACGAAGTAAATAGCTCTAACTCTAGCAAGAAAGTAGCTACATTGGCAACACTAAACTTGACATACACCATTGAATACGTGAGTGGGTTAGTGCACCCCCCCCCCCCCCCCCACCACCACCACCTTCACCCCCCACCGACCCCCCCCCCCCCCCCCCCCACCACCACCGTCCACGTGTACCATGCATGACCACCTTGGCTGTCATGCAGTGGTGTACCCTGGGTGTACCTTACCTCTATGGGGTACTGTTAAGGGTACCGTAGGGGATATTACATAAAACAGATACCTATATTTATCTCTCTCTCTCTGGACAGCTCTGTGTAGTTCATCAATTATTTTGTTATGTATAAAGTATTTGTATGGAGTACTTACTCAGTACAACATTTGCAAGAAGTTGTAAATGCATGTGTGTGTGTGTGTGTGTATGTGCGTGTCTGTGTGTGTGGTTGTGTGTGTGTGTGTATGTGTATGTGTATGTGTTCCAACTACTTGTCCCGAATCTAAATTAATCTCACATGGCCGACTCACGTGTACACCTGGGACCTGCCTGTGATGCTGACTGAAGGGCCAGACAACAGGTATTACGCTCACTGAGTGTATTGTTTTGATGGTAGTCAGTGCTAAAGAATCGCAGGGAAGCGTGAAATACAAACTTATATTAACATTTAGTATGTATAAAAATGCAAATGATCGGCCAACATCATGGAATGTAAACGTGTACATACATTATCTCTAACTGAATGTAAACGTGTACATACATTATCTCTAACTGAATGTAAACGTGTACATACATTATATCTAACTGAATGTAAACGTGTACATACATTATCTCTAACTGAATGTAAACGTGTACATACATTATATCTAACTGAATGTAAACGTGTACATACATTATCTATAACTGAATGTAAACGTGTACATACATTATCTCTAACTGAATGTAAACGTGTACATACATTATCTCTAACTGAATGTAAACGTGTACATACATTATCTCTAACTGAATGTAAACGTGTACATACATTATCTATAACTGAATGTAAACGTGTACATACATTATCTCTAACTGAAAAGCTACAAAATCGAGATACGAAATTCATAATAAAAAGCTCCTACAAAGTGTCTATATCCTGTTGCAAATAATTAGGCCAAAGCTCTTGAACAATAAACTCTATAACTCACAAACGACTAGCGTAATCGAGCTAATGATATATCTACCATTTGGGAAGAATCAGCCAGGGATGGAAATGTACAGCCCATTTGTTCTAGCCCCTTTTGAGTTACAGAGGTTAGGGTCCACGATTCCTGATCTACCTATTTGGAACCGGGCACAGCTATTAATAGAACCCTCAACGCTTCACAACAACAACAACATTGGTGGTGGTTCAGGGGAGGTATTTGGCATAGTGGTTTGGTAGGTGTAGGGGGGGGGGGGTTGTGGCAGGAACATAATTTTGCAAGAATGTTTTGTTAAATGTAATGGTGGGAGTGTATTATATACAGTATATATATATATATATATATATATATATATATATATATATATATATATAATATTAGACACATCGTATACAAGGATGAACAAGTAACTCAAAATTAATATACGCTGATTTTCTATCCCGTTTTTATAGCCCTCAACGATTACAGTGCAGCCCAAATCACCACCTAGCAGTTAGCTCATGATGTTCTACGCAGTCTTGATATTACAATCCTTCAAGATAAAATATACAATAGTTCACTATCTAGATGGTTAATTTTTTGGTCGATTTTTTCATGCATTTATTATTTTCCTAGTTTCCTCCCTAGACCTCCATCAAACTTAAAAAACAAACTCAGGATCCCCCTCCAAGATATATTTGTACATTTTTCGGTAGAAAAATGTCGTGGCCGAAGGCCGGTTCCTTCTAAATTACAGACTCGATATCGCTCGCCAGGAAAAAATCGACAACTAAATGACAAAGAAAAGTGGCGAAAGGTCTTAAAATCGCCAAATTAACGGGCCGAACGTCTTAAAATTTGAAAACTAAAGAGACTAAGCATGAGGGAGAAACGTGTCCAGAAAAACGACCCATCTCCCCTCAACGGAAGTATTTTTAGCACAATATACACACGTAACCATGTTGATTCCCATTATATAATTGTGTTTATAAAGAAATAGAGGTGAATAGATACTGTAATGAGAGAGAGAGTAGTACAGTATGGCTTATAAGCGAGTACAGTTTGGTCTTTGGTTGTAAATGGTAACCATACCCACAATACACATTCGGTAATAGTATTCTGGTACAGGATATACAGTTTGGTCTACGGATCTCTATTCTACAGGATCACAAATAAAATATATCCCATTGTTTGTTCATTGCAGCACCCGAATGGCGCACGACACAGGAAAAGATGGCCGATCTCTCCCAGCATAGGATCTCTAAAATAAGGTAGGTCAAGATGGCATGAGGGTAGTTTTTATACTTCCCCTACCTTCCAGATAGAGAGAAAAACCAGTGTTGTACAGTCGCGCTAATAAGTGATGTCTCGGCACCAAGTATGTTTTGATCAATAATTGGTAGCAGCAATATCTAAGCTTCCATTTCTTCATATCGAGTGAAACATACAAACATGTTCCTACACTTACCCACCCCATTCAACATCTGACAGACATTAATACAGCACAGAGAGAGCCAAACGTAAAGACAGCTGATACATGACTTATTAGCGCCACTGTACTCCCCCCCCCCCCCCTTCTCTACTCTACCTCAGCCACCACGTTTGGCACTATACCCTGTTCCAAATAGGTGGGCCAGAAGTCGTTAATACTAACCTCTATGATCCAAAAGGGCTTGAGCAATGAGTTGTACATTTTCACAACTATTCCCTGGCTGACCCTTCCCAAATGGTAGATAAATGAGCTCGATTACTTTACTCGTTTGTGAGTTACAGAGGTTAATGTTCAAGAGTTTTTGGCTTGCTTATTTGAAACAGGGTATAAACACTTCTTGGAGATTTGTATTATGACTTTCTTATCTCGATTTAATAGCTTTTCAGACTGATATCGTACTACACTTTATTACCTCCACCAACGAAGTTGGACTGAAATTATATTTTCACCTCCGTTTGTTATTCTGTTTGTCTGTAAACAAGATATCTCACACAGTTATGAACCGATTTTCACAAAATTTGGTGGGCAGATAGGATTTGCGCCAAGTAAGAAGTGATTCAATGTTGGTGGCGATGCGGATCATAATATGTCACACTGGTGTTATTGTTGTGTCACACGAGCGCTTTTACCGGCAATTTTCGATGAGCAAGTTTTTTTTTAGTGATATTATGAGGCATTTTCACATTCGAATTGGAAACTAGACTGAAGGTAGATTATGTTAGGTGGCTGGTTTCTGATATGACTGAAATGTTACGCCTGCTACACTACAATTGCTCGTAAAAATTGACGGAAAAATCGCTCGTGTGACACCGGCTTTATTGTTGTGCATTATTTTGTGACAGAGCCAGCCTAGGTGGAGGTATGCGCTCTACCAAGTGCCACCCTAGCACCATCATTTGTTTTTATTATAAATAATTGTATGTGAAACGTATAACTAACTATCCAGACTGGTATAGAGTAGACTTCATGGTAAAGGATTTTATTCATATATTTATTTGTTTAACATTGTGGATTGTATATAGATATTTTTGTTCAGCTTAATATCATGCTCTGTTAAGGGGGGATTTCCACTTGAGGGATTTTTTTCTTGACCCCTTTCTCCCTCATGTTTAGCCCCATTGCTTTTGATATTATAAAACGTTCGCCCCATTAGTTTGGCGATTTTAAGAACTTTCGCCTCATTTATTTCAATTTTAAAACCTTTCGTGCCATTTAGATGTCGATATTTTCCTGGCGAGCGATAGCGAGCCTGAAATGTAAGAGGAACGGCCTTTGGCTGGGACATTTTTCTACCAAAAAATTTACAAATTTATCTTGAAAGGGGCTCAAGGGGGTGTAATTTTAAGCTTGATGGAGGTCTAGGGAACAAACTAAAAACCTCCCCTTAAAGCTTTCCTCCCATGCTGCCAAGGGCCTGGGATCGTCAGTGTCAGGATGTGACTGTAAGCTATTATTAAGTGGTTCCCATTCTGTCAAAGTGGTTGAGATAATGTTAAGTGGCTGGCAGATTTGTCCAATAGTTGCCATGTTTAGCCAGTATCACACGAGCGCTTTTTCCCTCATCATTTATCCTCAACACTGGTCTGGCAGCTTAGGAGATAATTTGTTACCGTTTTCGAGCACTGTTTATTTGTTTGTTCCCCTAGGCTAACAACATGGCCTTCCCAGATTTCCTTCAAACTAGCAAATGGGCGGCCAGAACACTTTCAAGCTAAATTTGTACATTTTTTGATAAATAAATGTGCCTGCCGATGTCTTGTAAGTTACAGGCTCACTATCGCTCGGCCAGAAAAGATCGACATCTGAATCGGGTGAAGCGTCTCATTTTCGCCAAACTAATGGGGTGAAACGCCTTATAATGTCCAAACTAATGGAGCGAAACAGGATGGATCCAACAAGTCCTCCCACCCCCACAGACCAACTAGGGTTAACGTTCCTCGTGTGACCTTATATAGACCCAGATATATAGACTATACTGTATATAGCCTATCTTAAGCCGGAGTCACACGAGCCCTTTTTCGAGCAATTTTTACGGGCAATTATGGTCTGGAATCTTCAATAATTACACTTTGATCAGAATTTGGCCGCCTAACATAATATACCTTCATTTTAGTTACCGATACCAGTGCAAAAAAGTCCCGAAATAATCCGAGAAAAAACTTGCTCATGAAAAATTGACGGAAAAATCGCTCGTGTGACAGCGGCTATAGACTGTTAGGGAGCCACCACTTTCGAATACCCGGGTGTTAGAATGGAGTTATAGAGGATATTATGTTAACCCTTTCAAGCTCCAATACGCGTTTCTGTTCTGTTTTCTGGCTACTATTAGACGACTTTATTCAGATTAGTAACGGTATATGGAAGTCAAAGGGTTGATTGAGTTAGTATTTACCCTTTTAATACCCACAGATCCTTCCTAAGCTGCATAAAATCGTCTAATGATAGCCTAAATAAACTGCTAAAACGCGTCAGAGCTTCAAGGGGTTAACACCCCCAAGAAAAAAGGAAAACAAATAATAAAATAGAATAAAATAGAAAATAAAAATAAAAATAGGAAACATAGGGATTGGGCCCGAGCATATAGAATAGATAGAGGATAACTTTATTATTATTATTATTATTATTATTATTATTATTATGGCCTACTTATCATGACTAGACTATAGTAGGCACTTGTGACGTCACACTCGGGGAGATAAAGGCGGGGTCACACGAGCGCTTTTCCCGGCAATTTTATGTTTGAACAGCAATCGGCCACCTGACATAATCTACCTTCGATCTAGTTTCCGGTTCCAATGCGAAAGAGCCTCAAAATATTACGAGATAGTACTTATTAATAAAAAAACGCCGGAAAATGCGCTCGTGTGACACCGGCTAAAGCTGGAGTCACACGAGCCCATTTTCGAGCATTTTTTACGGGCAATTTTGGTCAGGAAGCTTAAAAAATTACACTTTATCAGAATTTAGCCGCCTAACATAATCTACCTTCAGTCTAGTTACCGATAACCAGTGCGAAAAAGTCCCGAAATAATACGAGAACAAAATTGCTCTTGGAAAATTGACGGAAGAAGCGCTCGTGTGACACCGGTTTAGGGCGGTGTCACACGAGCGCTTTTTCCGGCAATTTTCCACGAGCAATTTTGTTCTCGTATTATTTCGGGACATTTTCGCACTGGTATCGGTAACTAGACTGAAGGTAGATTATGCTACGTGGCTGATTTGTGATAAGACTTGAATTTTGATGATCCCAGACTACAATTGCCTGTACAAAAATTGACGGAAAAATGACATCGGCTTAATAGGGGAGGAAGACCGTTTTTCTGGACCCCCTTCTCCCTAATGCTTAGCCCCACTACTTTTGAGATCATAAGAAGTTCGGCCCATTCATTTGGCGATTTTAACACCTTTTGCCCTATTTCGTTGTCAATTTTAAGACCTTTCGTGCTATTTAGGTGTCGATTATTTCCTGGCGAGCGATAGCGAGCCTGCAATTTTAAGAGGACATTTTTCGGCCGGGACATTTTTCTACCGAAAAATGTACAAATTTATCTTGAAAAGGGGTCTAGGGTGTGTTTTTCTAAGCTTGATGGAGGTCTAGGGAGGAAACTAAAAAAATATATGAATAAATGAATTAATAGACCAAACAAACGGTCTGCCTCCCCTAAAGCTTTGGTATTGTGAATAATAACTATCACTTACCCGAGTTACCCAGCTCACAGGCTCCAAAGGGTAATTCAAGGAGATGAGCACCTCGGGAAAGCGCAGCAGTTGACCGCCAGCCTTATTGAGGATCACTATACTCTGTTTCTTTTCATCTGACGGCAAATTGAATCCCTTAGCAGCTAATTTATCGATACCTAATGGACAAATATGAAACCCCTATGTCTCTCTATCATAATAACACTAAGGTTTTATAATTAGCACCTTATTTCACTACAAAATCTTCTAAATATCCGAGAAATCTTAATAGAAACTTTGCAATTTACCGTGAGTTGAAAAGAAACAGAGTATAGGAGGCGCGGGGGTCACCTTCAGAGTATCTATATAAACATGGCTTCAGCAGACTGTTAGTAGAGAGCCACCAACAACCACTTCCGAATTCACTGGTGCTCCTCTATGACAGTCTGAGGAGGTGAGGGCGGGGAGGAGGGGGGGGGGGGATAAGATGAGGGGAGGAGAAGAGTGAGGGGACGGGCGGGGGGAAGAGTGATGGGGTAGGATAAGGAGGTGAGGGGGGGGGGGGGGGGTAGGATAAGGAGATGAGGGGTGGGGGGGGGGGGGGGGGGGGGGGGGCGGAGAGGGTAAGATGAGGGGAAGAGTGAGGGGGTAGATTGACAGGAGGGGTTAAGATAAGGGTGAAGGGGAAGGAGGGGTGAAGAAGGGATGAGGGGAGGGGTGAGGGGGGAAGGTTGACGGGAGGGGTTAAGGTAAGGGTGAAGGGGAAGGAGGGGAGGGGTGAGGGGGGAAGGTTGACGGGAGGGGTAAAGGTAAGGGTGAAGGGGAAGGAGGGGAGGGGTGAGGGGGGAAGGTTGACGGGAGGGGTTAAGGTAAGGGTGAAGGGGAAGGAGGGGTGAAGAAGGGATTAGGGGAGGGGTGAGGGGGGAAGGTTGACAGGAGGGGTTAAGGTAAGGGTGAAGGGGAAGGAGGGGTGAAGAAGGGATTAGGGGAGGGGTGAGGGGGGAAGGTTGACGGGAGGGGTTAAGGTAAGGGTGAAGGGGAAGGAGGGGTGAGGAAGGAATGAGGGGAGGGGTGACGGTAGGGTGAGGGGGAAGAAGGGGTGAGGGTATGTATGTTGTGCACGTGATAGTTGAGGACTCAGCACGTGCATCTCTCGTGCCCACACTCCTCTCCCCTCCTCTACGAGTAATATGTTCATAAACCTCATAGTACGGCTGACTTATTATAATTCTAGCTATATTTATACGATTTTATGAGCTTAGGAAGGATCTGTGGTACACAGTAAACATTGAACACATAAGTGTAACAAAACTGAGGGAGAGAAAGATAAAAACAAAAGCGAGGTAGGCCCCCTTAAAGATCACTAAGTTCGACGTATTGGTGACCGAAATAAGTAGAAATATTAACTGTGATCTTTGAGAAACTGGGTGATACCAAGTTGTCTTTCATAAATCATCAGTCGAGTCGTTCCTTTATTTGTGTTCGATATGATACATATAACACATAGACCGCAACAGAACTATAGTCTATTCATTATCATTTGGCTAATATTCTTGACCACTAGCATTTATAACTCATAAACGACTAGGGTAATCAACATTAACCTTTATAACTCATAAACTACTAGGGTAATCAACATTAACCTCTATAACTCACAAACGACTAGGGTAATCGAACATTAACCTCTATAACTCACACACGACTAGGGTAATCAACATTAACCTTTATAGCTCATAAACGACTAGGGTAATCAACTTTAACCTCTATAACTCACAAACGACTAGGGTAATCCAACATTAACCTCTATAACTCATGAACGACTAGGGTAATCCAACATTAACCTCTATAACTCATAAACGACTAGGGTAATCCAACATTAACCTCTATAACTCATAAACGACTAGGGTAATCCAACATTAACCTCTATAACTCATGAACGACTAGGGTAATCCAACTTTAACCTCTATAACTCCTAAACGACTCGAGTAAACGAGCTAATATTTCTAGCATTTTTGAAGGGTCAGGCAAGAAATAGGTGTGGAAATTAACAACCCATTTGCTCTAGCCCCCTTTTTAGTTACAGAGGTTATGAGTTACGATTTCTAGCCTACTTATCTTGAATAGACTATAAACTATATAATGAGTGTATTCATTTTGAACATCATTTATGGAGCATTACTACAGTCTGTTTTCTCCTACATTTTGGGCTGGCTATCGCTCGCTAAGATAATATCAGGATAATATATAGTTTTAGGTTGTATTATTTACATAGTGTTGTAAGGCCATTAATACCTGGCCACAAATTTATCTTGGAAGGGGGTTGTTGTTGTTAGTCCATTGCTACCTGGCCGGTGTGTTTGTTTACCATGCAGCTGGGCGAGTGTCTTTGCTTGCTCCACAGTGCTCTAGCGTTCTTTCTGCATCTTAAGGGGAGTGACCTGCTTTTCTTTTCTCCGTTTCTTTCTTTCTTTGGGTTGTATCCATTCGGCCCCATTCAGCCTACTGTTATAAGACGTTTATCCCCATCCAGGTATCGATTTTTTTCCTGGTGAGTGGTAGCAAGCCAGCATATATGTATATATATTTTTGGCAGCAGGCTAAATTTGTACATTTTTCGATATAAAAATGTCTCTGGCGAAGCCAGATTTCTCCATACAATGCTGGCTTGCTATCGCTAGCCAGGAAGAAATCGACACCTGGATGTGGATAAATGTCTTAAAACAGTAGGGTGAATGGAGCCGAATGGATGCAAGCCAGAGAGTACAAAGGAGTACAAAGGAAATCAAGCAACAACAGATCTAGTGACCCTTCTAGGTTGCTTGTCCTCCAAAACACTGAGGATCAAGTGTCCAAACAGTGGTTTAGAGTAGGTAAGGGAACATTGGAAAGGGAATTACTGCCCTGGAACTAATGTCCGTGGCAGGATTAGGAAGTTAGTAGGGGACAGATGGGTTAGTAACTGAGGGGGGGATAAAATAAAGTTATTCATTTACAAACGCAGTCAGTCGCGGGTTTGATGCGAGATATTTGTCTAGGCGGAGTTTAAATGAATCAACGGTGATGCAGTCTATAACGTTTCGGGGAAGCCCATTCCACAAGTTGACAACTCGATTGAAGAAGAAATTCTTAGATTCGTGTGAGTTAAAAGATTTACCAATAATTTTGCAACCGTTTCCCCGCGTGTAATTAGATTGGTCGATAGTGAAGTACTTACTACAGTTCATATTGTCGATGCCTTTGATGATTTTGAACACTTGAATTAAGTCACCTCTTAATCTGCGCTGGGTTAAAGGAAATAGATTTAATTCTCTAAGACGCTCTTCGTATGGTTTGTTCTTTAGGCTAGGTATCATTTTGGTAACTCTACGTTGAACTCGTTCTAGCTTGTTTATATCTTTTTGGTAATAAGGGCACCAGGATTGAACGCAGTATTCCAGAAGAGGGCGGACTAAGGAATTGTAAAGGGTTAGGATAACTTCTTTGGATTTATGCTCAAATTACCTGCCTATAAAGCCAATTATTTTGTTTGCCTTCTTAACAACTTCTGAACATTGTTGACTCGGTTTTAGGTTACTCGATATTGTTACTCCCAGATCGGTTCTCTGTTTACATTCTTAAGCTGAGTGCCATTCATCGAATAGTTTGCTTTCTCATTTAGGTATCCGATATGTAGTACTTTACATTTATCCGCATTGAAACTCATTTGCCAAATTTGGGCCCAACATGACAATTTATCTAGATTGTGTTGCATATCGTCAACTTGTTCTTTTGAGAGTACGCTATTTGCAATTTTTGTATCGTCAGCAAATTTTGAGATTGTACAGGTGAGACCCTCATCTATGTCGTTGATGTAAATTAGAAAGAGAATTGGTCCTAGTACCGATCCCTGGGTACCCCGCTACTTACATTGGTCCATTTAGATGCCTTACCGTTTATGACTACTCTTTCCTTTCCGTCGCTGAGCCAATTTTCTATCCATTTCAACAACACCCCGTCTTGTATTCCATGCGCTTTTAGTTTTAGCAGTAAACGTTTGTGGGGAACTTTGTCAAAGGCCTTTTGAAAATCAAGGTATATAATATCTACAGCTTTACTCTCATCGTAGAGGTTGACGATATCGCGGAAGAAGTCTAAGAGGTTTGTTAAACAGGAACGTTTTTTACGAAAGCCGTGTTGAGTATCTTTAAGTATGTTATTTTCCTCTAAGTGATTTACGAGTCTGTCTCGTATGACCGTTTCTAGCATTTTACATACAACTGAGGTTAAGCTAATTGGGACGATAGTTACTGGGTAGGGATTTGCTGCCTTTTTGAATATCGGTGTTACGTTGGCTAGCTTCCACTGATCGGGCATAGTTCCAGACTGCAAGGATTTATTGAATAGTAATGTCAGTGGTTTAGAGAGCTCATCCTTAGCTTCCTTTAGAACTCTAGGCGAGATTGTATCAGGTCCTGGCGTCTTATTTACCTTGAGTTTATCTAAACAATTCAATACTTCTCTCTCTGTAACGGTGATATTGCTAAGAACATCTGAATTATCAATCTGAATCGGCGATGGTGTAGGGATATCACTGAGGTCTTCT
Source organism: Paralithodes platypus (assembly GCA_032716605.1). NCBI lineage: Eukaryota > Metazoa > Arthropoda > Malacostraca > Decapoda > Lithodidae > Paralithodes > Paralithodes platypus. The sequence continues at coordinate 43,386,670 of CM064507.1, forward strand.
GTTGTAAAAACTGATGCAAAGAAGGTATTGAGGGCATTACTCATTTGTTCTTCGTCTTTGGTGTATTCTCCATTTTCATCGACTAACGGTCCAACAGTTGAAGTAACGACTTTTTTCTTTCTGATATAACTATAGAATTCTTTCGGGTTTGTTTTACTTTGATTCGCAATATGTAACTCTAAGGTCTTTTTACTTTGCTTAATTAACTTTTTGGCTTTGCGTCGTAGCTCTACAAATTTCAGCCGTTCTTCGTCATTTTGTGAGGATTTTAATCTATCATTAGCAAATTTTTTAGCAAGCAGGCAGTTTGAAATATCTTTATTCCACCATTTGGGCTTATTATTATGGCCTGGACGCCGAGTTTCGATGGTATGCAGTCTTGCACTGCTTTTAGGTAAGTGGCTTCGAATAACTTCCAAGATGTATTTATGTCGTTATTGTGAATTAAAAAGCTCCAGTCAGTTTCTTTAAACATAGCTCTAAGTTTATGGAAGTTTGCTTTCTTGAAATTAGGGACTTTTTCGATGCTACTATTTGGTTCGTTACTAGTAAACTTTAAAGTGAAAGAGAAAGAGAGTAAGAGAGAGAAAGAGAGTAAAGGAGAGAACAAAAGCAGATCACCCCCCCTTCAACTGTACTAAATATTTAACCCCTCCTGTACTGGTGACGTCTTTTATAACTTTATTCTGGCTGCTATTGGACGATTTTAAAGGGCCTCCATCAATCTTTTAAAGGGCCTCCATCAATCTTTTAAAGGGCCTCCATCAATCTTTTAAAGGGCCTCCAGCAATCTTTTAAAGGGCCTCCAGCAATCTTTTAAAGGGCCTCCAGCAATCTTTTAAAGGGCCTCCATCAATCTTTTAAAGGGCCTCCAGCAATCTTTTAAAGGGCCTCCATCAATCTTTTAAAGGGCCTCCAGCAATCTTTTAAAGGGCCTCCATCAATCTTTTAAAGGGCCTCCATCAATCTTTTAAAGGGCCTCCAGCAATCTTTTAAAGGGCCTCCAGCAATCTTTTAAAGGGCCTCCAGCAATCTTTTAAAGGGCCTCCAGCAATCTTTTAAAGGGCCTCCATCAATCTTTTAAAGGGCCTCCATCAATCTTTTAAAGGGCCTCCAGCAATCTTTTAAAGGGCCTCCATCAATCTTTTAAAGGGCCTCCATCAATCTTTTAAAGGGCCTCCAGCAATCTTTTAAAGGGCCTCCAGCAATCTTTTAAAGGGCCTCCAGCAATCTTTTAAAGGGCCTCCAGCAATCTTTATTACCACCACAGATCATTCAACTGGACACAATCGTTTAAATACAGCTAGAATAGACATAGAAAGACGTCGCCAGTACAGAAGGGGTTAATTTAATAGAAAGACGTCGCCAGTACAGAAGGGGTTAATTTAATAGAAAGACGTCGCCAGTACAGAAGGGGTTAATTTAATAGAAAGACGTCGCCAGTACAGAAGGGGTTAATTTAATAGAAAGACGTCGCCAGTACAGAAGGGGTTAATTTAATAGAAAAACGTCGCCAGTACAGAAGGGGTTAATTTAATAGAAAGACGTCGCCAGTACAGAAGGGGTTAATTTAATAGAAAGACGTCGCCAGTACAGAAGGGGTTAATTTGATAGGATGGTAAAAGTTGGTGCAGCTGTTGTTTACATTAGTGAAGTCTTGAGGTGCACTGGGCTGGGGGTCGTGGAGTCGTATTCTTAAAAAAAAACAATCCCTTCGCAGCGCCGTTAACCCCTTCTTTACCGGCGACGTCTTTGTAATCATATTCTAGCTATATTTAGATGATTTTCTGTAGTTAAAGAAGGATCTGTGGCAGTAAAAAGGGTTATGTGAGATAGTTCAAAAGCCTGTTAATTGCTGGAGGTCCTTTTAAAACTGAATACAATCGTTCAATAGTAGCCAGAATTTAGTTAAAAAGACGTGGCCGGTACAGAAGGGGTTAATGGACGAAATAACTTTAAAAATTACGTTACCTTGAGAGATGGGAGTGCTAATCCGTGTAGTCTCTGTAAACAACACTCATTCCCACAGTATTCGTTCGGTATTAGGATCTGCGAACCGAAAGAAATGTTGAAGGGGGTTGACCTACTTTTGTTCTCTCCTTTTCTCTCTTTCTCTGGATTGTATCCATTTGGCCCACTAACCTTCATTACACAAGCATACCACTGTCACTACTACTGTCTTCTGTTTCACCTTCTGTACCTGATCTCTGTTGTCTCAGATCCAATTAAGGGGAGACTGACCGTTTGTTTGGTCTATTAATTCATTTATTCATATATTATTTTAGTTTCCTCCCTAGACCTCCATCAAGCTTAGAAAAATACCCCCTAGACCCCCCTTCAAGATAAATTTATACATTTTTCGGTAGAAAAATGTCGCGGCCGAAGGCCGTTTCCTCTTAAAATTGCAGGCTCGCTCTCGCTCACCAGGAAGAAATCGACACCTAAATGGCACAAAAGGTCTTAAAATTGACAACGAAATGGGGCGAAGGTGTTAAAATCGCCAAACTAATGGGCCCAACGTCTTATAATCTCAAAACTAGTGGGGCTAAACATTAGGCAGAAGGGGGTCCAGGAAAACGGCCATCCTCCCCTTAACCTTCATCACATTCTTCGTCTTTCTTGGTGTTGGGAGTGAAATTTATATATTAGATTTGGTATCAAAGTTAAGGGGAGTTTTGTTTTTCTGGACCCACTTCTCCCTCATGTTTAGTCCCATTAGTTTTGAGACACCATTGAACACCATTTGCCCCATTTATGTGTTAATATTAAGACCTTTCGTGCCATTTCGGTGTCTTTTTTCCTGGCGAGCGAAAGCGAGCCCAAAAATTTACAAGTTTATCGTGAATTATTATAATTTGATTTTATTTATTTATGTATTTATTTATTAATCTTGATAGAGGTCTAAAGAGGAAAGCACCCCCCCCCCCATTCCCCATTCCCTCTTGTTATTCAGATGTCCTCGTGGCCGGAATGGGAACACTGACCAACATCCCTTTAATTATGCTTGTACATACACACATATACACACACACACGCACGCAGCAATCTCAATTTCTCTGACACACAAATGCACTCTCACTCTCACTCACTCTCTCGTTTTCTCTCTCTCTCTCTCTCTCACACACACACACACACACACACACACACACACACATCAGTAGATAACACGTAGTTCAGCCGCCAAATCTCCAAATATCTTAACTGTAGCCTCGATGTTTTTACCTCTACCCAAGTATTGATCATTAGAGAGTACTACGGAAGATTTAATTTAGTTAATTGTGTTAAATCTAAATTAATATGAATAAATTTGTTTTCAATCGTGCACGGTAGATTAATTAGTAAATATACTAAATATGATTTCAATAATATACTCTAAACTATATCATGATGGTGTAGGTATAAAAAGGGTAATTAAAGTGTCCTTAAAACTCAAGAATCTAATTCTTCCTATAACCTGGTTCTTCAAATAAGAACTTAGGTTGTTTTCCTTATATCCGCTCATGGCCGAGTGGTTACGGTTCCCAGCTCTCCCAAATATACCTGGGATGAGTGACTACCTCTCTCATATCTATATATATATATGTGTGTGTGTGTGTGTACAGTAATCTACGGCTATTGGAAATATCAATACTGTGAAGGAAACATTTTATTAAATTAAAATTATTGTGTTTATTGCATTAAAATGTGACAACTGTGTTTCCAATGTCCTTGCATTTCCTCAGTTATGTGTTTAGGTGTTTCTGCTTTAATAGACAAGAAGATTCTGATCTCTCTCTCTCTCTCAAATACTCTTACTCTCTCTCTCTCTCACACACTCTTACTTTTACTCTCACTCTCTCTCTCTCCCTCACACACACACTCACACCCACACAGCCCGTAGCCTAGTAGGTAGAGCTCTCGTCTCACACACGAGGGGTCGGGGGTTCAATCCCCGGCCGGGCGGAGACAAATTGGGCTTGTCTCCTTTCATGTGTTAGCCTCAGTTCACCTAGCTGTAAATAGGTACCTGGAATAAGTGGACGACGTTGTGACGTCCCATCTGGGGTTGGCAAAAATGGTACAAGGCGAGATGGGCATCATATGGTTCACCTAAGCTGATGGCTACCTAAGCCTTCGGGCGAGACGGTACCGTCTATAGTGAGAATGGTACCATACAGATCCACCCTAAGCCTTCGTTTCCGATGTCGCCAATTGGCTAAAAATACAGACTACACACACATCCACAGCCATTCCAACGATACATATAACACCTACACATATAGGAGGCGGGAAATAACGAGCATGCTCACTCCCGCAATACAACTAGAGTAAGTACAACTAGAGTAAGTACACACACACCAGCACGGTACGCTAGGCACTATGTGGATGTTGGTCAATGCCAAGCCAAGGGTGTTGTTGTGTTAGTGCCACGCCTCTGTCCTAGCTGGATTTCAGAACCACAACACAACACACACACACACACACAGCACATACACAACTAAACACATACACAACACAACACACAAAACAACACTTACACACACACAACACATATATGCACCACACACAGCCCAACACACACACTACCACCCCACACAGTACAACACACTACTACACACACAACACATGTACCACAACACTCGCACACTACCCCACACGCACGCAACACAACACACTACTACACACAAGCAACACACATACCACAACACACACACACACACTACCACACACACCAGCACGATACGCGAGGCACTATGGATGTGGGTCAATGCCACAGCTCTGTCCTAGCTGTAGTCGTGGGCCGAACACACACACACACACACACACACATGCACATACGTACACACCCTATCACACAAGCACATACGCCTACAGTAACCACACACACACACACACACACCCACACCCACACACTTACACACACACTTCATTCCAACACACGTGAATTACCTCTAACGTACCTTGATTTTGGTTCTCTATCACTCTTTAAACCTTGGTGGAGGGGGGCGGGGGGACTTGTTACAGGCAGCTTTGCCTTCTATCTTCTTCATGCACATAAACAAAGAATAAACATACACACACCCACACACACACACACACCCACACACACAGTCACACACACACATATTATCAGTCATGCTAAGGCAGCCTCCCAGAAGCTGGGTGTGTTCAACCACCTCAAGGTGTTCTTTACCCCTGCACAACTTCTTGCTCTGTACAGGGGCACAGTGCGTCCTTGTATCGAGTATTGTTCACACGTGTGGGGAGGATCATCTCACACCGCACTGCTAGACAAAGTAGAAAGGAAAGCCTTTTGTATTATTAACTCCCGTCCACTCACCAACTCTCTGCAATCTGTCTCTCTTCGGCGCAATGTTGCATCTCTCGCTATTTTATCGCTACTACAATAATCAATGTTCCTCAGAGCTCTCCCAGTGTATACCACCTCCTCTACGTGGGGTACGTAGTACCCGTCTTGCAATACAATCTCACCCCTACTCTGTGCAACTCCAACCCAAGAGTGAAACGTTATTCTCAGTCTTTCTTCTATTCAACAGTTGAGCTCTGGAACTCTCTCCCAGAATCAGTCTTTCCCTCTTCCTATGACTTAAATTGCTTCAAACTCCATGTGTCCAGGCATTTTGGCTCGAACGTCCCTTGATTTTGGCCCTGTCACTCTTTCAACTCTGGGGGAGGCACTCGCTACAGGCAGTTCTGCCTTCTATCTCCCTCACTCACATAGAAAAAAAAACAACAATCACTCACTCGTATTTACATTCATAATCTTTCCCTCAAATACCCGCAGCCCCTGATGCATTACCAAGCCGCCAAGCATAATATGACACTAGCGCACGAGCCTCCTGCTTAAACAATGAGTGTGCTTGGTCAACACTCGTATACTAATCATTGTTGTCCCTTAAAACAGCACTACGGGGGGGGGGGGGGGGGGGTGATGGGGCAGAAGGCTGGCTGGCTGGCTGGCTGGCTGGTGAGTGGCTGGGGTGATAATGTTGATGTTATATAGACACAGTGGATGCAAACTGTAGGGGGTAGCGCTTATTTTTGAGGGCTATTTACATATTAATTTTTCCCCTCCTAGCTAGACCTCCATCAAGCTTAAAAACACCCCCCCTCGACCCCCCTTCAAGATAAAATTGTACATTTTTCAGAAAAAAAATGTCGCGGCCGAAAGCTGACTCCTCTTGAAATTTCAGGCTCGCTTTCGCTCGCCAGGACAAAAAATCGACACCTAAATAGCATGAAAGGTCTTAAAATGGACAACTGATTGGAGCGAAACGTGTTAAATATACCAAACTAGTGGGCCGAGCGTCTAAAAATCTCAAAACTAATGGGGCTAAACACGAGGGAGAAGGGGATGATATGTTGATAGTATAGAGACACAGTGGATGCAAGCAAGCTTAGCAGATCCTGTACCGGTGACGTCTTTTATTTATTGGATTTCAGTTATATTTCGACAATTTTTTGAAGCTTAGGAAGGATATATGGTAGGGAAAAGGATTAATTGAGATAGTACGTAGCCTATTAATTGGTAGACGTCCTTCCTAAGCTGAATTAAACCGTCTTATAGTTGCCAGAATGTAGTGAAAAGGACGTCACAGGTTCAGAAGAGGTTAAGGGGGTAGTGCTTGATTTATGGTCCATATATTTATTTATTCATTTATTTTCTTAGTTTCTTCCATCAAGCTTAGAAAAACACCTCCTAGACCCCCTTTCAAGATAAATGTGTACATTTTTCGGTAGATTTGTTTTAGAAGGAACCAGCCTTCGACCGGGACGGCCGAAGGCCGGTTCCTTCTAAAATTACAGGCTTGCTATCGCCTGCCAGGAAAAAATCGACACCTGAAGGGCACAAAAAGGTCTTAATATTGACACACAAATGAGGCAAAAGGTCTCAAAATCGTCAAACTAACGGATCGAACGTCTAAAAACCTCAAAACTAATATGCTAAACATGAGGGAGAAGGGGTTCCAGTAAAAGCGAGTACTACCCTCTTAAGTATCTTGTGAAACATAATCATCTATGTATACATTGTACAACCACTGAATATTGTTCGTGAGCGCTTGCTATTATCTGTATTCAAATATATCCATTTAGAGTTATTTTCAGATCAAATTAGCTATATATCTACAAATGCATATTATGTATTGTATGAATATATAGCTAATTTGATTTTAATATTCTAAATGGATGTGCTTGAATACAGACAGAAAATCGCATGAACTCATGAACATTTGTCAGTAGGTGTACGGTCGCGCTAATAAGTCATGCCCAGCAGTCATTACGTTTGGCTTGCTCTGTGCTGTATTAATGTCTGTCAGATGTTGAATAGGGTGGGTAAGTGTAGGAACATTTGTTTTTGTTTCACTCGATTTGAAGAAATGAAGCTTAGATATTGCTGATACCAATTATTGATCAAAATATACTTGGTGCCGAGACATGACTTATTAGCGCGACTGTACGTATGATTGTGAGAAGCTTCAGAAGGCCTTGTTGAGAAGGACACTTTCTTAAACAAACGTATTGGTTCTGTTAAGAAATATAGTTAGGGTGATCTCTCTCTCTCTCTCTCTCAGTGAGTGCATTATATATATATATATATATATATATATATATATATATATATATATATATATATATATATAAGAGAGAGAGAGAGAGAGAGAGAGATAGAGATATATGTATGTATAATCCACAGAAACTTAACGTTGCTTCCAAGATCTCCCCTCAAAGTTAGTGAGTCAGATGCTTCTTAAAACTCCATAATGACGTTTTCTCTAGTTCTCCGAAACAACACAAACAAACACATTTCCGTCAGCGCGTGGTCTGTGGTAAGTTCAGGGAAAATAGTATTTATTAATATTTGTATATACATCTGCCTAAACAAAAGTTTAAGTTGGCTTTCTCACTCTCAATTTGGGGAAGACACTTGTTACAGGCACCTTGTATTTTGTCTCCTTCATAACCATAGAGAAAACAAAATCGAAAGAGTGTGTGCGTGTGTTTGTGTGTGTGTATGGGGGGGAGGGGAGGGGGGGTTATGATTGATCGACACATTTCTAATATTTTTGGAGTAATCACATTAAAACTAGGAATGATAGGAAATATAGGCATACTACAATTATATTTTGCAGGTGGCATTGCCGTTATCTCCTTATACACAGACAAATAATAAAGATTAACTGATATACTATAAACTCAAATAATAAAGATTAACTGATATACTATAAACTCAAATAATAAAGATTAACTGATATACTATAAACTCAAATAATAAAGATTAACTGATATACTATAAACTCAAATAATAAAGATTAACTGATATACTATAAACTCAAATAATAAAGATTAACTGATATACTATAAACTCAAATAATAAAGATTAACTGATATACTATAAACTCAAATAATAAAGATTAACTGATATGCTATAAACTCAAATAATAAAGATTAACTGATATACTATAAACTCAAATTGATCAATATTACCTCATCAATTATAAAATAAGTAATCATTGGCACATTATGACTAGATAACTTCATGTATAAACTCAGCCTAAAATATAACGCAGGAGGATATCTTGAATACTTTGCATAGGTAGGTGTGGTGGTAAAATATTAACACGCTCTTAACACGTGGGTCTATAAGTGGTCCCACCTTGAAGAAACATCACCACCACCATCATCATCATCACCATAACTAATACTACTATTGCCACCATCACTACTATGAATAATACAACTGCCACCACCATTACCGCAGTCACTACTACCATAGTATCTTCACCACTACCATTACAACATCATCATCATTAAATCACAATCGTTCATCCACAAGTTGTACATTAATTCCTGTACAGTCGCGCTAATAAGTGATTTCTTGGCACCAATTATGTTTTGATCAATAATTGGTATCGGCAATATTTACACATAAATTCTTCTTTTTGAGTGAGATATACAACCATGTTCCTACACTTACCCACCCTATTCAACATATGACAGACATTAATACAGCACAGAACAAGCTCAACGTAATGACAGCCGAGACACCTGGATGGGGTTAAACGTCTTAAAACAGTTGGCTGAATGGGGCCGAATTGATACAAGCCAGGGAAAGAGAGAAAAGGAGAGAAAGATAAAAAAAAAAACGGTGACTCCCCTTAACTTCTTTATTAGGAACGAAACTAGCCAGTGGTCAATTGGGGGAGGGGGGAATTGGGAGCTTGTTTTGGGGGAGGGGGCTTGTTTTATTGGGGGGAGGGGAGCTTGTTTTGCTTGAGGGAGGGCGCTTGTTTTGTCGGGATGAGTGTGCTTGATTTAATGGAGAAAGAGAGAGAGAGAGAGAGAGAGAGAGAGAGAGAGAAGGAAGCGCTTGTATTATTGGCGGAAGGAGGGGGGCTTGTTCTGTTGGGGTGGGGGTGCCTGTTTCATGGGGAAGGGGGGGGGGGGGGGGGGGTGTTATCACCCGTCTGTCCTCTGTTTTATGACTCCTGTGGCCTCGCTTGTTTCTCTGTTGATCTATATGTTGTGTTATATTGAGGCCCTGGCATCATTCGTATCATTATCGGCTGTTTTATTGTTTTGATGTCTTTTATGTCAGCATTGTGTGGAGAAATCCGGCTTCGCCAGAGAAATTTTTCTATCGAAAAATGTACAAATTTAGCTTGCTGTCAAAACAAACATATATATATGCTGGCTCGCTACCGCTCGTCAGGAAAATATTGACACCTGGATGGGGGTAAACGTCTTAAAACAGTAGGCTGAATGGGGCCGAATGGATACAAGCCAAAGAGAGAGGGAAAGAAAAGATAAAAAAAAAAGCGAGGTGGGCTCCCTTAACCGCTTCTTTACCAAGATGTATTTTTAGTTTTATTCTAGCTATATCTAGACGATTTTGAAGGATCTGTGGTAGTAAAAAGGGTTAAGTGAGATAGTTCGAAGCTTTTTAATTGGCGGTTACCCATTTTAAACTTAATAAAATCGTCTAATAGTTGCCAGAATAAAATACAAAGGATGTCGCCGGTACAGAAGGGGTTGAAGGCGTAGACATCGATATTTAAGATAATTACCCGATTAAATACGGTTGTAGTACATTTATAAAGACATACAACCCAATTCAACTTACTTTTTATCCATCAGAAACCCACATTATTATTGCATTTTTGTTTAATAGCGATGTTTACGGCTCCAACTTCCTTATTGCCTCCAACTCGCAAGTGGTCAGTCCACCCACCCATCCCAAAACAAGGCTCTGAAAACACGGCAGCAACCTTCCTGGCCCAAGCAACAGGCGGGAGAGGTCGTTTATAAAAAAAAAAAAAAAAAAAAAACACACACACACACACCCATCATGGATCTCTCGTATTTTCCATTACGCCCGTGTATGTACAGTTGCCCACATAAGATATTTTCCTCAGCGTGATCTTATGTGTGAAAGTATTAAAGTAGTATGAATTAATTGCGAGGATTAATTAAGATAGCCTGTAGCCTTATAATGGTTAAAGGTCCCTTATAAGCTTAGCAAAATTATATAAAATCTGCCAGAATATAATGAAAAGGACGTCACCGGTACTGAATGGGTTAATATAAGCAGTTCGAGTTTTCTTTTAAGCAGATCGAAGAATCAGAAGAGCCACGACATCTGCCCTGAAGTGTTCAGTCTCTGTTTCAGTCGTAGGCTTTATAAAGATTACATGTATTTGTTTCAGTAGTGAGAAGGGACTAGAGTTCTCGTAAAGGGGCTCCTGTCCTGACGCTATTCTCGACTTATTGTATGCTGGCTTAATAATCCAGTAGGGTTGATATCGTCTGAAGTCCTACTTTATGTTATTAACTAACTAACCTTCAGTAGTGAGAAGGGACTAGAGTTCTCGTAAAGGAGCTCCAATCCTGACGCTATTCTCGACTTACTGTATGCTGGCTTAATAATCAATTTTTTTTTTTTTTTTTTTTTAAAGACCTCCGTCTACGTATTGTGAAAAACCTGTTATCCTCCGGCAAATTGTGGGGTTGAGTGAGTGAAGGGGGGGGGGGGGGGACAGTGAATGAAGGAGGATGCATGTTTTTCATAATACGTGTTGCTAGCCCCAAACGCGCGAGCAACTGTGGCTTTCAACCATCCGACACATCCCCTTTTATTAATGTGCATCACACATGTTACATACAAATAAGGTTTATGTTTTGTTTTACCCTACTGTGGAAAGACTACGGATACACCACTCCTGCCGGGGCCTCACGCAGTGGCAGTAGGGTTGATAGCCTATGAATTCCTATTTAAACTAACTATTTCAGTAGTGAGAAGGGACTAGAGTTCTCGTAAAGGAGCTCCAGTCCTGACGCTATTCTCGACTTACTGTATGCTGGCTTAATAATCCAGTAGGGTTGATATCGTCTGAAGTCCTATTTTAACCAACTAATAGTTCAGTAACGTTGTTGATATTCTACATTAGCTTATTTCGTGTTCTGATGACATATACCATTACTGTTATGGTTTTGCGTTATTGTTTCTCTTTTCATTACTTTCTTAAAATTATGTATTTTATTTTTATTTCATTGTCCTTTATAATACTTGTGTTTGGCCTTCTTTGTTTGGTTTTATGTTCTCTGGTGTATTGGTATTGTGCATTTTCGCTTAGCATACAGGAATGAAGACACGAAACACCCAAAGAAAACTGAAGTGGTTCCTGATCCCTGTAGCCCCCACTAAGCCATAACACACTAACAAGGATGTTTATGGCTCGCCCGCCCTCGATGGTTTGCTTGATTGGCAGTTATCCTCATTAATGATTTCACTGCTTAGGTCGTGCAACATAATAATATATTTACATAATCCCGTACTTGTCTCGTCTGCGGTTTTGTCTATGCTATATTATTGACCCTTTGAAAATCAGGACGCATTGGGATAGTGTATTCAGGTTATCATAAGACGAGTTTATACAATTTAGGAAAGATCTGTGGGAATTATAAAGGTACAGACTGTCTCAATTAACTAACCCTTTGACTTCCATATACCCTTCCTAATCTGAACAAAATCGTATAGCCTGAAAACAGAAACAAAATGCATCATTGTATCTTCTAAGGGTTAGCACCTTTGAGGATTATGAGACGTTTTGACAGTTTGTTCTGGTTATCATTAGACGGTTATATGCAGTTCATGACGGACCCCTACGAATCAATGGGGTAAACACGAAACATTTGTATAAGCCTTAACAGCTCCTCGTATCTACTTTTTCAAAGAAGAGCGTTGAGAGGGGAGAAGCGGTGTCGGAGTGAGATGAAGTTGTTGGAGTGGTTTTGTTACGCCTGCTGTACCGTCAACTATTGATGGCACCGGTCTTCTTGGCCTCTACCACTTGTTGCACTCGTAGGCTTGTCACTCGGCGAGTCAGCCGTAGCACATTGGCTGGGGGGCTGCACAAATTCCTCTGTATTTGGGTCCAGGTTCGAATCAAGGGAAAGGGTCCCCCCCCCCAATCTCTCTCTCTCTCTCTCTCTTATGTCTCTCTCTATGTCTCTCTCTTTCTCTCTCTCTCTGCATATATATATATATATATATATATATATATATATATATATATATTATATATATATATATATATATATATATATATATATAATATATATATATATATATATATATAATATATATATATATAATACGATGGCCAACAAACCTATAATAATTTGATATTCAGAGAGTGTGTACAGAATACAATAGTTTCGGGCGAGTCATGCAGTAGTTGTGAAGGGGTGTCAAGCTGTCACACATTCCACACAGTCATTATAGCCTATGCCTCCTTCAGTAGGCCAGGGCGTATTGTATCATAGTAAGGCTAATATTAGATGATTTTATTCAGGTTTTTTCACTTTGATCCGAGGGAGAACTTTTTTAACCTGTTCAGGTGTCGATGTTTTTTTTTCTTTCTGGGCGAGTGATAGCAAGGCCTGTACCATAGAAGTAAATGGCCTTCGGCCGAGACATTTCTCTATCGAAAACTGTACAAATTTATCTTGAAGGGGGTCTGGGTGGGCATGTTATAGTTAGAAGGAAGTCTGGGAAGGCTTCTTTGTTATCCTAGGGGACAAGCTGAAATACATTGCTCGAAAATGGCAAAAGCAAGCATAATCCTCAATAATGATACAACAGTATCCTACTAATCTCCAAGACGTGGGACCAGTTATAGTGTTAAGGCGACCCCCATTATGGCGCCTTATCTGTCAGTCACACATTCTACAGTCACCTTAAGGTGCTTTTTCTGGATCCCCTTCTCTCTCAGATTGAGCCCCATTATTTATGAGATTTTAAGACGTTTAACCCATTAGTTTAGCAATTTTATGACCTTCCGTTTCACCTCTTTAACAATTGTAAGTCACTTCTTGCTCAACACCGCACATCCAACAACACCTTTAGTAGGCTGTGGCGGATATTATCATAGTTTGGCTAACATTAGACGATTGTATTCAGATGCTTAATGTTAGTATTATCGTCTACTAATGTCCATAAATAAATATAAAAATGATTATACGACGATAAACTATTTAATGGTAATAATATCGTCTAAGAATGTCCAGTCTTCACCCTTTTCATTCTCACAGATCCTTCGTACGCCGTATAAAATCGTCTACTGATAGCCAGAATAGACTCCCAAATCGCGTCATGATCCTCAAAGGGTTAGCAATTTATGAAGAATCTCAATTGTATATTAATTTAGCCAGAATAACAGTGATAATAATAATAATAATAATAATAGTACTGCTACTACTACTAATAATAATAATAATAATAATAGTAGTAATAATGATAGTAATAATAAGAATACTATAGTCTATTTTTTCCAGCTGAGCCTAAATTGTCATGTTTCTATCTTTGTTACTCAGCTATAAGGTAAATTGTGTAGCGAAATATGCTGTTAATTATGAAAACTTGGCATTAATATGACACAGCCATAGTAGTTTCATATATTTCCATTAAGTATCGAGAACTCAGCTAATAAGAGATTCAATTTACGATCAGCTGGACAAAGTGGAGTATAGTGATAAAGGTCAGTTGATGATAATAAAAAAACATGCGCTTGAATTAAGGGGAGGTTTATAGTTTGTTTCCTAGACCTCCATCAAGCTTAAAATTACACCCCTAGACCCCCTTTCAAGATAAATTTGTACATTTTTCGGGAGAAAAATGTCCCGGCCTCAGCCGGTTCCTCTTAAATTACAGGCTTGCTATCACTGACCAGGAAAAAATTACACCTAAATGGCACTAAAGGTCTTACAATCACCAAACTATTGGGGCGAACGCCTTAAAATCTCAAAAACAATGGGGCTAAACATGAGGGATAAAGGAGTCCAGAACAAAAATCCCTCAGGTGGAAATGTCCCGTTAATCCCTTTGTGATTATGACGCGTTTTGACTGTCTACTCTGGCGATTATTAGACGATTTAATGCAAGTTGGGATAGCAGTTTGTGGGGGCTAGAGTTAATTGAATAGTTATTGCGCCTTTGACTTCTAGAGTTCCTTCATACATTGCATAAAATCGTCTATTGATAACCAGAATGTGTAATAATGCGTCCTCAACAATTTAGGTATAAAGGAAAATTTTTGTAGAGAATATACAAAAATAATGTAAGGGAGGGAAAGGGGAGGAAGATATCCCGTGTGTGGAACGGTCTTGAAATGAGTTTGAATTCCTTGGCCTCCCTAAACATTATTTTCGTATATTCTTTACAATAATCTTCTTTACACCTACGTTCAAGGTACTCATTGTTCACATGTGCCTAGTGCTACAAACCTATACACATGTGATATAATAACATTGCTTTATATGGGAGATATATGGTATATTATCTAACATCCTCCTCTTTTCCGCCACCGTTTCGTTCTTTACGCTCGGCCACAACAATGTATTTCATCAACTGACTGCTAATACTTGTGTTTCAATTAGGTTTGTGTTTAGAAAAAGGTAAAAACAATTTATTTTACTGTTTTATACTGTAGTCTGTTGTCTTTAGCATCATTGTATATCATTTAGCTATTCACTACAGGAATGCACTAGCTCGAACAAGTTGGAAGACGGTTGCCAAACGGGAATTTCTTTTCTCCCGTGACTTTGATTTGTTTTGTTTATAGGAACCCAGCTAATTTTACACATTGAAAAAAAAGCATCCTGTTCTACATTAATTGTTGCTAGATATAGTTACAAACTATAGACATTGTATTATATGAATAACGATCTGTGTGCTTCACACCATGTAGATTCAAGTCAGAGTCTTATGTAAGTTTCGAACAGACGGAACTGATGACGCGTGGGTAGACGGCTTACCGCTTCTATATCGTTGCTAGTCGTCCCAGGGGTCAGTCACGCGCTGAAAAGCAGAAGGTACGTAGAGGGAATATTTATTTTATTTATATATTACTTGAGTACGTGTTCATCCTTAAGTAAGATAAATGCTGTAGTGTATAGGCGCGTTTTCGCGAGACCATAAACGTACGTACACTCGGGTATACCTGGGTCAGCTCAGTTTTCCAGAGTCTGTGTACCTGGGTCGACCTAGTCCCAGTGGATGTTTTCGCGTGCCAGTGACGTCATCTGGGACTGGGTATACCTGGGTAAAGTCAGCCCTGGGGGCCGAGTTGGGCTGGGTTGACCTGGGTGATTCTGACGTAATTTATGACAACAAACAATATGGCGGAAAATGTCTCAGTAATGCGAGTTCTTGGCTTTTTTCACAAGATCTTGGATTTTTTGCCCAGTAGGCCTACATGCGGTCTTAGAAGTTTTAGCCTAGTGGGAATCTAGGATTTATTTAGGAGAGTTAATATTGTTTATTTGTTTTTAAGGGAATATACCTTGTCCTTGTCTAATACATTGATATGTTGTTGAATTATCTCGTATTGCATGTATTTTAATATTTTTTTCGCATGCCAATATTAAAATTCAGAATAGCCTAGAGAAAAACAAAGGTAGAAAATCCTATCCGTGCCTATTTATTGGAGCAGCCATATTGGAATATCTTGGCCAATCAGAGGGCCGTATTCCAGCCTGGGTGAAGTCAGGCTCAATTTGGGATGGATGTAGAGTTCGGGCGTACGGTCGTCATTGTTTACATAGGGCGATCGCCGCGGTCGCACTTACGTTCCCGTCTTTTTCGACGCTATATTTTCTGCTATTTGCCCCCTGTCATTACTACATGAATACTAGGTTAGGTTAGGTTAGGTTAGGTTAGGTTAAGTTAGGTTAAGTTAAAATAGACGAACATGGTGGGAAAGGTCCGACGCCACTACGCGTAATGTAAACAAAGATGGCGGTACGCCCGCTCACTATATCCTTCTTTAGAACCCGCCCGCAGACCGTGCAGATCCACAGGGCTGACCTTTGTATCGGTACTGGCTCAGAAACGTTAGTAGGAGGGAAAGTTTAGAGTAGAAGGATAGTTTAAGATTTTTTTTTTTTGTATAAACCCCTCTCCCCCTCACCTCCGCTCCCCCCTCCTCCCCTCACCCATTTCTCTTCCTCCACACTTTCTCCAACATCCTCTTCACCATCTCCATGTCTTGTGTTTCCATCTCCTGTGTTAACCCCAATAGCGCCCTTACCCCTCTATCTTCTCTCTGCTTAATCTCCTCCCACCCCCTCTCCCCAACTCTATTCCTCATGTACCTCTCCAACTAGTCTCTCTCCTCATTATATCTTGTACATTCCGTTGCTATGTGTTCTACATCCTTCACTATTGGGTCTCCTCCCATTTCACATTGACTGCAGTGCGGTCCCACTCCATTCCATCTCCTTGTTCTCTTATTCGTTTCTAGCGATCCTGTTCTTGCTTAAATAGAAGTTTTGATCCCCATCCTCCATCATAGTATAGTTCTCTAGCTGGTTTTTCCTTCTCTATATAATATGCCAGCGTGGCTTTATTTTCTACCCCCTCCCTCTACTTTCTTCTCCCCTCCTCCTTTATCCCTTTCTCTATCTCTGACACATCCCCTCCCATTTTCTAGTATGACTCACTCCTCTCTCATTTAGTTTTCTAAATTCCCCTCCCACCCGGTCCTGTTTTATATTTATCCTCTCCCAATCTTTTTTTGCACTCTGTTCCATTTACTTTGCTCGTTCGCCCATCCTACCCCTCAATTTTCTCGATCTTTAGGTCGGACCAGTCTCAAAATCGCGAAAACAAACAGGCCTGGGTCAACCTGGGTACACCCAGATCTCGACCCAGGCCCATAAAAAGCTAGCGAAAACGCGCCTATAGTATAGAAAATGTGTCTTTAATCTGATCTTAGTTGTTACAATTGATAGGGATAATATTATGGGGTTTTGTCTTGCAGCTTGGAACCCCAGGAGTCTGTGATGCACGTGTGGTAGCCTACATACAGTACCAGTTGATGGTGGGAGATGAAGCCTACGACGCCTGTGACTGGTTCCAACACTACGCTTGCATCGGTGCCTGCCTTCTCTTCAAACAAGGTGAGCATTGTAACATGGCGTGGCATAGGCCTACCATTTTATAGGATTTGTTTAAGATTTTAGCCAAAATAAGCTAGTTCCTTTTGGCCAAAAGCTTTATTTCAACCGCGGAAGTTATGGAGATCGTACTATTGGCTACCCATATAAAGTTGACTTATATAACAGGCTGGCCCTGGTGCGCATTCCAATGTTTCTGCTTTTTGGTGCTTGTAGTGGGTGAATATTACCCAGCCTAGGCCCTAGTACACAGGATAATGCATTATCTGGATGTTATCCAGGTTACTGCAGTTTACCTTGGCAACTGTAGACTTTCCATATTTCTATATAGGCCTAGCCTACTAGGTTACCCGGAGGCATCAACAGTAGACTGCCATTCAGTTTATTCCTGCTTAGTTGAACTCTGGAACTTCTGTAACTCAAGCTTGGTTAGATTCATATTCGTATATTTAGGACTTATGGTAACTATGGCGGACTTAAGGTAACTATGGCTGGTGACTAGAAAGTTTTGTCTTGGTTTGTTTTCATCACGGTAATCTTCTAAAAGCCTAGCGCTGGCCATGCAGCCTACCATTTGTTATTGACCATTAGCGCATTTTTTTTTAGTAGGTTCGAACACTTGAGTAATTGACTTCGGATTGATCGGAAACTACTATGGGCTTCAGAGGCCGTGTTACATAGTTTTTCGGGAATAATTTATGAACAAACAGTTGGATCAGTATGATATTTTGACACCGCTTATTTCGCACCTTGCCCTAAATTCCGTTAATATTGTGCATTGCCAAAAGTGGAGAATTAAGCAAAGTGTCCCTGTGTCATGAGGTTAAAGTCACACCTGAATGACTAGGAAACGGACAAGGCTACCGTGGCTTACCTGTGAAACCACCAAACTATTATTGCTCCTCCATCAAACACGGTAGTTATCAGCCAACACCCAACCCTATTATCGGCTTTACTTTCAAGTTATCCGTCAATATCAAATGTATATATACAAAAATACATATTTTGTATACATTTATATTTGATAGTGGCAGATAACTTGAAAGTAAAGACGATAATAGGGTTGGGTGTTGGCTGATAACTACAGTGTTTGATGGAGGAGCAATAATGGTTTGATGGTTTCACAGGTAAGCCACGGTAGCCTTGTCAGTTTTCTAGTCATTCAGGTGTGACTTTAACCTCATGACACAGGGACAAGTGGCTTAATTCTCCACTTTTGGTTAGGCTATGCACAATATTAACGGAGTTTAGGGCAAGGTGCGAAATAAGCAGTGTCAAAATATCATATTGATCCAACTGTTTGTTCATAAGTTATTCCCGAAAAACTATGTAACACGGCCTCTGAAACTCATAGTAGATAGGCCTAAATTTGAAATTGCACTGCAAAATTTTCAAATGAAATATATGGAATTTAACTTTTATTTCTTTTTCTTCCAGGTAGTGAGGCTAGACCGTGCTAAGACAATCTGAAGTTTTCTCATTCACAAACTCATATTAGAGCATGGATATTTTGAATTGGATTTTTAAAGCACCAACCCAGTGACCATATTTGTATAGTGTATTGGGGAGAGTGGGTAGTTTCAAAAGATTATTGCGAATTATTACTGGCGAACTTGCGTACCAAACGTTATGTAGGCTTGTAACGGTGTATGCGTATTTGCACCTGTGGTCTTTGTAACGATGTATGCGTTATTGCACCTGTATTGGTTTTTGTAACGGTGTAAGAGTTATTGCACCTGTGTTGGTCTTTGTAACGGTGTCTGCACCTATTGTGATTATTCTTTATTTCTGTTCACTGGGATGGTGCATGTAGATGTAAATTTTGCCGAGAAAACTTAAAATTGTCATAGCGGGAGTCTATTGGAGAGGCCTATCTTAATTTCTCGCCGCATGAGGACCTGCACACTGAGCTTAGAATACACCAATCCAGCTGCGTATAAGAGAATCAAAATAACTCCAGCTGCGCATGTCAACATCAACAATACTCCCCATTTTCTTCAACATCGTGAGTGTTAAAACCTTCCCCCACCTGTCTCTCCCACGACCAGTCTTCTTTCCCACTTACTATTATTGCCTGTCTCTTTCTACCCCTGTCCTGTCCCTTGCTTAGCTTAGTATGACCTGAATACTTTGCCTTGCCTGGTACTAATATTGGTCTCTTTGACAGGTGCCCGTGGAGAGAGGACCCACATCTTTTGTATTTGGATTGATTAAGTAGGTGTGGTGGCCCTTAATAGTGTTAGTTGTGGTGGTGGTGGCCATTAATAGTGTTCGTTGTGGTGGCCATTAATAGTGTTAGTTGTGGTGGTGCTGGCCAATAATAATGTTAGTGGTGGTGCTGGCCATTAATAGTGTTAGTTGTGGTGGTGGCCAATAATAGTGTTAGTTGTGGTGGTGGTGGCCAATATTAGTTAGTTGTGGTGGTGGTGGCCAATAATAGTGTTAGTTGTGGTGGTGGCCAATAATAATGTTAGTGGTGGTGGTGGTGGCCAATAATAATGTTGGTGGTGGTGGCCAATAATAATGTTGGTGGTGGTGGCCAATAATAGTGTTAGTGGTGGCCAATAATAGTGGTGGTGGTGGTCAATAATAGTGTTAGTGGTGGTGGTGGCCAATAATAGTGTTAGTGGTGGTGGTGGCCAATAATAGTGTTAGTGGTGGTGGTGGCCAATAATAGTGTTAGTGGTGGTGGTGGCCAATAATAGTGTTAGTGGTGGTGGTGGCCAATAATAGTGTTAGTGGTGGTGGTGGCCAATAATAGTGTTAGTGGTGGTGGTGGCCAATAATAGTGTTAGTGGTGGTGGTGGCCAATAATAGTGTTAGTGGTGGTGGTGGCCAATAATAGTGTTAGTGGTGGTGGTGGCCAATAATAGTGTTAGTGGTGGTGGTGGCCAATAATAGTGTTAGTGGTGGTGGTGGTCAATAATAGTGTTAGTGGTGGTGGCCAATAATAGTGGTGGTGGTGGCCAATAATAGTGTTAGTGGTGGTGGCCAATAATAGTGTTAGTGGTGGTGACGGCCAATAATAGTGTTAGTGGTGGTGGCCAATAATAGTGTTAGTAGTGGTGGTGGCCAATAATAGTGTTAGTGGTGGTGGTGGTCAATAATAGTGTTAGTGGTGGTGGTGGCCAATAATAGTGTTAGTGGTGGTGGTGACGGCCAATAATAGTGTTAGTGGTGACGGCCAATAATAGTGTTAGTGGTGACTGCCAACAATAGTGTTAGTTGTGGTGGTGGTCAATAATAGTGTTAGTGGTGGTGGTGGTCAATAATAGTGTTAGTGGTGGTGGTGGTCAATAATAGTGTTAGTGGTGGTGGTGGTCAATAATAGTGGTGGTGGTGGCGGCCAATAATAGTGTTAGTGGTGGTGGTGGTGGTGGTCAATACTAGTGTTAGTGGTGGTGACGGCCAATAATAGTGGTGGTGGTGGCCAATAATAGTAGCTAGTTCTGGTGTTGGCCAATAATAGTGATAGTGGTGGTGGTGGCCAATAATAGTAGTGATGGTGGATATAGATGGTGGTGGTGGTGGATATAGATGGTGGTGGATATACTGTAGATGGTGGTGGTGGTGGATATAGATGGTGGTGGTGGTGGTAGAGAATTAGTGTTGGTGATGGTAGAGAATTAGTGTTGGTGATGGTAGAGAATGGTGTTGGTGATGGTAGAGAATGGTGTTGGTGATGGTCGAGTATGGTGGTGGAGAAAGTTAATGGTTGTGGTAGAGTATGGTGGTGGTAGTATTAGAGAATGGTAGTGGGTAGTGGTGGCAGATAAAGATGGTAGAAAATGGAGAATTGTGTTGGGTGTGATTGTTCATGGATAATGATGAAAGTGGTGTGATGGTGTGTAGAATGGTGGTGGTAGGGATGAGCATGAATGTTACGATAATATGACCATAGTCGCTGGGTTGTTGAGGACACTGAATATTGAAAGTGAAATCTTAGTGGTGGCTGAACATTTAGTAGTGAATGCAATCCTTGGGTGTAAACTACTACTGTAGTCTCGGTGTAGAGATGAGGTGAAGACTTGTTGCAGGCCTTGGATGCCAGGGGAGTAAAGTGGAAGACTTAAGTGGTGGGATTGCGCAATATATAGACATAGTAGATGGATAATAAAGGTGTCTGGAAGACTGGGGAAAGAGTATGATGGATAAAGAGTGCGTGGGAAAACCAAAGGTACTGTATAGTAGATGGACATTGACACACTGAAGAAGGTATGATAGATGGTCATGGAGAATTGGCATGGGAAAATGGATGGAGTATGGAAGAATGGGCTACAGGAAAGGTGGATACTGGTTGTGTGGGTGAGCCAGTGGTGGGAGTGTGTGTGGCTAGACAGTATTGAGATTGAAGTGTCAGTGCAGAGAGGCATGGACCTCAGTCTGATCCACGACAGCTCGATAGTGAGGTGACAGATCAACGGGCAAGCCTACACAGCAGTCTTCCGTTTAGTATCGGTGAGTATCACAACCTAATATTCCTTGCTTTGCAATAATTAAATATATTGACTAAAATACTAATTCTGTATAAATTACTAAGAACTCAAAACTTACAAATTACTTATGGCATGTAAAATATTTAATGCCAGATGTTTAAAACAAATTGCACATCTAATGCTCTCCATGTTTCCAGGTAGTGTTGAGGTGCAGGGATCTGATTTTGCTGCAGGCGGGTGATGTACAGTTCCGGACAAATCAAACTGCAACACCCAGTCCACCAGCTGTGTGGTGTGGGGCTCTGCGGATTTGGTAACACTGGCAGGAGGTGGGTGGATGATGAGGAGAGGGATGTGGGGAGAGTGTGGGAGGGTGAAGAGGTAGTAATCATGGTATGGCTGGTGGGAGGGGGCAAACGAGTGACTGGGTAGGGGAGAACAGAGTGACAAGCAAATTTTCTTATAGAACAAGCGACTCTCACAGGATTTTAAATTACACACACCTACAATATCACTGTATGCTACATTTAACAAATTTAACACTGCTCTCCCCTACCCTGTCGCTTGTTTGCCCCCTCCCACCAGCCACACCATGATTGCTGGCTCTTCACCCTCTCCATTCCCCCCTAACCCCCCCCCCCCCCCCATACCTCCCCTCATCACCCACATCCCTCCCACCTCCTGCCAGTGTTACCAAATCCGCAGAGCCCCTCACCACATAGCGGGTGGACGAGGTGTTGCCGTTTCATCTGTCCGGGACTGTACATGACAAAAGGGCCGATGATCAGCTGTGGGCGAAGAACTGATGGAGGATGGATTTGGGGACTTAAGATCCTTCATACCACAGGTTAGTAGTGGATTACAGGCTGTATGGAGGTAGATAGTATCTAGGCCTACAGTCCTGAGCCAATAGTATGTGTACACGTTTAAAACTTTGAACCTGTAAAGCAAATTTCTGAAGCATCTTGAATACAGTATAATGTATTTTTGTCATTTGATTCAAATCTGTGCATACCTATTATGGCTAAAGACTTCCTTATGTGATTAACTATAGATGGAGAGAATGGGATGATTGGGATGGAGAACATTGGATCGGGTGATATAGGTGATGTAGACGGGTGATATGGGTTGAGGGAGGAAGAGGGATGCATGGAGAATCCAACCCTTTGTATAGTATAGTTTCCTGGGTAGCTGGAATTAACTGTCTGGGAGATGTAATTTTAAAATGGTAAACATGGCTCAGGTATGCAGATGGGAAAGCTGGGTAAGTTCCATGGAGATCAATGTAGATGGTGAGAGCACCAAGAGTTTGACCAAAGATGTTAAATTTACTATATTACCTGACGCCGTGATCCCCGAAGGGGTGGCCACGAACGAACCGCCCCCATGCACCTCTGTCCCCAGTCAGCCGACGCCCCTCCCCCCAACCAGCACCGCCTTCGTTCATGTACTTCCTCACTCCATCCTTCCACCTCTCATTCGGTCTACCTCTCCCTCTGTCCCTCCACCTTGCTCTCGTACACCCTCTTAGTCATTCACTCGCTTTCCATACGTTCCATATGGCCGAACCATCTCAAGTTCTTCCTGTGCACACTCCAGCACATCTACCTCCACACCACACCTCCTTCTTACTTCCTCATTAGTCTGTCTATCCCTCCATGTAACTCCGCACGCACTTTTCAAGTGATTAATTTCCACTGCTCTCACTCTTGGTCCGAGTCTCTCAACCAACGTCCATGCTTCGCTTCCGTTAGTCAATGTCGGGATTACCACACTGTCATGCAAGGACTTCTTCACTTCCAACTGACCACCCTATTTCTTGTTACTGCTTTCAGCGTTCCTACAACCCTCTTCCCCTGTTGTACCCTCTCCCGCACTTCTTCATCCATAGTCCCATCTTTACTCAACACACTGCCCAGATACTTAAAAGAGTTGACGATCTCCGTAGCCTGACCGTTCAGCTTCACCTCACACTGTGACTTCACCCCTTGCTCTTCCCCGCATTTACCTTCAAATTCCGTTTTTCGCACACTGTTCCAAACTCATTTACCAGACTGCAACTCCCATTCATTATCACTCATCAGAACTGTATCATCCGCAAACAGAAATATAGGTAGCTTCCACTCAATTCCCTCCCTTTTCAGTGATACACCAACATCTACTGCTCTTGATAGTATTTCTTTCATGACTCCATCCATATATACAGTAAACAACCACGGGGACATCACACACCCCTGTTTCAAACCAACATTCAGGTCAAAGAACTCGCTCTGCTCACTCTCCACACGTACTGACGCCTTTGCACCCTCATACATGCTCTTTACTGCTTAATTACTTGTTAATCTTAAAATTAGAGGATGCAAGAGACTGCAGTTTAGTGTGACAAGAAGATGGACTAATCTTGCACACGCTATCAAAGTGTTAAAAAAACTAACTTAAGCAAGAGTTGGTAGTATCAAGGGATAGCTGGAGTAACTAGAAATTCACTTACACACAAGATATACCCCCTTGCTAAAACTGATATTTACCAGGAAGTATTAAGTCTAATATAATCTAGGACTAGGAGTTTAATTGTATCTGGAGGGACCATGAAGAAGTGATGTGCATAACTTTAAATGTTAATGGAATCTATCCGGGTACCTACTGAAGATATTAGGAAAGGTTAGGCTCAATGCTCAATAAACACACCCCTTTGTGTAAAATCAAATCAAATCAATCTATTCATTAATTCAAAGGGCTATTTCTATTTCTTTACAAATACACACTCAGGCACAGGTGTGAGAACTATTGCTTTGTCGAGTGTCTCCAGTGGTTTAGAGTATATAAAGACTACTGGACCTAAGATTCCCACAACACGCTCTCTCTCGGATTAGATAACTCCGTGCAATTTAAGGTTAACAAGCATTATAGTAAGCCTGAAAGACAGGTTAGACAGACTGCAGAAATGTGTGAGGTATGTTGTCTCCTGGGAAACTAGGTAGGGTGGCAGTTAATTTTGGCTCAAGATTGAAGATTCCCAGAGTTCATACCTTGGTGGCTGGAAGTTGTATGTACAGTATATATTTTGGCACATACTCCATAGCTGGGGGTGGCAGATTAGAGACAGAAGTTATAAAATAAATTTTAAAAGAGCAATCCTCTCAGGATCTTTCCCAAGAGATCACAAAACAGGATATCTATGAAGTTTTCTTTTAAAGTTTTGTTAATATTGAGAATTGTTAATGTGATCTTGTAAAATATGTGGCTGGTAATGAGTTTCCTAATTTTCAGGGAGACTTCTGCAAAAGACTACTAGATTGGTAGCCTACTGAAAGTTTGTAACTACAGTAGCAGTTGGCCCCCTGGATTAAATCTTCTTTGGCAATATGGCGAGTGCAACCCCTTGCCTGTAGATTACTTGCATATACCCCCCCCCCCTCTCTTTAAGTGATCATTCTTTAGCTGAATAGTTGTTTAAGCATTTCACATGATGCAGCTAGAGTCTAGACTGTACTAAAGTAAAGATTCTTTGACATCTACCTACTGGTTGTACAGTACAGGGGGGGGGGGAGTTCAAAAACTGCTGCCAATCCTGACCATGGAAAGAATGCCTCTCTTTGAAGGGAAAGGTGTATGCCTCATTTGTTAGAAGTGCAATGACTTATGCCTCAGAAACATGGGCCGTTAAAGTAGAGTATGTCAACAGAATGGAATGTAATGAGAAGAGAATGGTGAGATGGATTTGTGGGGCCAGGCTACAGGATAGAATAACAAATGTTGAGCTGAGGTGACTTTTAGGTATAAAGAGTATTAGCGAGGTAATGCGTACAAGTAGACTGGGATGGTATGGACATGTGGAGAGAATGGATGAACAAAATTGGGTGAAAAAATGCAAGTCTGTGATTGTGGAGGGAGCTGCACCAAGGGGTGGACCGAGGAAGACCTGGGATCGGACTATAAGTGCCGATCTCAAATCAAAGAACTTTAAAATTGAAGCAGCCCTTAACAGGGTTGCCTGGAACGCCGCCATTAGGACAAGAGACTGAAACTGCACGTATGTGTGGAACGCAGTCTTAAAATGTTATGTATGTTTATGTACAGTATGTATTATCTTGCATTCTTTGATTATGACCATATCATCTCAATCGGGAAGTCAGTCAATCCTGAAGTATTTAATAAGTGTGCAACCTATGAAGAGAAGGCGAATAAAGCAGGCCATGGGTGTCTCTTCATCCCAAAATAATTTCTTAACTATTTTTTTAAAGCTAAATGATGGAATGTCTGAATAGTTGACTGTATTGTTTAGGAATATTAGTTTAAATTAAATTTTAAGTACTGGTAATAACAAAATCACAAATAAAAGAAAAGTTAAATTCTAATCATTTAGAAAGCTGTTATTGTTATCCATTTAGATTATTTTTAGTTAATTATCTCTTTATGTACAGGGATTCCAGCATGCATCCCCCCTGGGACAGCCACCCCGAGTGGACAACAATGACTGTATGCAGTAAGACAGATCCAGGCCATTCCCGTCTAACTCAGTTATTTAATGTCCACTCCCCGCACTCCGCCTCCTACCTCCTGCTCCTGTCATTCCCCTCTAACTGTTCGCCACGTCCCAGATACTGCCCGTCTGCGTACGGCTTGTTTTGGTACTAAATAATTCGCTGACCTTTTATCCGATTCTCAGTCATTTTCCTTCCCCCCCATCGTCCGTTTTTTGCGTCGCCTTAAGCTCCTTTCAGTAATCTGATCTAATCCTTCGGGCCAGACCTATGAGCGTATCGTTATGGAGCTCAGTGGTCTGGTTAATCTGCTCTACATAACTAAGTATAGCTGCTCCAATGTGCCCCCATAATTCCAAGACTGCCACTCCAGTGTACGCTAGGTACGCTCAGATCCAGCTGCTCCAGTTTTCCACCACCATTAATGAAATGCAGTAATGTTAAACTGCAAAAAATTAGTGTTAAGTCTACTAATTAAATGTTGCTTATTTATTTTATCCGTAATTTATTTGAAAGTGTTTTGAGTAGCCTATACAGTTACGTTTGGTAGTTACTCTTCGGTTAAGCATTGTTGTGCTTCATTGGTTTTACCTTGTGGGTTTGCCATTAAGTGTTTCTTTGGCTTAGTTACTCACCCTCTTTTTGTAATTTTTGTTAGTGTGTTTGTTTAATTTGATATTGGTGTTGGTTCATGGTGTTGTAGTTCCATTGCTTGTTCAAAGTTAGTTGGTCCATTGATTTTTATTGATTCATTGTTGTTGATCAATATTTGTTGGTGTTGGTCCACTGTTTGTAGGTTATCAATGTTGAAACGCTCTATGTTGTCAATTATTTGTTGAGCCATGTTGATGTTGGTGCATTGTTTGTTTATCCATGTTGGTCCATTGTTTGTTTATCCATGTTGGTCCATTGTTTATTCGTTGTCCATAGTTTCTTGTAGGTCCACAGTTTGTTTATCCTTGTTGGTGTTGGTCCATTATTTGCGGTTAGTCTTTGTTCATTAGATGCTGTTTTAGTTCCATTGTACCGTATATTTATTTAATGTAAGGATTTTGTAAATGCATAATACTGTATAATGAACCGTCTTGTAAAGCTATACAAGCTTTAACTTTGAAATTGTGATTGTGTTAAGAAAGTTTGGTAACGGACTGAGTTAAATGATTGTTTAGGTAATGGAGGAATTCTTGTGTAATAAATACTTGTTTTTATTTATATATTTTATTCCTATTCTATATGCTCAGGCACTCCATTTTTCCTATTTTTTTGTTTTCTACTTTATTCTATTTTATTATTTTGTTTTCCTTTTTTCTTGGGGGTGGCAGACTCAAGACAGCAAGAACAGGAAAACACAAACATAAAACTACGAACAAACTGATAAAAACGCAAATTCACACATTTTATTCCCATTTATTATTATTATAGCTATGGTTATATGTGCCTATGTACTGTATGTATTGAGTATATTATACATACATAAACTTTTCCTATGACAAGGGGAAGCTAGAAGTAGCAAGGTGTTCTTACTGATGGTAATTTCAATGAACGGGAAGAATTAGAAGATTTAGTTGGGATTAATTTAAAAAAAAAAAAAAAAAAAAAATACTAGAGTGTAATGGTGCTACATAATTTATATAGGGCCTACAGCTGGAAAAAATAGTTATTAATTTGATACTTAATTTCATCAACAGAAAAGGAGCTTTAGTTTACGAATATTGAAATTTGATTTAATAGCCACTTAAAACTTTAATCTTTATTTTATTTTGGTTTGTTTAGTTTGCAAGTTTTAAATTTTAATTTAGGATTTAGGATTAGTGTACCGAAAAAAACTATATTTGATTATGTATCAAAGCGACGATAAAATACATTATTATAGCGCAGATGATTCAGAACCTGGCTTTAAAAGAAAGATTCGAACTGGTGTAACCTTATGTACAGAGAACAGTAGCCTACAGTGTTCAGCAAGGGAATGGAGTTCTCGAAAAAAGGCTTCAGTCTTTATTTTCTTAACTAATGTTGGCTTAATAATCCTGAAGGGTTGGTAGCCTATAGTCTTACTTTAATGAAATGGTCTTAATAAAAATAATAATTAGGTATAGCGATTTTGATAGTTCTTTTGCATTTATCTTTTATCATTCCAGTTTTGGTTTGTTTATTTTGCAAGTTTTAAATTATAATAGAATAAGTGACCATGTCAAATGGTCTTGTGACCAGGCCCTATCTTTCATGGTGTTAAGTCAGCCCTCGATACATACAATGATAAAGGTATTTTAAAATTAAAAATTCATATCTCTTGAGCTGCCTTTCAACAATTCAACTAGCCTTAACCCGTCCAGCCCCGGCTAGTTTTGTAATGTTTGTTCACCAGAACCTGGCCGGTTTTCAAAAAATGGTTTTATTCCAGAAACGATAGCGAATGGGTTAGGAATGAAGGAAAAACCGCTCGAAAAGCTTAAAGAATGGTCCTACAGAGCCCCCGAAAACTTATTTTACAAGAGTAAAAAATTGAAGGCAATTACCCCAAAAAACCAGGTTATTGCGCGCTCACGCACGTGGACTTTGAGAGTTTTCAACCATCGGCACGGTTGCGTGGGATACGTACACAGTTCCCATACAAATCTGAGCCCTCTTGAGTGGCTACCCCTGAGGTTACGGTCGGCGCAATTAGGGTGACGCGCCAGGCGCGTCTCTGGGGCTGTGCGTTACATACATCGCCGACGCGTCAGGCGCGTCGCTGGGGCTGTACGGGTTAAGGGGAGATGGTTCACTTTTGGGGGGATTTTTGCATGTATTTATAATTTTTCTAGTTTCCTCCCTAGAACCCTATCAAATTGAAAAAAAAAAACTTTAAATAGATCCCCCTTCTAGATTAATTTTTAAATTTTTTGGTAGAAAAATTTCCCGGCCAAAGGCCGGTTCTTCAAACATTACAGGCTCACTATTGTTCACAAGGGAAAAAAATAAATTAAATAGCACTAAAGATCTAAATATTGACACAAATGGGGCAAAAGGTCTTAAAATAGACTAATGGGGCAAACTTCTTAACATCTGAAAACTAATAGGGTTAAACATGAGGCAGAAAGTGGTCCAGAAAACCGGCCCAACATCGCCCCATTATGTCATCAAGGGCTGGGAGGTCTTTTGGGCTCTCCCGTTTTGCTCCACTGGTTTAACCCTCTCGGACATATGATGCAATTTTGAGCCTAATGGGGATACTTTAACACCCGTCGGACGGGGCCGTTTGTAACCTCTACCTGCCAAGCGGGCAGATTTACCCTAAATGAGCTTCATTCCATGCTCTTTTTCATGCATAAACAAGAGCCAGAGCGTAATACAATTATGTATCCGTGAAAGGGAGATAATTGAGCTTTCCAATGACACCTGAACCATCCTTGCACGACCACGGGTTGTCTTGCAACGATGTTGCAACGCGAGTATAAAAACCCTGAAATACGGTAATTTCCTTACATATTTCCCCGTCTAGGGAGGCAGTGGATGTTGATGAGTGTGGAGTCGCGGTACGGGAGCAGTGCCGAACGGTCAGAGCCCACCCGCGCTTCTCTCGCCGCTCGGACTCTCTCTCCGAGCCAATTATGTGCTCCACATCGCATTGGACGTGAGTCGGGCCCCGCCATTTAGTCCTTGGTTCTCTTGACCGCCTTAAGTCGGGCCCCGATAGACAAGGGTTAAAGCCTTTGTTACCATCAGGGGTATTTAGAAACCTTTAGTTTAGTTACTTCAACCTCTGCAGTTGTCTTTGAGTTAGTTGTGGGCAGAAAACTAATTTTGGAGAGGTAATTATAAGTGAGAACTATTGGGCGGGTGCCCAACCCCGAAAGGGGTTGAAATAGGGGAGCTATCCCCCCGCCAAAGGTGGCTTTATAGGGCCTTTCCTAGCTGATGCGGAGAGGATTGGGTTCTAGTCCTGTGGTGATGGGCTGGTCTATCAGAGTGAGAGCTGAGCAATCTCTGCCATACCCATAGCTTACTCTGACTGTTCCTTTAACTTATATATTTTCTAGATCTCAAGTGACGGCGTCTCTTCCGTGGATTGACCTCCCAATCTACCAAGATTTGAAGCCAAAGAGTCTCATTTTTCCCTTGCCCCTCCACTTTCTCTTCATAATTGCTAAGGGGCACAGGGCCCTGGGTGAGGCTTTGGTTTCCCGGGCGTTTCCGCACCCTTCTCAGCTCCCCGCCATGGAGTGGCTTCGGTCACCCAGGCTTTATTGTGGTCGGCGGGGAGGGTTCTGTGGGGGCACTCGGTTATGGCCTTGGAATTGCTCGGGGCCTTGGGGCTGTTCGGCCAGGCAGCTTGGGAAACCACAACAACAACTCTATTTCTTATTGCTAATCTGGCAACCTGAGTCCTAAATGCGTGAAAGGGTTAAAGATTTCGAGGATTTTCACTTAGTTTCACTAGAAGACGCTTCACCCCATTCAGGTACTTTTTTCTGGGTGATCGATAGCAAGCCTGTAACTTAGGAGAAATTGGCCTTTGGCCAGGACTTCTAAAAGAAATGCAAATTCAGCTTGGTTTAGGTGGCTTTTGAAGGAAGTTTGGAAAGGAGTTTTTGTCAGTCTAGGGGCAAGGCTCAAAATGGCAAAAGCAAGCAATATCCTCTTATCAACAAAATACAATAATAACCCACATAGCGTTGGACCAGACGGTGTTAACTTTTACAAATATACTGGGCACTTTTTTTTGGCTTGTATGTAAAATTTCAATCTGACCATACTCGGTTCTGGGGTGTAGTGTGTTTATCCCCTTTCTGTATCGGCGACATATTAATTATAGTTTTGATTTAGATGGTTTTGTGCGGTTTAAAGAGGATATATGGTAGTAAAAGGTAATAAGTATAAGTGATGTTGTTTGAAGCCTTTTAATTGCTGGAGGCCCTTTTTAAACTTAATAAAATCTTAAGTTAAAAGGACGGCGCCAGTACGGAAAGGGTTCATATCCCTTGTGCTGTTGACAATGTATTGTAATTCAGGACTGGTATGCCTACACTGTATAAAGGTGGATACATAATGGTACACATAAACGGCATCCTTCGGTTTATCTTCATAACACATATGTTTAGAGCACTGTAACGTTTTTGTTACAATAGTGTTAATGTTTAGAGTAGTTCTAAATATAGTACAGTGACTGCATCCTGAGAGTGGGTGTTATGAAGTGAATAAATTTATACAAAATAAGAAAAAAAAGTCCAGTAATTTAGCTTACTGTACCCTATCACTTGTATTTGTGACATACATACATACTAGTTTTGTCCACAGAGTGTGGTTAGTCTTGTCCTAAATGGCGGCTTTCCAGGCGACCCTGTCAAGGGCTGCCTCTGTTGCCAAGTTCTTGATTTTGAGATCGAACCTGAGTACCTGATCCCATGTCTTTCTAGGTCTACCCTTACGTGCAGCTCCCTCCACGTTCACAGTCTGGCATTTCTTCACCCAGCACTGATCATCCATTCTCTCCATGTGTCCAAACCAATCGAGTCGGCTTGTGCGCATCACTACACTGATACTCCTGATGCCCACACACCTTAATTCCTCCTCACTCGATACCCCGCCCCTGAGGTTAACCCCGCATAACCATCTCGCCATTCTCTTCTCATTCCGTTCCATTCTATTGATATCCTCCGCTTTAACCGGCCACGTCTCTGAGGCATAGGTCATCCCATTCCTAACACACGAGGTATACACCTTCCCTTTAAGGTGAAGCGGGAGTCCTCTCATGGTCAGGAGTGGCAACAGCTCTCTAAACTTCCCCCAGCCACTTCTGACTCTAGAAATGGAACCAAGTGTGACCAGTTATATTACAAATAATAAAAGTAAATCTATATACTGTGTGGGGGGCTAAGTCCGACGGCTACCTCCACGTGGAGATCCCTGGATAGTTCCAACAGCAGCGGTATAACTGTTAGTTGATATATTGTACACTGTACAGTTGCCACACTTCCAGGTTTATTTATGCTATTATTTTCATTTTTGTGTATAAAGTGACAAACAAAGCATGCAAACTTCAACTATTTTGATTGTTAGTCTGTTTTTCTAGTTTTCCATTTAAGTATCATTAAATAGATAAAATCTATCTATTGCCTGACGCCGTGAGCCCCGAAGGGGTGGCCACGAACGAAACGGGCCCCATGCACCCGTCCCCAATCTGTCTACGCCCCCTCCCATCCATCACCGCATTCACTCTTATCTTAACTCCATTCTGTGAGTCTTGGGGAGGGGGGGGGGGGGATAGTGGTATTAATGGAGTAAGACAGGAAAGGTGATGTTTGGGAGTCCGTTTAGTAGCAATTAAAATTTAAAACTTTAATAACAAACAAAATCTGGAACGAACTTCACAATAAATATACAAACATTACATAGGAGTTGAGCAGTTCCTCTTTTTGTTTATTCAATATTTAGCCAAACAATACTATGAGATTATAATGTAAAACTTGCAAAACAAACGCACCAAAACTGGGACGACACAAGATAAAGGCAAAAGAACTTTTCAAAATCTCTATATGGAAATATAGTGGCTCTCATCTCCCTCCAGAATTTCATTCACTTAAAGCCGTTGCTGAGACTTCTCCAGCTATTTTCACACTGTCTTCAGAAGAGTCTTGCAACGCCCCGTTTTCTTCGCATGAGTTGCTTTCCGCTCTTCGTGCCTGTAAGGCCACTTCTGAGGGTCTTGATGGAGTCCATTATTTAATGCTTAAGCATCTTTCCTCAGAGGCTTTGATATTTTTGTTGGCTATTTTTGATAAAGTTTGGTCGTCTGGTGTTTTCCCTCCTGCATGGAGTTCTGCTCTTACATTCCATTCCTTAAGCCTGGTAAGTCAGGTTTTTTGCCCCAGGACTATCGCCCTATTGTCTTGACGAGTTGCTTATGCAAGCTGTTTGAATGAATGGTTAATGTCCGCCTGATGTGGCTTCTTGTGTCACGTCAGCTTTTGTCTTCGTCCCAATTTGGTTTTCGGGGTGCTCGGTCCACTATTGACCCTTTGCTGCTTAGTTTGGAGACCTACGTTCGGTCTGCTTTTGCTTGCCGTGAGCCTGTTCTTTCTGTTTTCTTCGATCTCGAGAAGGCGTACGACTCCACGTGGAAGCATCACATTTTGTGCCAGCTCCGTTCTTTTCGTATCAGTGGTAATATGGGCGTCTTTATTCATAATTTCCTTTCTTTTCGTGTACGGGTGAATTCCTCGTTTTCTCGGTTATACCCTCAGGTGGAGGATGTGCCTCAGGGTTCCGTTTTAAGTACTATCCTCTTTCTCATAGCCATTAATGGCATTATCTCTTCCCTTCCGGCTAAGGTTAGGTCCTCCTTTTATGTTGACGACTTTGCAATTTATGCTGCTGATTCGGTTATTGCTGCGTTATGCTCCCTTATCCAATCTGCGATTGTGGCTGCCTCGTCATTGGCCACCGCTCACAGGTTTAGTTTTTCTACGACTAAATCTTGTGCTATGACTTTCACTCGTCGCCACGTTATCCCATATCCTTCTCTTGAGCTTTACGGTTCCGTTTTACCTTATCGCTCTTGTACTACCTTCTTGGGTCTTGTCTTTGATTCCCATCTTAACTGGGAAGCTCGTGTTTCCTCAGTTAAGGTTGCTGCTTTGCACCGTCTTCGTCTCCTCCAGACTCTGTCCCACCTTACTTGGGGTGCGGACCGTGCTCTCCTTCTTCGCCTTCACGTTGCCCTTGTTCTTTCTAAACTCTATTATGGTTGTCAGCTTTACTCCTCAGCCTCAGACACAGTCCTACATAAACTTGACTCTGTTCACCATTTCGGTTTGCGTCTTGCCTTGGGTGCTTTTCGATCTTCCCCTGTTGAAAGCCTCCATGCTGAATCCGGCGTCCCTTTTTTGTACCAGCGTCGGGCCATTCTCTCTTTCCGGTACTATGCCTGGTCGCTTCAGTTTCCTTCTTTGCGGACCTCTCTTACTCCTACTGTTCCTGTTCCATCTCATTCTCGCCTTCGGCCCCCTTTCCTTTCTCGTATGGATTCCTTACTTTCTCATTCTTCGTTTTCCCCCTTCCACGTTCTTCCGCTACGACTCAATAAGTGTCCTCCTTGGCTCCTTCCTCGTACTTCCATGTGTCCCTCTATTCTTCCTTGTTCTAAGTCCTCTACCCCGCCCCCGGTTCTTTGTTCTCGTTTCCTTGAACACCTTGCACAGCATTCTTCTACTCCAGTTTACACTGATGGCTCCCGTTCGTCTTCTGATGTCGGGTTTACCAACCTTTTTCCTTCTCGTTCTTATCAGTATTCTCTCCCTTCTATGGCTGGTGTTCTGACTGCCGAACTTTATGCTATCTTCTCTGCCGTCTGCATGTGCTCCTTTCCTTCTTCCTCCTTTACTCTTTTTTTATCTGACTCGTACAACGCCCTTCTTCTGTTGCAGTCTTTCCCTGCTGTTCATCCGTTGGTTCTTGCCATCCAAGATTGGCTTGTCTGTCTTTCTACTCGGAAGAAGGTTGTCCAATTTTGCTGGGTGCCATCCATGTTGGTGTCCGTGGGAATGAGCAGGTTGATGTTCTCGCTCGTGATGCTGCGATGGTCAGGTCATCTTCTCTTTCTAATCCCGCCTCTGATTATTATCCAGCTATCTCTGCCTTCCTTCTGTCTCGTTGGCAAACCTTGTGGTCTTCTCTTTCCTCTAATAAGCTCCGTACTGTAAAGGCCTCCGTTTCTGCCTGGGCTGACCCCTCTCACCGTGTTCGCCGATGGGAGACTGCGTTGGCCCGGCTTCGGATAGGCCATACCAGGCTTACCCACTCCTTCCTAATGTCCCGCTCACCTCCGCCGCTTTGCTCCCGGTGGGATGTTCAAATTTCTATTTCTCGCATTTTCCTTGACTGTCCTCTCTTTTCTCCGGCCCGAATACGTTGTTTTCCCTTCCTCTTTGCCCTTGGTCGTCTACCATGTCTTACCGATATCCTCTCTGAGTCCCCTTTCTTTTCCGTTGATCGTGTAATGTCTTTCCTTCTCTCAACCTCCTTAACGATATTTGAGTTCCTTTCCTTCTAACTCTATCTGTTTTCTGCTTTAGTGCCATATGGCCCTCGTTGCCTGGTGCTAGGAATTTATTAATTTATGTTATTGGAAATATCGCTTAATAAAATCAAATTTTGAAATAAAAAAGCACAATCTACCACATGGGTGTACACTCGACCAAAGAACAATGTTTACACTAACGCTCTAAACATTCTGGAAGTGGGTCGAAATCTTATGATAATACCTCACAGGCGTATGTTTCACCCGATTCATTCCGTTCACACTAGATTATGTACAGCTCACCAGTGTAAAGATTGTTTTTGGTCGAGTGTACATCACTACATGAGCAAGTTAATCTGTTTCCCAAGCAAACTAATCGCACATATAAAAACGCACTTTCGTCACGTTCAAGGAATTAGTCAATTTGGGAAGTCCGGGACGTTCTGGTAAATTATATTAAATTCTATATGAATGAAGAAACTACAATTTATATCAAAATGTTCTATTAAAATCAAATTTTCAATTTGACAAGATATCAATAGAACAAAGTACATACAGCACTCACTAACGATAGTGCTATCCGATAAATAAAAGATAAAGCAGTGAGGGTCGTGTGGTGTAAGGCATGAAAGGTGAGTCAGGTGGTGAAGCAGTAAACAGTAGGGATCATGTGGGACAACGCAGGAAAGGTGGTGTTAGGTGGTGAGGTATGTTATGGTTGGTACAGTTTAGGTGGTAAGGTATGGTACAGTTTAGGTGGTGAGGTAGGGTGTGGTACAGTTTAGGTGGTAAGGCAGGGGGTGGTACAGTTTAGGTGGTGAGGCAGGGGGTGGTACAGTTTAGGTGGTTAGGCAAGTGGTGGTACAGTTTAGGTGGTGAGGTAAGGTATGGTACAGTTTAGGTGGTGAGGTAGGGTGTGGTACAGTTTAGGTGGTAAGGCAGGGGGTGGTACAGTTTAGGTGGTGAGGCAGGGGTTGGTACAGTTTAGGTGGTTAGGCAAGTGGTGGTACAGTTTAGGTGGTGAGGTAAGGTATGGTACAGTTTAGGTGGTAAGGCAGGAGGTGGTACAGTTTAGGTGGTGAGGCAGGGGGTGGTACAGTTTAGGTGGTGAGGCAGGGAGTGGTACAGTTTAGGTGGTTAGGCAGGTGGTGGTAAGGTAGGGGGTGGTACAGTTTAGGTGGTAAGGCAGGGGGTGGTACAGTTTAGGTGGTGAGGCAGGGGGTGGTACAGTTTAGGTGGTGAGGCAGGGGGTGGTACAGTTTAGGTGGTAAGGCAGGGGGTGGTACAGTTTAGTTGGTGAGGCAGGGGGTGGTACAGTTTAGGTGGTAAGGCAGGGGGTAGTACAGTTTAGGTGGTGAGGCAGGGGTAGTACAGTTTAGGTGGTAAGGCAGGGGGTGGTACAGTTTAGGTGGTAAGGCAGGGGGTGGTACAGTTTAGGTAGTAAGGCAGGGGGTGGTACAGTTTAGGTGGTGAGGCAGGGGTAGTACAGTTTAGGTGGTGAGGCAGGGGGTGGTACAGTTTAGGTGGTAAGGCAGGGGGTGGTACAGTTTAGGTGGTAAGGCAGGGGGTGGTACAGTTTCTCACATTAATTTACAACCACTTTGATTGTATGTGTGGTATTATAAATTTTATGATTGACTTAAAAGAATGCATATTTATGATCTCGTTATTTGCTTCTTTGATATAACTACTGCATACCAAACTGTACTCTTAACCTCTTCAACATGATGACGTACTGTTCATCTCATCCTGGTTACCATTAGACAAGTATATTTAGCGTATAATCTACTTCTAGGAATCAAAGGAGTAAGTACTATCTCGATATACCATCTTAATAACATAGCACTTTCTTAAGCTTCTTAAAATTGTCTAATGTCAGCCCCCAAAACAAATATATATATCAAAACTACGCCATCGTGCTGGCGTAGATTGTAGTGGATTTGAACTCATGTATACAACTTTACATGTAAGATAATAAAGTGGGTGGCTCTAGTGAGGCAGGGTGTGGCACTAGTGAGGTGCGGTGTGGTGGCACTAGTAAAACATAATCTGGCACCTAATGAAGCAGGGTGTGGTACTATAGGTAGCGCCAACGAACTTGACACAAATCTGGACCCTTTAACTTCTTATATCTCGAAATTAATAAAAGCAATCGGGCTGACATTTCTATAATTTGGGAAGAGTCCACCAGGAAATAGGTGTGGAAATTTACAGCCAGTTTGCTCAAGGTCCTTTTGAGTTACAGAGAGGTCAGGGATCGAGATAATTGTAAAGTTCGTTGGCGCTACCTATAGTGAGGCAGGGTTAGTGCCACCAATGAAGCAGGGTGTGGCACTAATGAAGCAGGGTTTGGTGGCACTATTGAAGCACAACCCATCCCTTGCGGCGAGTGCGAGGCACCTGCCTTTCAACACAGTCCCACTCCTATTCTGTCCACGTCTCTAACCCAAGAATTGGCAAATTTTGTGTCTTTCATCTACTCAACAAATGAACTCTGGAACTCTCTCCCTCAATCAATCTTTCCTTCATCTTATGACTTTGACTGCTTTAAACTTCGTTATTGCAGGCATTTTGACGCCAACGTCCCTTGAATTTGGCTCTGTCACTCTTTTGACTTTGGGGGAGACAATCGTTACAGGCCTGTTGTCTCCTCCATACACGTAAAAAAAAAAAAAAAGGGTGTGGCACTACTGACGTCAGGTGGCACCAAGGAGGCACCACCACTTTAACCGCTAACACTCCCTGCACTGGGCCACACACTTTATGGATTCCACACTCACCTCTCTCTACCAAAATAATACTCATTATATAGTTTATTATAATTTTAATCATTATTATTTAGGTGGCAAATTGTGCGAAGTTCTGCATCTTCTGAGTGAAAGAATCCAGTACCTCGTATGTTCGCCCTACAACTTCCTTGTGGTAATATTGCCTCTCCTATTAATTCTTAAATTATATTATTTTGCGGCATCGAATAAGTACTGTAATGTCCTAGCCCATGTGTGGGTATAAATAAACAATCAATCAATTATATATATATATATTTGTTTTATTTCTTCATAGTATCGTTTTGCTAAATCTTCAATGCGTTATTTCCACTTAGTGATTTTGATAAGCTCTTTTATTTTATATTGTGCGATTCCTGTTTTGGTTTGTTTTGCAAGTTTTACATTTTCATTTAATTTGATTGATTTGTTTACTTCTATTGTTCAAGATGGCTAGACATTGACGTGCCCGTATCTAATTAATCAGGTAATATTATTTGTTATTAGCTAGTAGGCTATGTGGTTAATTGAGAAAACTTGGCATCTCTCGCTATTCTATCGCTACTACAATAATCAGTGTTCCTCGGAGATTTCAAAGTGTATATCACCTCCTCTATGTAGGGTACGTAGTACCCACCTTGCAACACAATCCCACCCATACTCTCTGCAACTCTCTAACCCAAGAGTGAAACGTTAGTCTCAGACTTTCTTCTATTCAACTGGTGAGCTCTGGAACTCTCCCAGAATCAGTCTTTCCCTCTTCCTTTGACTTAAATTGCTTCAAACTCCGTGTGTCCAGGCATTTTAGCTCTAACGTCCCTTGATTTTGGCCCTGTCACTCTTTGAACTCTAGGGGAGGCACTCGCTGCAGGCAGTTATGCCTTTTGTCTCCCTCATTCACATAGAAAAAAAAAATACTCTATTTGATCTGAGGGAGATCATTTTGGATCTTCCCTGTTTCGCTCAATTTGGAGATTTTAGGACATTTCACTCGATCAGTTTGGCGATAGTAAGGCGCTTAACTCCAATCAGGTGTCAATGTTTTTCTGTGCAAGCGCTAACGAGCCTTTAGCTACGAAGAAATTGGCCATCGGACGGAACATTATTTTATCGAAATATTTACAAATTTAGCTTGAAGGGGGTCTGGGTGGGTAATTTGTTTTGTTTAGCCTGAATGAAATCTGGAAAGGTGTGTTTTATTAGGCTAGTGATTTTATTCAGTTTCAAAAAGGTCTCTAGCAATTAACAGGCTTAGAACTATCTCAATTAACCCTCTTTACCACCACAGATCCTTCTTAAGCTGCACAAACTAAAATACATTACTCGAAAATGACAAAAGCAAGCATCTAGCTATATTTAGACGATTTTGTGCAGCTTAAGAAGGACCTGTGGTGGCAAAGAGGGTTAATTGAGATAGTTCTAAGCCTGTTAATATTCTAGTTATATTTAGACGATTTTGTGCAGCTTAAGAAGGATCTGTGGTGGCAAAGCGGTTTAATTGAGATATAGAGACCTTTTTGAAACTGAATAAAATCGCCTAAAAGTAGCCTGAATAAAGTTAAAAGGACGGCACCGGTAAAGAAAGGGTTAACTATATATATATATATTTTTTTTTTTTTTTTTTTTTTATAGAGGGTAGAGGAGAACAACAGTATAATTTATGGGGCAGGATATTATGGTCGTTTGGGGAAAAGTCTGTTTTCTGTTTATGAAACAGATTAACTTGCTCATGTGGTGGTTAATGTAGCCTACACCCTATGTGGTGGATTGTGTTTTTGTATTTCGTAATTGAATTTTGCTCAAAGCTCCGTAAATTTGCCTGACGTTAAGGGAGCCCACCTCGCTTTTTTGTCTCTTTTTCTCCCTCTCTCTTTGGCTTGTATCCATTCGGCCCCATTCAGCCTACTGTTTTAAGACGTTTACCCCCATCCAGGACCCGGATTCACTAACGGTCGTAGCGTGCGATGTCGTACAGCAACCTACGATCGTTCCTAAGGGAGTGCGGAAGGTGTATTCACGAACGCATCGTTGAGCTCCCTTACGGCTCCCTTTCGGTTATTTTCACCGAGTCTTCTCTTGACCATCAGGCGCTTGGCCTTTGTAAATAAACAATATGTCACCTACATGACCGAAGCGCCAAGAAAAACCTAATATAATTTAATTTATGAGCTTTTCATTGCTTAGCATGGCTAATTCGATCCACCACAGCCAGCAGGAAGAAGAATAGAGTATCTTGTGAATTGATGATAAGAAATTAGCCTATCTAGGCTACAGGGAAGCCTGTTAGTGGCCCAAGTTAAAGGATTTCCGCTGTCCTTGTTTAGATGAAGTTGCAGGCTCGGTTATGTTCGCGTCTAATTTGACTGCATTTAATTACATAATTATCCCAAGGCCAGCTGTTATTTACCCCCCTGCTGGAAATATATATGGTGATGACAATAAGTCATGGGGGATGAGGGGGGTAAAGCCCCCCTCAACCTATTGCCCAACAGTTGGCCATGGGATATAATGATAGTTTGAGGGGGGCTTTGTCCCCCTCACCTCCCATGACTTATTGCCATCATCAAATATATTACCAGCATGAGACTAATAACAGCTAGGCTAGTTAACAAGGAGGACGGTACGCCTGCAAACACCATCTTTACCTTCTAGGCTTCTACTTTACGTGGTGAGATTACTATGCTTAGGCTACACCAAGCTAGGCATTGCTAGCCTAACCAAAATACCATACGTAGGCCTAACTTTTCTAGCCTAAATAGCCCTAACTTTTTCAAAATAAACCTAGGTTATAGCCTAGGCTAGGCTAAACAAAAATATTCACACCATATAGGCTAGCCTATTAATATTTTTGGTAAATTTCTATAATTGCACCTATACGAGCTAACAAAAATATTGTTGTATTTAACAGGAAGGTACGACGAGGTAAATGATGTGGTATAGGTGGCAATATGCGGACATAGATTATAACATTTATAAGGGAATTCCGCCCCCTCTGACAAAAGTCTATCAATCTTGATGTGACACGGATTTTACAATGGTTCAGAGACATTAGCCTAACCTTACCTAACCTATCCTAGTATTATGGGTGGAGGCTGCCGCCCCCACACCCCCGCTGGTTGGGTAAAACGGTAGAAATCCAGTTGGGGTGGAGTGAGTAACCGTAGATTTTCGTAAGGGGGTCAGAGGGGGCGGAATGCCCTTATAATCCATTTCCACATATTGCCACCTATACCACATCACTTACCTCGTCGTACCTTCCTGTTAAATAGTCCTACAATAATAATTTGTTTAGCTCGTATAGGTGCAATTATAGAATAATTCCTTATTTTTTTTATTTTTTTAGGCTAGGCCTAGGGTAATTCTTTTCATAATGTGTTTCCTGTGATAGGCTACTTTTAAATTTGTTGAGGAAGTAGGCTACCCTAATCTAACCCAGCTAGACATTGCTAGCCAACCAAAATAACCATACGTAGGCCTAACTTTTCTAGCCTAAATAGCCCTAACTTTTTCAAAATAAACCTAGGTTATAGCCTAGACAAAATTATTCGCAACACCATTTATTAGTTTATTTTTTAGGCTAGGCCTAGGGTAATTCTTTTCATCATTTTGTTCCTGTGAT
Organism: Paralithodes platypus; assembly: GCA_032716605.1. NCBI lineage: Eukaryota > Metazoa > Arthropoda > Malacostraca > Decapoda > Lithodidae > Paralithodes > Paralithodes platypus. Next base: position 43,428,429 of record CM064507.1, read on the forward strand.
ACTTTCAACTTTGTTGAGGAATAGGCTACCCTAATCTAACTCAGAGGTGGTGGAGAGTTGGAATAAAACATTTCCGCAATAAATGAGGGTTAAAATCTACTAATGGTAGGCTACGTGTTGTCGCAGCACATGAATGTGTGCATCAATTAACATTGACTAGGTCAAGGCTGGCATAGGTAGGCTATTCATAGCTTAATTCGGCCTGTCATAAGACATTAAGGATACAAATATATTCATACTTTGTATTAAATGTCTTAATGGTGTTGTAAACACAAGTTAACAATCATATAGCCTCAATAATAACTTATGTGTGTCATCTTCTCTCCTTAAAGAGCTATACTGCAGACGAATTTGTTATGGTCGCGGGTTGTGTTATCGATATTTGTGTACCTACAGTATATCCGGGTCAAATTCATGTAAGGGTGGTCTGGACCACCCTTTGCGAAAGGAGCTTCCTACGATCAAATATGGCCGCTACGACGCTTCGTGAATACCAGCGTTGAGTCGTAAAGGAACGGTAAGGGAGTTTTCGGATCGTACCAGGTATCAATATTTTCCTGGTGAGCGGTAGCGAGCCAGCATATATATATTTGTGTTTTGACAGCAAGCTAAATTTGTACATTTTTCGATAGAAAAATTTCTCCGGCGAAGCCGGATTTCTCCAAACAATGCTGGCTCGCTGTCGCTCACCAGAAAGAAATCGACACCTGGATGAGGATAAACGTCTTAAAACAGTTGGCTGAATGGGGCCGAATGGATACAAGCCAGGGAAAGAGAAAAGGAGAGAAAGATAAAAAATAATCCGGTGACCCACCTTAACTCTCGTACTGAAGGACTCGACCCCTTCAGGATTATGACGACTTTTGGCAGGGGTTTTTTCTGGCTGTTATTTCACGATTTTATTCAGATTAGCAAGGGTTTGTGGAAGTCAGAGGGTTAATTGAAAGAGTCTTTAGCATTTTCATTCTCACAGGTCCTTCCTAAGCTGTATATAATCTCCTCAAGGGGTTAACTTTCCACCCCCATGGCTTCATTTGGATCTTACTCTTGGTATCATGAGATGATTTTATGGGCCAGTTTTCCGGCCGACTTTCTCCCTCCTGATTAGCCCCATTAGTTAGTCGATTTTAAGACCTTTCGCCCCATTTCTTCGTCAATATTTAGACCTTTCGTGTTATTTAGGTGTAAAAAAAATGTCCCTGGCGAACGATAGTGAGCCTGTAATGTTGGAAGAACCGGCCTTCGGCCGGAAATTTGTTCTACCGAAAAATGTACAAATAAATCTAGAAGGGGGATCTAATGGATGTTTTTTTTTTTTTTATTTGATGGAAGTCTAGGGAGGAAACTAGAAAAATAATGAATACATACAAAAATTGCCCAAAAATGAACTCTAGTATAATGAAAGAGACAACATGTTAGTAAAAGCTTAGATCCCCACTATAATGAAAGAGACATAATGAAAGAGACAACATGTTAGTAAAAGCTTAGATCCCCACTATAATGAAAGAGACAACATGTTAGTAAAAGCTTAGACTATAATGAAAGAGACAACATGTTAGTAAAAGCTTAGATCCCCACTATAATGAAAGAGACAACATGTTAGTAAAAGCTTAGATCCCCACTATAATGAAAGAGACAACATGTTAGTAAAAGCTTAGATCCCCACTATAATGAAAGAGACAACATGTTAGTAAACGCTTAGATCCCCACTGTACTGGTCCTTCCCAAACAAAGTACAACAACACTATTAACAGCCAGATCATAACATTAGACGAGGTTGTGAAGCTTACTGTAGGCAGGAGCTCTGGATATCAAAGAGGTACAATTGATATGAGCTAAGAGGGTCGTGCTTGGTTTTTGGTCTATACTGTATACTGTATATTGTATACTGTATATTGTATATTGTATACTGTATATTGTATACTGTATATTGTATACTGTATATTGTATACTGTATATTGTATACTGTATATTGTATACTGTATATTGTATACTGTATATTGTATACTGTTTACTGTATACTGTATACTGTATATTGTATACTGTATATTGTATGCTGTATATTGTATATTGTATATTGTATACTGTATACTGTATATTGTATGCTGTATATTGTATATTGTATATTGTATACTGTATATTGTATACTGTATATTGTATACTGTATACTGTATATTGTATACTGTATATTGTATACTGTATACTGTATATTGTATACTGTATATTGTATACTGTTTACTGTATACTGTATACTGTATATTGTATACTGTATATTGTATGCTGTATATTGTATACTGTATATTGTATACTGTATATTGTATACTGTATATTGTATACTGTATATTGTATACTGTATATTGTATACTGTATATTGTATACTGTATACTGTATGCTGTATATTGTATATTGTATATTGTATACTGTATATTGTATACTGTATATTGTATACTGTATATTGTATGCTGTATATTGTATACTGTATATTGTATATTGTATATTGTATATTGTATATTGTATACTGTATATTGTATACTGTATACTGTATATTGTATACTGTATATTGTATACTGTATATTGTATACTGTATACTGTATATTGTATACTGTATATTGTATGCTGTATATTGTATATTGTATACTGTATATTGTATACTGTATATTGTATACTGTATATTGTATATTGTATACTGTATACTGTATACTGTATACTGTATATTGTATACTGTATATTGTATACTGTATATTGTATACTGTATATTGTATACTGTATACTGTATATTGTATACTGTATATTGTATACTGTATACTGTATATTGTATACTGTATATTGTATACTGTATATTGTATATTGTATACTGTATACTGTATATTGTATATTGTATACTGTATATTGTATACTGTATACTGTATATTGTATACTGTATATTGTATACTGTATATTGTATACTGTATATTGTATACTGTATATTGTATATTGTATATTGTATACTGTATATTGTATACTGTATATTGTATACTGTATATTGTATATTGTATACTGTATATTGTATATTGTATACTGTATACTGTATACTGTATATTGTATACTGTATATTGTATATTGTATACTGTATATTGTATACTGTATATTGTATACTGTATATTGTATATTGTATATTGTATACTGTATATTGTATACTGTATATTGTATACTGTATATTGTATGCTGTATATTGTATACTGTATATTGTATATTGTATATTGTATACTGTATATTGTATACTGTATATTGTATATTGTATGCTGTATATTGTATATTGTATACTGTATATTGTATACTGTATATTGTATACTGTATATTGTATACTGTATACTGTATGCTGTATATTGTATAATTGTATACTGTATATTGTATACTGTATATTGTATACTGTATATTGTATGCTGTATATTGTATACTGTATATTGTATGCTGTATATTGTATATTGTATACTGTATATTGTATACTGTATATTGTATACTGTATACTGTATATTGTATACTGTATATTGTATACTGTATATTGTATACTGTATATTGTATACTGTATATTGTATGCTGTATATTGTATACTGTATATTGTATACTGTATATTGTATGCTGTATATTGTATACTGTATATTGTATGCTGTATATTGTATACTGTATATTGTATATTGTATATTGTATACTGTATATTGTATACTGTATATTGTATATTGTATGCTGTATATTGTATATTGTATACTGTATATTGTATACTGTATATTGTATACTGTATATTGTATACTGTATACTGTATGCTGTATTGTATATTGTATACTGTATATTGTATACTGTATATTGTATGCTGTATATTGTATACTGTATATTGTATACTGTATATTGTATATTGTATACTGTATATTGTATACTGTATATTGTATACTGTATACTGTATATTGTATACTGTATAATATTGTATATTGTATATTGTATACTGTATATTGTATACTGTATGTATATTGTATACTGTATATTGTATACTGTATACTGTATACTGTATATTGTATACTGTATACATACTGTATATTGTATACTGTAGTATACTGTATATTGTATATTGTATACTGTATATTGTATACTGTATACTGTATATTGTATATTGTATACTGTATATTGTATACTGTATACTGTATATTGTATACTGTATATTGTATACTGTATATTGTATACTGTATATTGTATACTGTATATTGTATACTGTATACTGTATACTGTATACTGTATATTGTATATTGTATACTGTATATTGTATACTGTATATTGTATACTGTATATTGTATACTGTATACTGTATATTGTATACTGTATACTGTATATTGTATACTGTATACTGTATATTCATGTATTAATTTATTTTTGAGTTTCCTCGCTAGACCTCCATCAAGCTTACAAAAACACCCACTAGAGCCCCTTTCAAGATAAAGTTGTACATTTTTCGGTAGAAAAATTTCCCGGCCGACGGCCGGTTCCTTTTAAAATTAGAGGCTCGCTATCGCTCGCCAGGCAAAAATCGATACCTAAAGGGCACGAAAGGTCTTAATATTGACACCAAAATTAGGGGAAAGGTCTCAAAAATCGGCAAACTCACGGAACGAACGTCGTATAACCTTAAAACTAATATGCTAAACATGAGGGAGAAGGGGGTCCAGAAAAAGCGAGTAGTACCCCCCCCCCCCTCGATCCCCGCGGGTCATGCCAAACCAAAGTACAAAACATCGTCTTAATAATATTCTCAAATAAAGTCCTGCGTCACGGTATAGCCGGAGAGAGAGAGAGTTCAGGGGGGTCACCGCCTTTTGGTTTGTTTTATCTTTGTCTCCTCCTTTTCCTCAGTTTCCCTGGCTTTATCCATTCGGTCCCATTCAGCCAACTGTTTTAAGACGTTTATTCCATCCAGATGTCGATTTCTGCCTGGCGAGCGATAGCGAGCCAGCATTGTATGGAGAAATCCGGCTTCGCTGGAGACATTTTCCTATCGAAAAATTTACAAATTTAACTTGCTGTCAAAACAAAAATATATATATGCTGGCTCGCTACCGCTCGCCAGGGAAATATTGATACCTCGATGGGGGTAAACGTCTTAAAACAGTAGGCTGAATGGGGCCGAATGGATACAAGCCAAAGAGAGAGGGAGAGAAAGAGAAAAAAAGCGAGGTGGGCTCCCTTAAGAATGTTTGTTGCTTGCTACCCACGCCAGCTGTCCCCACGCCTGTCTGTCAGTGTGTGTGTGTGTGCCCCGTCCCTCAAGGCCAGTGACGGGTGACGCAGGCTGGGGTTCCATAATAACACACAGTCGGTACACAGTCAACAGTCGCCAGTTGTAAAGGTTCTATTTTAAGGATTCCCACACTATTCACACAATGGAGGCCAAAGGTAAACACAAACGAAAATTATATACATTTATTTACAAAAGAACAAATAGTTCATAAAGATAATTTAATTCCCAGAGACTCTTCCCAGGTCACAATCCCATAACTTCTAATTATGTAAATAATTGTAAGGTTACTCCCCAGTGATATAGAGGTTGAAGCTAGGTGGCGCAATTGCTAGGGGACCACAGGTTCGCCACGGAACGTCAAGGCGGTGGAGCCCCTGGACACACATAGAACAGGGAAGGGGACAACCTGGGAAGCCTCTTGATAGTGGGATGGTTGGATGCCTCTCTAGTCCGGCCCTTGACGAGAGTAGGATCCCTTATCAAAGAAAGGGAAAGTTATTAATAACACATAGAACCAGACTATTACCCGCATCCCCAACATAAAGACTAAACAAAAATAAAGAAAATAATTATGTGTTCACAGAACAGTACACACTATATTTAATTATTTATCTATATTTATACTTAACTATACTGAAATAACGTTATATTTAATTATTTATCTATATTTATACTTAACTATACTGAAATAACGTTATATTTAATTATTTATCTATATTTATACTTAACTATACTGAAATAACGTTATATTTAATTATTTATCTATATTTATACTTAACTATACTGAAATAACGTTATATTTAATTATTTATCTATATTTATACTTAACTATACTGAAATAACGTTATATTTAATTATTTATCTATATTTATACTTAACTATACTGAAATAACGTTATATTTAATTATTTATCTATTTATACTTAACTATACTGAAATAACGTTATATTTAATTATTTATCTATATTTATACTTAACTATACTGAAATAACGTTATATTTAATTATTTATCTATATTTATACTTAACTATACTGAAATAACGTTATATTTAATTATTTATCTATATTTATACTTAACTATACTGAAATAACGTTATATTTAATTATTTATCTATATTTATATACTTAACTATACTGAAATAACGTTATATTTAATTATTTATCTATATTTATACTTAACTATACTGAAATAACGTTATATTTAATTATTTATCTATATTTATACTTAACTATACTGAAATAACGTTATATTTAATTATTTATCTATATTTATACTTAACTATACTGAAATAACGTTATATTTAATTATTTATCTATATTTATACTTAACTATACTGAAATAACGTTATATTTAATTATTTATCTATATTTATACTTAACTATACTGAAATAACGTTATATTTAATTATTTATCTATATTTATACTTAACTATACTGAAATAACGTTATATTTAATTATTTATCTATATTTATACTTAACTATACTGAAATAACGTTATATTTAATTATTTATCTATATTTATACTTAACTATACTGAAATAACGTTATATTTAATTATTTATCTATATTTATACTTAACTATACTGAAATAACGTTATATTTAATTATTTATCTATATTTATACTTAACTATACTGAAATAACGTTATATTTAATTATTTATCTATATTTATACTTAACTATACTGAAATAACGTTATATTTAATTATTTATCTATATTTATACTTAACTATACTGAAATAACGTTATATTTAATTATTTATCTATATTTATACTTAACTATACTGAAATAACGTTATATTTAATTATTTATCTATATTTATACTTAACTATACTGAAATAACGTTATATTTAATTATTTATCTATATTTATACTTAACTATACTGAAATAACGTTATATTTAATTATTTATCTATATTTATACTTAACTATACTGAAATAACGTTATATTTAATTATTTATCTATATTTATACTTAACTATACTGAAATAACGTTATATTTAATTATTTATCTATATTTATACTTAACTATACTGAAATAACGTTATATTTAATTATTTATCTATATTTATACTTAACTATACTGAAATAACGTTATATTTAATTATTTATCTATATTTATACTTAACTATACTGAAATAACGTTATATTTAATTATTTATCTATATTTATACTTAACTATACTGAAATAACGTTATATTTAATTATTTATCTATATTTATACTTAACTATACTGAAATAACGTTATATACTCGCTAAAGAAAAGGAATGAACAGAAATCCTTATGTAAGCACTTTAAAAGAACCAAAGAAAATCACATAAATAATTAGAATGATAATTACCCACAAGTATTAGAGTTACAATTAATAAAGCCCCGCTAATACAGAACATTGCTGAAAGCTTATATAAAAGAACCAAAGAAAATCCTATAAATACTTAGAATGATTTTCTTTGGTTCTTTTATATAAGCTTTCAGCAATGTGCTGTATTAGCGGGGCTTTATTAATTGTAACTCATACTTGTGGGTAATTATCATTCTAATTATTTATGTGATTTTCTTTGTGTAAATGCGTGTGTGTGTGTGTGTGCGTGTGTGTGTGCTTGTGCGTGCGTGTATATGTGTGTGTATGTATGTTTGTGTTTGTATGTATGTGTGTGTGTTTGTGTGTGTGCATTCGCAGAACATCTCGAGAATTGATAAATCGATTTCGACAAGACTTTGCCACTCCCTTTAGTTTGTACTATACCCCCAAGGAACCCCATTAACTCTTAGTTAATATTGGATGATGCGCCCCCCCACCCCCACCTATCACTCTCCCCTCTAAAAATACACCCCCCCCCCCCATTCCCATCACCGCCACCAATTGCACCCTGATAGGTTTTTGTTCATTAATGATTGACTTCACATAACAGTTTTGGAAGTGATTGGGCTATCATACCCTTTTTGCCACCATATACCAGCTAGTAAGGTATAGCGTTATCAACTTTACCCAATGATTTTCAACACTTTTTCGTACTCTTTTTACCATCTCATACTAGTTAGAACGGCAAATCACTATCAATATACCCAATGATATTTTATACATTTTTTCCATACTCATACTAGTTAGAAAGGTAAATCACCATCAATATACCTAATGATCTTATATACCTTTTTCCATACTCTTGTTACCCTTTTATATCAGATAGAACGGTAAATCACCATCAATATACCCAATGATCTTGCATACCTTTTTTTTTCATACCCTTTCTACAGTATACCCTATATTTGTGACAGTGTAGAACAAACGCTGCGTCTCTGTGTCTGTACAAAGGAAATCAAGCAACAACAGGTCTAGTGACCCTTCTAGGCTGCTTGTCCTCCAAAACACTGACGATCAAATGTCCAAACAGTGGCTTAGAGTGGGTAAGGGAACATTGGAAAGGGAACTACTGCCCTGGAACTAATGTTCGTGGCAGGATTAGGAAGTTAGTAGGGGACAGATGGGTTAGTAACTGAGGGGAGGATAAAATAAGTTATTCATTTACAAACGCAGTCAGTCGCGGGTTTGATGCGAGATATTTGTCTAGGCGAAGTTTAAATGAATCAACGGTGCTGCAGTCTATAACATCTCGGGGAAGCCCATTCCATAAGTTGACAACTCGATTGAAGAAGACATTTTTAGCTTCGTGTGAGTTAAAAGATGTAGGTGGTGCAGATAGTAGCCAGGTATTTATATAGCCTGTGTACTTTGTATGCTGGGTGGTGTGTTAGGTACAGTATCTCTATCACATATGCCACTCACAGCCATATTCTCTCTCTCTCTCTCTCTCTCTCTCTCTCTCTCTCTCTCTCTCTCTCTCTCTCTCTCTCTCTCTCTCTCTCTCTCTCTCATACAAGATGTCCTAGATGAAACTCACAAATTGGATATGTGCGTGTGTGTTTAGAGTGCTTTCGTGGTGGGTGACTGCGTGCATGTGTGTGTGACTGCGTGCATGTGTGTGTTTGTGTGTTGTTGTCAAGCTACTACACTGCGCACTAGTAAATGAGCACTTCCAGGTGGTGGTGATCGTGTGACTGTGGAGGAAGAATTATAAAGGAGTAAGTCTCAGGGCGAAACAGTGAAGCCAATTTCCTCCGCTTTTATGTATTATATGTTACTGTATTATTCTATGCTTCCATTATTTGCGCTTATACTGCATATGTGAGACACTATGGTCAGTGTTAGCCAGATACGCCAATACCTGCCAGTCCTTTTCCTGGCTTCACGCAAAGATAGGTATACCCTCTAGCACGCTATCCCTCCCCATATTTAACCTCCTTGGTGGTGGGTGTATTGTATTGTGATGGTCAGGTTTGTTTGTTTTATCAGCTGTTGGAGTTGATAGGGTCGGAATAATAGCCGTGTTCTCTCTGTTATCATACTATATACACTGTTAGGGGGGGGTAGTACTCGGTTTTTAGGGACCCCCTTCTCCCTCATGTTTAGCATATTAGTTTTGAGGTTTTAACATTGTGCCGTTAGTTTGTCTATTTTAAGACCTTTCGCCCCATTTCTTCGTCAATGTTAAGACCTTTCGTGCCATTTAGGTGTCGCTTTTTTCATGGCGAGCGATAGCGAGCCCGTAATTTTAGAAGAAACCGGCCTTCGGCCGGAACATTTTCTACCGAAAAATTTACACATTTATCTTGAAAGGGGGTCTAGGGGGTGCTATTTATCTTGAAAGGGGGTCTAGGGGGTGCTATTTATCTTGAAAGGGGGTCTAGGGGTGCTATTTATCTTGAAAGGGGGTCTAGGGGGTGCAATTTGTCTTGAAAGGGGGTCTAGGGGGTGCTATTTATCTTGAAAGGGGGTCTAGGGGGTGCTATCTTGAAAGGGGGTCTAGGGGGTGCTATTTATCTTGAAAGGGGGTCTAGGGGGTGCTATTTATCTTGAAAGGGGGTCTAGGGGGTGCTATTTATCTTGAAAGGGGGTCTAGGGGGTGCTATTTATCTTGAAAGGGTCTAGGGGGTGCTATTTATCTTGAAAGGGGGTCTAGGGGGTGCTATTTGTCTTGAAAGGGGGTCTAGGGGGTGCTATTTATCTTGAAAGGGGGTCTAGGGGGTGCTATTTGTCTTGAAAGGGGGTCTAGGGGGTGCTATTTATCTTGAAAGGGGGTCTAGGGGGTGCTATTTGTCTTGAAAGGGGGTCTAGGGGCTGCTATTTATCTGGAAAGGGGGTCTAGGGGGTGCTATTTATCTTGAAAGGGGGTCTAGGGGGTGCTATTTCTAGCTTGATGGAGGTCTAGCGAGGACACTCAAAAATAAATAAATTAATAAATACATAGACCAAACACCAAGCAGTACCCCCTTAATAATCAGGGTTATTAAAAGGGTATGATATAGGTATTAAAAGGGTATGATATAGGTATATAATATTATTGGGTAATATTGATAATCATTTACCTTGCTATCCTTGTATTAGAGGGGTTTATTACCATCAATACAGTATGCCTTTAAATTGGTAGATTATTGTCACCACTTTCTAGGGTTTTATTTCTGGACCCCCTTCTCCCTAATGCTTGGCGATGTTAAGACCTTTCACTCCATTTCTTTGTCATATAAGACCTAATTTACGAGGGATCGGCCTTCGACCGGGACATTTTTCTACCGACAAACTACAAATTTATCTTGAAAGTGGGTCTAGGGGGTGTTTTTCTAAGCTTGATGGAGGTCTAGCAAGGAAACTAAAAAAATAAATGAATAGGAGAGAAAGAGAAAAAAGCAAGGTGGGCTCCCTTAAATCCACCAATATAACTTTAAATTGGTAGATTATTGACTCTAATGTTTGTATGTGGGTGAGGGTTGACATGGGGATTATTATTATTATTATTATCACACACACACACACACACACACACACACACACACACACACACACACACACACACACACACACATACATTCCCACTCACTCTATTATACCTGTGTTTTCTTACCACCTAGGCCGATTCATACTGTTCATCACGTCACTATCACATAACGTTACATCACCGTTCCGTCAATATTTCGTACACGTAATCCAACGGACCTGCTCACACCACACACCACGTCACTACCACGGGCCCGGGATGGATCGGTTCCGGCACGTCACGGATTCTCGGGAAGAATATATGTTAATAATGATGATAATACGTTATTCCAAACTCAGAAATACATCAGGATTACACTGGATAGGTCAATTCTACACATACTTGGGCCATATCATATAACTATTCAATAATTATATAGCTTAAGAACGAAATATTAATATTGACGTCGATAGGTCAGGTGAAGGGATTGAGATAAAGCCTTTACAACGGTACCTCGTATGTACTTTAGAAAAGTGTTGAGATGGGATAAACTGTGTTGGAAAGAGAGGAAGCTGTTGGAGTGGCTTTGTTATGACGTGACGTTGCCGAGCTGAACCGGTGCCGAGACGTTACTGGTAGTCCGGGCTTCCCCGACCGTTGACGGTTGGGGATCAGTTACCTTCTGGTTGCCGTAGAGAGCAGACTGCTGCTATTTGGAGTGATATCATGGATGAAAAATTGATTGAAATGGTTCGTGCATACAATGAGCTTTATGATACGACAAATAGGGGGTACTGTGACCACCACTTGAAGGAAAGAATATGGACTCGTATAGGAGAGGATATAAACAAAACAGGTAAGAACGCTGTATGTATGTATATACTCCGGCACATACCCCATTGTTGGGGGTAGCCGACTCGAGCCAGAACCCGAACAGAAACAACATTTAAAGTTCCTATTCTCCAGGTCCGGGACCACTTTCGCGATCCCTAGCCCGTTCGGTTTGACACCTAACGCCATCTGGATCCTGTGGTGGTACTAAAGTAGAAGCACATACACACATTTTGGAGATTAGGCTACGGTCGAGAGGCTATCTTATCACTGCCTGTTACTAGTGTAATCGTATACTGTACACTGTCTAATGGTAATGTGACGTCGGATAGGTTGGGAGGGAGCTATCCTGACCTGGATTCGAACCCACTCACCCCAGGTATGTGTGGGAGAGTTGGGCATCGTAATCACTCCGAGTGGTTACAGTACCCAACTCTCCCACACATAGCCTACCCGGGGTGAGTGGGTTCGAATCCTGCCCGTATACATCATTTTAGAGGGTGGTTCCCATTTGTAGATTAATGTAATTTTCGCACAGGATGTGTAGGCCTATTATTATGTCGTTAGTACATTCAGTAATTCGTTATTATTTTCCTGTAATTTATTGATTCAATGCGGGGTTTTTTCAGCTGGGTTATTTCACTCACCTTACTTGTTTATTTATTAATTAATTTATTAATTATCTTTATGAGAAATTATACACATTTATTGGAGTATTAGGGCGGCAGTCCCTTCCGATATGGTGACGAAACGTCCTGTAATGTTTGAATATCCCAAAAGACACATTGAGCTTATGTCAGAATAGGCTACACATGTGAACATTGTACTAATCCGCGAGCGGGTACAGTCGGCCAAATAAGTCTGTGTATCCGCTGTCATTACGCTTCGCTCGCTGTGTGCTGTATTAAGGGGGGTCACCGTTTTTTTTTTATCTTTCTCTCCTTTTCTCTCTTTCCCTGGCTTGTATCCAATCGGCCCCATTCAGTCAACTGTTTTAAGACGTTTATCCCCATCCAGGTGTCAATTTCTTCCTGGCGAGCGATAGCGAGCCGGCATTGTATGGAGAAATCCGGCTTCGCCGGAGAAAATGTTCTATCGAAAAATGTACAAATTTAGCTTGCTGTCAAAACAAAAATATATATATGCTGGCTCGCTACCGCTCGCCAGGAAAATATTGACACCTGGACGGGAATAAACGTCTTAAAACAGTAGGCTGAATGGGACCGAATGGATACAAGCCAAAGAGAGAGGGAGAGAAAGAAAAACACGCGAGGGTGGGCTCCCTTAATGTCTCTCAGATGTTGAATCGGGTGTGTAAAGGTAGGAATATGTTTGTATAATCTCACTCGAAACGATGAAATACAGTTTAGATAGGCTAGTGTTATTACCAATTATTGATCAGAATATACTTGGTGCTGAGACATCATCACTTATGTGGCCGACTGTATCATGTCCATAACCTAATGTATATATTTGCAGTTATTAGGCTATTTTAGCAGTAGATTGAACCCCTTGTGTACCGTTGACATCCTTGTTATTGTATGCTGGCTACTGCTAAGCGATTTTATTCAGTTTAGGAAAGGTCTCGAGCAATATTACAAGGCTTCGAACTATCTCAAATCATCCCATTACCTACCACAGATCCTTCCAAAGCTGCATAAAATCGTCTAAATATAGCTAGAATAATATGTAACAGACGTCGCTCGTACAGAAAGGGTTAACAAATCAAATATAAATAAAAGGCACGGTTCCGTGTCAGTTGAACCAGTGCCACTTTAACCAGTGCTAACTCAACCAGTGACCATTTTAACCAGTAACCTAACCTAACCTAACCTACTGGTTAAAATGGTCACTGGTTGAGTTAGCACTGATTAAAGTGGCACTGGTTCGACTGACCTGTCACCAAAAGGCACACGTAGGTAATTTTCATGTTATCCTTGCATCATTGCAATACTACCTATAGTAGGATACATTCTAAAAATTTGTTTCTTCCTTCACTAGGGAAAGAGACCAAGGTGAGATGGATTTCCTTGCGCGATCAGTATCGAAGATACGTTAGGAAGAATGCCCTTAAAGGTATTCAGGAACCAACAGGCAAAACAAGGCACAAGTACGCCGATGAAATGGCCTTTGTCAAGCCTTTTCTGCGTGGGGTAGACAAACTGACTCATGTAGAAGATGATGAAGTAAGTGAGGCTAGTGAGGACTGTATAGCTATAGAGGAGGACGATGTGTTGCAGGTACCACCAAAGAAGCAGAGGTGTAGCGATGGTGGAGACGAATCATTTACGGAAGAGAAGTGGCCAGTACAAGAAAACCAATGTGAAGCCATAAAGAAATCAGTGCGCATTCCATTACAAAGAATCGTGAAGCCACCTGAAACATGTTCATCTTGGTCAATGCAGTATAATACAGTGGATAAAGCTTCAACTGGATCAATGAAGTATAATGCAGTGGATAATACTTCTGGATTAATGAAGTATAATGCAGTGGATAATGCTTCTTCGGGATTAATGAAGTATAATACAGTGGATAAAGCTTCATCTGGATTAATGAAGTATAATACAGTGGATAACGTTTCTTCTGGATTAATGAAGTATAATACAGTGGATAACGAGAAGGATGAAAAGCCTAATAATCCCGTTGACTTGTTCTTTCAAACCATGGCTGCCACAGTGAAGAGGTTTTCCCCCTACAACCAAAATGTGTGCAAAACCAAAGTGTTCTCGGTCGTGTCTGAATTGGAGATGGAGCAAATTTTAGAGTTTTTGCCACCAACTGCAACGACACCGTAATATTATCTACCGCCATCTTCATTTAAGGAGGGTCACAGGCTTTTTTGTTATCTTTCTCTCCTTTTCTCTCTTACCCTGGCTTGTATCCATTCGGCCCCATTCAGCCAACTGTTTTAAGACGTTTATCCCCATCCAGGTGTCGATTTCTTCCTGGCGAGCGAAAGCGAGCCAGCATTGTATGGAGAAATCCGGCTTCGCCGGAGAATTTTTTAGCTTGCTGTCAAAACAAAAATTTATATATGCTGGCTCGCTGCCGCTCGTCAGGAAAATATTGACACCTGGATGGGGGTAAGCGTCTTAAAACAGTAGGCTGAATGGGGCCGAATAGATACAAGCCAAAGAGAGAGGGAGAGAAAGAGAAAAATAGCGAGGTGGGCTCCCTTAAACCCCTTGAGGACCATTATTTCGTGTTGCTAGTTTTATTTTGACCATTATTATATTACTTTATTCAGGTTAGGAAGGGTGTGTGGAAGTAGGAGGGTTCTGATAGTCTAGTCTACAGATTAGGAAGGGTGTGTGGAAGTAGGAGGGTTCTGATAGTCTAGTCTACAGATTAGGAAGGGTGTGTGGAAGTAGGAGGGTTCTGATAGTCTAGTCTACAGATTAGGAAGGGTGTGTGGAAGTAGGAGGGTTCTGATAGTCTAGTCTACAGATTAGGAAGGGTGTGTGGAAGTAGGAGGGTTCTGATAGTCTAGTCTACAGATTAGGAAGGGTGTGTGGAAGGCCGAGGGTTCTGATAGTCTACAGATTAGAAGGGTGTGTGGAAGTCCGAGGGTTCTGATAGTTTAGTCTACAGATTAGGAAGGGTGTGTGGAAGTCCGAGGGTTCTGATAGTCTAGTCTACAGATTAGGAAGGGTGTGTGGAAGTAGGAGGGTTCTGATAGTCTACAGATTAGGAAGGGTGTGTGGAAGTCCGAGGGTTCTGATAGTCTAGTCTACAGATTAGGAAGGGTGTGTGGAAGTAGGAGGGTTCTGATAGTCTAGTCTACAGATTAGGAAGGGTGTGTGGAAGTAGGAGGGTTCTGATAGTCTACAGATTAGGAAGGGTGTGTGGAAGTCCGAGGGTTCTGATAGTCTAGTCTACAGATTAGGAAGGGTGTGTGGAAGTCCGAGGGTTCTGATAGTCTACAGATTAGGAAGGGTGTGTGGAAGTCCGAGGGTTCTGATAGTCTACAGATTAGGAAGGGTGTGTGGAAGTAGGAGGGTTCTGATAGTCTACAGATTAGGAAGGGTGTGTGGAAGTCCGAGGGTTCTGATAGTCTAGTCTACAGATTAGGAAGGGTGTGTGGAAGTCCGAGGGTTCTGATAGTCTACAGATTAGGAAGGGTGTGTGGAAGTCCGAGGGTTCTGATAATCTACAGATTAGGAAGGGTGTGTGGAAGTCCGAGGGTTCTGATAGTCTACAGATTAGGAAGGGTGTGTGGAAGTCCGAGGGTTCTGATAGTCTACAGGTTAGGAAGGGTGTGTGGAAGTCCGAGGGTTCTGATAGTCTACAGATTAGGAAGGGTGTGTGGAAGTAGGAGGGTTCTGATAGTCTACAGATTAGGAAGGGTGTGTGGAAGTCGCAGGGTTCTGATAGTCTTTGCCCATATTCCTACAGATCCTTCCAAAGCTGTTTAAAATCGTCTGATGATATTCAGAATACACTTTATTCAGATTAGGAAGGGTGTGTGGAAGTCCGAGGGTTCTGATAGTCTACAGATTAGGAAGGGTGTGTGGAAGTAGGAGGATTCTGATAGTCTACTGTCAAAACACATCACGATCCCTTACCCCTTCAGCACCATGACGCCTTTTTACCTTTGATTCTGGCTAACATTAGATGATTTTATACAGTTTAAGAAGGACCTGTGTTACTGAGAGGGTTTATTGAGATGGTATTTACCCATTTGAGTCGTCTAGGAAGATCACAAACTAAAGAAAAGCGTCGAATGGTAACCAGAATAGGGTGGGAATTACGTCATGGGGGTGAAAGGGTTAAGGGATTAGAAGGATATTGCTCACGCCCATACAACAATTAGAAGGATATTGCTCACGCCCATACAACAATTAGAAGGATATTGCACACGCCCATACAACAATTAGAAGGATATTGCACACACCCATACAACAATTAGAAGGAATTGCACACGCCCATACAACAATTAGAAGGATATTGCACACACCCATACAACAATTAGAAGGATATTGCACACACCCATACAACAATTAGAAGGATATTGCACACACCCATACAACAATTAGAAGGATATTGCACACACCCATACAACAATTAGAAGGATATTGCACACGCCCATACAACAATTAGAAGGATATTGCACACGCCCATACAACAATTAGAAGGATATTGCACACACCCATACAACAATTAGAAGGATATTGCACACACCCATACCCAATGCTCTGTAGCGTTATAGCCTAAGTGTATAGAATAAAAGATTGAATTATTGCTGTTACTTTAATACTCACCTTAGGCTTATAGGGAGATGGGCGTATTTATGTCTTCATTTGTTTCTTTTACAATTGTTTTCCCCTCCCTAGACCTCCATCAAGCTTAAAATAACATCCCCTAGACCCCCTTTCAAAATATATTTGTACATACAGAAAAAATTTCCGGCCTAAGGCCGGTTCCTTCTAAAATTATAGGCTCGCTATCGCTCGCCAGGAAACAATCGACACCTAAATGGCACGAAAGGTCTTAAAATTGATAAAGAAATGGGGTGTAAGGTCTTAAAATCGCCAAACTAATGGGCCGAACGTCTTAAAATCTCAAAACTAATATGCTAAACATGAGGGAGAAGGGGGTCCTGAAAACCCAGCCCATCTCCCCATACAATACCGTACCGGTGACGTGTTCTTCAATTGATATCAGGTACATTGAGAAAACTGTATGAACCTTAATTAATAGCGATAGCCAAGAAGATTGAGATACCGTAGTCTGTAGCCTTTTAATAGATAAGCGTCCTTCCTAAACTGAATAATATCGTTAAGTTATTACTCCAGAATATAATTAAAATGTCACCGATATTGAACGGGTTAAGGGGAGGTTTTTAGTTGATTCCCTAGACTTCCATCAAGCTTAAAATTACTCCCCCTTGACCCCCTTTCAAGATAAATTTGTAAATTTTTCGGTAGAAAAATTTCCCGGCCGAAGGCCGGTTCCCCTTAAATTACAGGCTCGCTATCGCTCGCCAGGAAAAAATCGACACCTAAATGGCACGAATGGTCTTAAAATTGACAGAAATAGGGCGAGGGTTCTTAAAATCGCCAAACGAATGGGGCAAGTGTCTTTAAATCTCACAAGCAATGGGGCTAAACATGAGGGAGAAAGAGGTTCAGAAAACAATCCTCCAGGTGGAAATCTCCCCTTAAACACACTTGACAGTCTTTTAGGGAAATGGCCTCCCGAAAAGTGGTTACATTTGAGGTCTCGCTCTACTGTATTTATTTGTGTATATTATTTGATCTTGTTTATAAATTTGTTTTGCAATTATTTAAATGTATTCCTCGACATTCGGAAATACTATAGTCTATTCACTGTAAGTAGGCGAGAAATCATGACCTCTATCCTCTGTAACTCAAATAGGGCTTGAGCAAATGGGCTGTACATTTTCACATATATTCCTTGACTAACTCTTCCCAAATGGTGGACATATTAGCTCGATTACACTAGTCGTTTTTGAGTTACTGAGGTTAGTGGTAAAGATTTTTGAGTTACTGAGGTTAGTGGTAAAGATATCTCGCCTACTTACAGCGAATAGACTATAGAAAATGTCACTTCAGCTCCTTGTACCGGGTCCAGTATTCAACTTCAACTTCTGTCTTCAAGCTTTGTGTTCCCATAAGCGCTCCTCTTTGGAGTTTAAGGCCAGATTTCCACTTGAGGGAGAGGGATTTTTTTCTTGACCCCTTTCTCCCTCATGGTTAGCCCCATTGCTTTTGATATTATAAGACGTTCGCCCCATTAGTTTGGCGATTTTAAGAACTTTTGCCCCATTTCTGTCAATTTTAAGACTTCGTGCCATTTAGATGTCGATTTTTCCTGGCGAGCGATAGCGAGCCTGTAATTTAAGAGGAACCGGCCTTCGGCCGGGAAATTTTTCTACCGAAAAATGTACAAATTTATCTTGAAAGTGGGTCTAGGGGGCTGTAATGTTAAGCTTGATGGAAGTCTAGCGAACTAACTAAAAACCTCCCCTTAAATCCTCTTCATCTAACAACATTGGCTAATTCCTTGAACGTGACTACAGTGCGTTGTTATGTGTGCGATTAGTTTGCTTGGGAAGCAGATTAACTTGCTCATGTAGTAATGTACACCCTATGTGGTGGAGTGTGTTCTTTTATTTATACATAATTATTTTATTTAATGCGCTGTTTCCACATAGCGATTTTGATTAGTTGTTTTGTCTTTTGACTGTGTTCGTATACGTTTTGGTTTGTTTATTTTGATTAGTTGTTTTGTCTTTTGACTGTGTTCGTATACGTTTTGGTTTGTTTATTTTGATTAGTTGTTTTGTCTTTTGACTGTGTTCGTATACGTTTTGGTTTGTTTATTTTGATTAGTTGTTTTGTCTTTTGACTGTGTTCGTATACGTTTTGGTTTGTTTATTTTGATTAGTTGTTTTGTCTTTTGACTGTGTTCGTATACGTTTTGGTTTGTTTATTTTGCAAGTTTTACATTATAAAAGAGCAATTAAGGGCAGATTTGTATGCATTAGTACTTATTTGTTCATTTATTTATTTATTATTTTTAGTTTTCTCCCAACAGTTCCATCAACCTTAAAATAATACCCCCAAGACATAAATGTGTACATTTTTCGGTAGAAAAATGTCCCGACCGAAGACCGGTTCCTCCAAAATTACACTCACTATCGCTTGCCAGGAAAAATGTGAAACCTAAATGGCACAAAGGGTAAACAAAATTGCCAAACTAATGGGGCTAAACATGAGGGAGAAGGGTGCCCAGACCAAAAAATAAAAATAAAATAATAATAAAAATAAAAAAAAATTAATCCCCCTTAACCCGTACGGTACCGGGGACATCCTTTTTATTGTGTTCTGGTAACTATTAGACTTTTATTCAGCTTAGGAAGGACCTCTAGCAATAATAAGGCTTAACACTATCTCCACCAACCCTTTTAATTACCGCAGATCCTTCCTAAGCTGCAAAATATCGTCTGAATATAGCTAGAATAAAATGGAAAAGACGTCGCTGGTACTCAAAGGGATAATGCTAGTAAATATTAGGGTGAACCTATGAGGCGCCATTCCTACTCGGAGGTTGAGGCACGAACTGAACGGAATGGTGACGTGACGTGAATGTACGGTACGGTTAACGGTACATTGACGTGCTGTGATGTGATTGTACGGTACGGTTGACGGAACAGTGACGTGACGTGATGGTGACTGGATGAATAGTGTGAATCGGTTCAATAGAATAATACCAGCTACACCACATCTACACCTTAATTGCCGACTTGCGAGTTTCGTTCTTTAAGAAAGTTGGAGTAGTAGACAACGATATTTAGCAGAATTACCAGCTAAAATACGGTTGTAGTTCATTTATAAATACATAAAACCCAATTTAACATACTCTTTAGCCATCAGAAACCTACATAATTATTCCATTTCTGTTTAATATCGATGTCTACAGCTCCAACTTCCTTATAGCCTGAAACCTGTGTGTACGTGGTGTGTGAGAAGGTGTACACAGCATCACTAACCTGCATATATACACACCTACATCCATACTTACCTACCTTCATAACACACCTACCTATCTACCTACCTACACACCTATCTACTTACCTACCTTCATAACACACCTACCTATCTACCTACCTACACACCTACATCCATACTTACCTACCTTCATAACACACCTACCTATCTACCTACCTACCTACACACCTACATCCATACTTACCTACCTTCATAACACACCTACCTATCTACCTACCTACACACCTACATCCATACTTACCTACCTTCATAACACACCTACCTATCTACCTACCTACACACCTACATCCATACTTACCTACCTTCATAACACACCTACCTATCTACCTACCTACACACCTACATCCATACTTACCTACCTTCATAACACACCTACCTATCTACCTACCTACACACCTACATCCATACTTACCTACCTTCATAACACACCTACCTATCTACCTACCTACACACCTACATCCATACTTACCTACCTTCATAACACACCTACCTATCTACCTACCTACACACCTACATCCATACTTACCTACCTTCATAACACACCTGCCTATCTACCTACCTACACACCTACATCCATACTTACCTACCTTCATAACACACCTACCTATCTACCTACCTACACACCTACATCCATACTTACCTACCTTCATAACACACCTACCTATCTACCTACCTACCTACACACCTACATCCATACTTACCTACCTTCATAACACACCTACATTCATACATACACACCTACCTACCTACCTACCTACACACACACACACACACACACACACTTTTTATTTTCAGCTCATGAGGCTGCCATTCTTTAATAAACCGTTTATTATTATTATTATTATTATTATTATTACACACACACACACACACAGGCCGGAAGTGTTTGCTATAGAGCGGAGGCTAAAGGATGTAAGCTTTGTATAGGCTACCTTAAGGGAGCCCACCTCGTGTTTTTTCTCTGTCTCCTCCTCTCTCTCTGAGTTGTATCCATTCAGCCTACTGTTTTAAGACTTGTATCCCCATCCAGGTGTCGATTTTATCCTGGTGAGCGGTAGCAAGCCAGCATATTATTTAATATGTGTTTGACAGCAAGCTAAATTTGTAAATTTTTCGATAGACAAATTTCTCCGGCAAAGCCGGATTTCTCCATAAAATGCTGGCTCTCTATCGCTCTCCAGGAAGATATTGACACCTGGATGGGGATGAACGTCTTAAAACAGTATGTTAAATGGGACCCAATGGATACAAGCCAGAGAAAGAGAGAAATTTAAAAGGAGATAAAACAAAGTAGGTCACCCCCCTTAAGTGTGTGTGAGGCACGGTATGGAGTTGTACCGGTGAATTAATCTTACATTAATGTTAAATGATTGGATATGCATGTATGTATGTTTGTCTGTCTTGATAGCATAATGGTTAGTGCACTGAACTTCGGTGTGAGATCCCAGGTTCGAATCCTTGAAGTGCCACATGTATTCATTAGTTTCATTTATTTCATTAATTAGATTTATTTGTAAGTTAATTGGTGGGTTGGTGATAATATGAATTCAATACACCACTCTATTAAACTGTCTTATCAACACTCTGAAGATCATGTCGTGGTTTGACAGTTTATTTTGACTGGCATTATACGATTTCATACAGCTTAGGAGGGATCTGTGGGCATGAAAAGGGTGACAAATATCTCGCTGATCCCTCTGACTGCCATATATCCTCCTGAAGGGAAGGCAGACCGTATTTCTGGACCCCCTTCTCCCTAATGTTCAGCCCCACTATTTTTGAGATTATAAGATGTTCGGCCCATTAGTTTGGCGATTTTAACACCTTTTGCCCCATTTCGTTGTCAATTTTAAGACCTTTCGTGCCATTTAGGTGTCGATTATTTCCTGGCGAGCGATAGCGAGTCTGCCATTTTAAGAGGAACCAAGGCCGGACATTTTTCTACCGAAAAATTTATAAATTTATCTTGAAGGGGGGTCTAGGGGGTGTTTTTCTAAGCTTGATGGAGATCTAGGGAGGAAACTAAACAAATATATGAATAAATGAATTAATAGACCCAACAAACGGTCAGTCTCCCCTTAATCTGAATAAAAGCGTCTAATTATAGCCAGACACATTAAATAAATATGCGTAATTGTATTATGACATTATTAAGGGGAGATCTCCACTTAAGGATATTTTTTCTTGACCCCTTTCTCCCTCATGTTTATCCCCATTGCTTTTGATATTATAAAACGTTTGCCCCATTAGTTTAGCGATTTTAAGAACTTTCACCCCATATTAAGACCTTTCGTGCCATTCAGGTGTCAATTTTATCCTGGCGAGCGATAGCGAGCCTGTAATTTAAGAGGAACCGGCCTTCGGCCGGGACATTTTTCTACCGAAAAATGTACAAATATATCTTGAAAGGGGGTCAAGGGGGTGTAATTTTAAGCTTGATGGAGGTCTAGGGAACAAACTAAACACCTCCCCTTAAGGTAGTAGTGGTGTAGTGATGATTATTACCTGTTGTGGTTCTAACAGCAGTAGCCCACTTTTGATACAGGTCAGTGATACAGGTCAGTGATACAGGTCAGTGATACAGGTCAGCCATACAACACTTATCTGCTCATCTAACTAGCATTTCCGACTGGGGCAGAGATAACCTTGTGGCCTTTAAGGGGAGGTTTTTAGTTGATTCCCTAGACTTCCATCAAGCTTAAAATTACTCCCCCTAGACCCCCTTTCA
The DNA here is from genome assembly GCA_032716605.1 of Paralithodes platypus. NCBI lineage: Eukaryota > Metazoa > Arthropoda > Malacostraca > Decapoda > Lithodidae > Paralithodes > Paralithodes platypus. Next base: position 43,451,593 of record CM064507.1, read on the forward strand.
AGATAAATTTGTGCATTTTTCGGTAGAAAAATGTCCCGGCTGAAAGCCGGTTCCTCTTATATTACAGGCTCGCTATCGCTCGCCAGGATAAAATCGACACCTACATGGCACGAAAGGTCTTAAAATTGACAGAAATAGGTCGAAAGTTCTTAAAATCGTCAAAATAATGAGGCGAACGTCTTAAAATTAGAAAAGCAATGGAGCTAAACATGAGGGAGAAAGGAGTCAAGAAAAAAATCTCTGAAGTGGATATCTCCCCTTAATGCTTCCAACACCCAATTTCTCCATCTATGTACCCGTCGTGAACTCCCAGCGGACTATCCCTTATACTTCAACAATACAAAAATCAACCCTTCATCTTCTCTCAGTATTCTTGGTGTCTCTTTTTCTTCTGCTCTCTCTTGGAAGGGCCATATTACCAGTATTGCTAGGGCAGCCTCCCAGAAACTGTGAGTGCTCAACCGCCTCAGGGGGTTCTTTACCCCTGCACGGCTTTTTGCTCTGTACAGGGTCACAGTGCGTCCTTGTATTGAGTATTATTCACATGTGTGGGGAGGATCATCTCACACCGCACTGCTAGACAAAGTAGAGAGGAAAGCCTTTCGTATCATTAACTCCCGTCCACTCACCGACTCTGCAATCTCTCTCTCTCTTCGCCGCAATGTTGCATCTCTCTCGCTATTCTATCGCTACTACTATAATCAGTGGTCCTCAGAGCTCTCCCAGTGTATACCACCTCCTCTACATAGGTTACGTAGTACCCGTCTTTCAACACAATCCCACCCCTACTCTGTGCAACTCTCCAACTCAAGAGTGAAACGATACTCCCAATCGTTCTTCAAATCAACAGCTAAGCTCTGGAACTCTCCCTGAATCCATCTTTCCCTCATCCTATGACTTAAATTGCTTCAAACTCCGTGTGTCCAGGTATTTTGGCTCGACGGTTCCTTGATTTTGGCCCTGTCACTCTTTCAACTATGGGGGAGGCACTCGTCACAGGCAGTGTTGCCGTTTGTCTCCCTCTTCCACATAGAAAACAAAAAATATATATATATACTGTATATACCGTATATATATAAACAACATACAGGTACTGTGTTGTGTTCCATAACCATACCTACACAAACACACCTCTCTCTCTCTACACACACACACACACACACACACCACTGTATACCCCCCACACACATACACGCACCAGTCTAACCCCCCCCCCCCCTCCCCACACACACACAGACACATACATACACTAATATACCGGTACTGCTGTTTTGATGTTGACTGGGTGATTGACTGATTGACGTACTGACTGAATAACTTACTGATATTCTAAAAAAGTACATGCAATTGACTGCCTGAGAGAGAGAGAGAGAGAGAGAGAGATGTACCTGCCTGATTAACTGACCACCTGAATGACAGACTGACCTCACTGTAAACATTGTATGTTTATATGTAGTAAAATATGTATCTATATATATATATATATATATATATATATTGCCCGACGAACGAACCTTCCCGTATATATATATATATATATATATATATATATATATATATATATATATATATATATATTTATATATATATATATATATATATATATTATAATATATACAGTATAATATATATATACTGTATATATATATATATATATATAATATTTTCGATTGTCTGTGTGTGTGTGTGTCTGTTTTTAATAGGCGGCCGCAGTTTTGGACCTGGGGAGCTGAAACATTGCATGTGGGTGTCAATTGACCTGGGTCAGGTCATAGAGGGGGCGAGGCCACGATCGGAGGTCGTTTCGAGGCCGAAATTGAAAAAAGAAAATGAAAAAAATTGCCGTTTGGGGCAGAAGGAGGCCTCCGATCGAAAAGGTGTATGGAACGAAAGTTGTTCGCAGCCCCCCAAAATGGGGGTACGGATGAGGTCAGATCCAAAATCGGTGGTCATTCAGCGGCCGAAATCGAGGTCGCCGTTTAATGAGACACAGGGAGGTCGAGGCCGGTGATTATGGTAGTAGTAGTATTGTGATGATTGTGGTAGTAGTGATTGATGATGGTGATTATGGTAGTAGAATTTAAACCCGGGCAACGCCGGGTACCCCTGCTAGTATATATATATATATATATATATATATATACTGTATATATATATATATATATATATATATATATATATATATACTGTATATACACACACATTTTCAATCGTTTAGGTTTGCTTATTTGAACTGGGCGACCGATCAATTGCCTCTGTGACATGTCAATAATACATGTCCTGTAATTGCTTTTGCATAACTATATTCAAGTAACTAGAGATTAACACCACTAATTAATTGGATATAGTTATGCAAGAGTAATTATAGGAAATGTATTTATGACTTAACACCTAGTGGCCCTGATCTATTTGGGTCAGAGCACGGAGTTTATAAAAGACCATTTTTGATAGTTTGGAACAGTCGGTTACACACAAGATTTTAATGAACACTGGTCGACCAATGGAAATCTGTATAGACGGAGGTAAATCGCGATAACATTATGTATAGTCAGCTCGTAAACTTAGTGATGAATGTAGTGAATGTATGACAAAAGTTAAATGGCTCGTGACGAACCCCAGATGTGTATATTGGGTTAAACGGGTTACCGTAATCGACTGAGCCCTCGAAGTAGAGATTATCATCACTATAGTCCGTTCATTCTAGGTGGGCAGACATCGTAGTCACTAACCTCTGTAACTCAAAAAGCGCTATAGCAAATGAGCTGTCAATTTCCACACCTATTCCCTAGCCAAGTCTTCCTATGTGGTAGATATGTTAGCTCGATTACTATAGTCCGTTTTGAGTTATGAGAGGTTATAGGTTACGATCTCTGCCCAACCTAGAATGAACTGACTATAGTTAACTGAATATAGTATTGCAAGAATAATTATACATGTATGTATGTATGTATATACTAAGGCACATATCCAATAGCTGGGGGTGGCCGACTCTAGTAATTATAGAACATGTATTAGTGACATGTATTAGTGACATGTTGCACCTTTCTAATGTATACTAACTAATAGGCAGGTCACACGAGCTCTGTTGACAAAGTGTTCTGGATTTTGGTGTGAGTTAGGACCAACACACTCACTCAATCTCACTCTCTCACACACACACTCTCACACACACTTTCTCACACACACACACACACCTACCTCGCTGTTGCTGTGTTCTCCTCTTTAACCAGGAACGGTATTGATTCTCTGACGTACAGGCGCTCTCTCTCTCTCTCTCTCTCTCTCTCTCTCTCTCTCTCTCTCTCTCTCTCTCTCTCTCTCTCTCTCTCTCTCTCTCTCTCTCTCTCTCTCTCTCTCTCTCTCTCTCTCTCTTGCTCGCTCGCTCGCTCTCTCTCTCTCTCTCTCTCTCTCTTTGGATATTATATTAACCCGACACTGTTAATGATGTGTATAATATCTCTATCCTTTACATTTGGATAGCCCACCTCTCTGCCTTCGATTTATAATCACCTTTTTGTTTTATTGCCTTTGTATAATCTATCTTATGTGTGTGCCAGGCCAGTGTTGAGGAAAATACGCTTGTGTTTTGTTTTCCTATGTACAGTATATGGAGGAAACAAAAGACAAAGTTGCCTGTAACAATTGCCCCCCCTCCCCCAAGGTTGAAGGAGTGATAGAGAACCAAACTCAAGGTACGTTAGAGGTAATTTAGGTGTGTTGACAAGAAGTGAGGTGTGCTTGTTAAGTATAGTGAAATTAATATTATTCATATAGGATGAGAGGAGGTGTTTGTGAGAGTTAGCTGGTTTACAGTATTGGAAGTGATACCGGTTTCATTCAATTGATTTATCTTTTTTTATGATGTTTCAATTGTGCACTCAATATGTATACCGTCTGAATGTGTTTGCTTTTATTATACTTTTATAAACTCTTTGTATAGCCTACGTTTTTGTCTGTGTGTGTATGGGGATATAAGGCAAAGCTGCCTGTATTAACCTGCCTCGTTACCGTATTCATGACCGTAATCCTTTCTTCCCCTACCTTCTCTCTCTCTCTCTCTCTCTCTCTCTCTCTCTCTCTCTCTCTCTCTCTCTCTCTCTCTCTCTCTCTCTCTCTCTCTCTCTCTCTCTCTCTCTCTCTCTCTCTCTCTCTCTCTCTCTCTCTCTCTCTCTCTCTCTCTCACACACCTGTGCCGCGCACGGATTGACCCCCCCCCCCCCCCCGGTGACGTCAGAGCTCCGGGAGAGACCTAACACGTGGACAGAGCGTGGGGTGGGCGTTGCGCGGTGTGACGTCAAGGGTGAGGTCATGCAACCCTCGCACCCTACACCAGCCCAGCCCAGCCCAGTACACCGCCCTAACCTGACCTGACCCTTACCTATAGCAATGATGGGCGGGCAGTGAGAGAGACAGAGAGAGAGAGAGACAGAGACCGACAGAGAAAGACAGAGACATGTGAGAGAGAGAGACACACACACACAAAGAGGAACACAATACACACACAGACACTATTAAATATGATTTCCTAACCTTTATTTACACACACACACACACATATGATTTCCTAACCTTTATTTACACACACACACACACACACACACACACACACACACACACACACACACACACACACACACACACACACATATGATTTCCTAACCTTTATTTATTCCCTACACACACACACACACACACACACACACACACACACATACACACACACACACACACACACACACACACTCACACACACACATACACTCACACACACATGATTTCCTAACCTTTATGTATTCCCTACACACACACACACACACACACACGTTTATCCCCATCCAGGTGTCAATATTTTCCTGGCGAGCGGTAGCGAGCCAGCGTGTATATATTTTTGTTTTGACAGCAAGCTAAATTTGTAAATTTGAAATCCGGCTTCGCCGGATTTCTCCATACAATGCTGGCTCGCTATCGCTCGCCAGGAAGAAATCGACACCTGGATGGGGATAAACGTCTTAAAATAGTTGGCTGAATAGGGCCGAATGGATAAAAAACAAAGAGAGAGGGAGAGAAAGATAAAAAAAAAGCAAGGTGGGCTCCCTTAAATGGTACGGTACCGACTGAGGTGATATCCACTACTATGCACCCACTGGAATCTGTATCGAACCCGGAGATAAGACAGTGCTCAAAATACCTATCGATATGTAGCTCAATATGGACACTTTAATGACCTCTCTCATGCCCATTATACTTTAGAACAACGGGTCGTGTACGCTATGTATTGCTAGGTACAGTCGCGCTAATAAGTCATGTCTCGGCACCAAGTATGTTTTGATCAATAATTGGTATCAGCAATATCTAAGCTTCATTTCTTCATATCGAGTGAAATATACAAACATGTTCCTACACTTACCGACCCCATTCAACATCTGACAGACATTAATACAGCACAGAGCAAGCCAGACGTAATAACAGCTGGGACATGACTTATTAGCGCGACTGTACACTCGGATACCATAATCTCTAGACCACTCATAGAAATTTGTGGACCCCCCCCCCCTATATATGTGTGGACCCCCCTCCCCTATATATTTGTGGACCCCCCCCCCCCCTCCCCTATATATATTGTGGACCCCCCTCCCCCCCTATATATTTGTGGACCCCCCCCCCCACCCCCCCCCCTATATATTTGTGGACCCCCCCCCCCCCCTCCCCTATATATGTGTGGACCCCCCCCCCCCCTATATATGTGTGGACCCCCCTCCCTATATATTTGTGGACCCCCCTCCCCTATATATTTGTGGACCCCCCCCCCTCCCCTATATATTTGTGGACCCCCCCCCCCCCCCTATATATTGTGGACCCCCCCCCCTCCCCTATATATTTGTGGACCCCCTCCCCTATATATGTGTGGACCCCCCTCCCCTATATATTTGTGGACCCCCCCCCCCCCCTATATATTTGTGGACCCCCTCCCCTATATATTTGTGGACCCCCCCCCTCCCCTATATATTTGTGGACCCACCCCCCCCCCCTCCCCTATATATTTGTGGACCCCCCCCTCTCCCTATATATTTGTGGACCCCCCCCCCCTATATATGTGTGGACCCCCCTCCCCTATATATGTGTGGACCCCCCTCCCCTATATATTTGTGGACCCCCCCCCCCTATATATTTGTGGACCCCCCTCCCCTATATATTTGTGGACCCCCCCCCTCCCCTATATATTTGTGGACCCCCCTCCCCCCCACTCCCCTATATATTTGTGGACCCCCCCCCCCCTCCCCTATATATTTGTGGACCCCCCCCCCCTATATATTTGTGGACCCCCTCCCCTATATATTTGTGGACCCCCCCCCCCCCTCCCCTATATATTTGTGGACCCCCCCCCCCTCCCCTATATATTTGTGGACCCCACCCCCCCTCCCCTATATATTTGTGGACCCCCTCCCCCCTCCCCTATATATTTGTGGAACCCCCCCCCTCCCCTATATATTTGTGGACCCCCCCCCCTCCCCTATATATTTGTGGACCCCCCCCCCTCCCCTATATATTTGTGGACCCCCCCCCCCTCCCCTATATATTTGTGGAACCCCCCCCCTCCCCTATATATTTGTTGGACCCCCCTCCCCCTCCCCCTCCCCTATATATTTGTGGTCCCCCCCCCCCCTCCCCTATATATTTGTGGACCCCCTCCCCCCCCTCCCTGTGGACCCCCCCCCCCTATATATTTGTGGACCCCCCCCCCCCCTCCCCTATATATTTGTGGACCCCCCCCCCCCCCCCTCCCCTATATTTTTGCTTATGCAATTATAACTATCTGGACTGATTTTGGGATAGAACTTGCTTTTCAATAAAAACTATATATAGTTTTATAGTTGATTTATAGACATAATAAATAGTATACATAGTTTTATAGTTGATTTATAGACATAATAAATAGTATACATAGTTTTATAGTTGATTTATAGACATATATTCATAAATTCGTTTCCAGAGATATACTTCCATAATTAGAAATAGGCGAAATCCACAAATATAAATGATAATTATATATATATATATATATATATATATATATATATATATATATATATATATATAAAAAGAATAGAGCGAGATAATGAATGAGTGGGAGTCAGAGTGTCAATGTACAGTAGGTTCTACAAAATAAGAAGTGTGTGTACGTGTTCGTATGTGTGTATATTTACGCATGCGTATTTGAATGTGACTGTGTGTGTGTCTTTACACGTGGCAAGTGGGTGTGAGTGCGTGCGCATGTACAGTTGTCCATATAAGTTCTGTTCCTCCCCGTGATGTTATACATGGAAATATAATGCGCATGATTGAATTACGAGTGTAGTTTCTTATGCAGTGGTTTACTCACCAGACTAGTAAATGATACAAAATAAAAACACTTAAAATTCATTCACTAATTCTACTTTTATAACCAAGATCACGACGAGGAACGGAACTTATGTGGCCAACTGTACGTGTGCGTAGGTGTTTATGTGTGTGTGTTTGTGTGTGTACGTGTTGCTAAGATACCGTTGACCTTCACCTCTGACACCTACACACGATATTCTTGGTACATCCTGCTCGGCGACTTCCTACCTGTTGCTAAATATCCGTCAGGTAAAAACAAATAAAAATAAAATAAAATCCCTCCTACTCACACAATCTCTCTCTCTCTCGCTCTCGCTCTCGCTCTCTCTCTCTCTCTCTCTCTCTCTCTCTCTCTCTCTCTCTCTCTCTCTCTCTCTCTCTCTCTCTCTCTCTCTCTCTCTCTCTCTCTCTATCTCTCTCTCTCTCTCTCTCTCTCTCTCTCTCTCTCTCTCTCTCTCTCTCTCTCTCGCTCTCTCTCTCTCTCTCTCTCTCTCTCTCTCTCTCTCTCTCTCTCTCTCTCTCTCTCTCTCTCTCTCTCTCTCTCTCTCCCCCCCCCCCCCTTTAGCCTAGTTTTTGTCCTAGGTTGGGTATATAAATAATGCTGTGGTGGAGTAACTTCCCATGTTCTTTATCTGGGTCAGCTGCACCACTCACAAGGTCGTGCGTATAAATAATGTCCCAGCTGTCATTACGTTTGGCTCGCTCTGTGCTGTATTAATGTCTGTCAGATGTTGAATAGGGTGGGTAAGTGTAGGAACATGTTTGTATATTTCATTCGATATGAAGAAATGAAGCTTAGATATTGCTGAAAACCAATTATTGATCAAAACCTACTTGGTGCGAGTAAGAGACATGAGGGACGTCTCGTTAGACAGCTTCAAGAGAGCACTGGATGTCGAACTGCAAAAGGTGCCAGACGAGCCCATCCTCGCAAGGGAGCGAGCTGTCGCTTCAAACAGTCTACTGCACCAAATCATCACCCAAAACGAGGGGCGTCGCGCTCCTTGGTGCCGCTAGAAGAGTGGCGAACACATCATAAGGTATCATAAGGTATGTACACTGTCAAAAGTATAGGGTGTAAAAAGAGCATGATAACGGTATATAAAATCATTGGGTATATTGGTTGTGTACAGTAATTGGGTATATTGGTATTTATTGTATAAAATGATTGATTATATTAATTGTTTAAAATTCTGGAGTATATTGATTGTTTAAAATAATTGCGTTTATTTATTGTGATTAGCCGTTATATCCTTCCATAAAATGGGTTAAATATCAGTAATATAATTTTGAATTGGTAGATTATGATGGTCAAATTAAGGGGAGGCAGACCGTTTTTCTGGACCCCTTTCTCCCTAATGTTTAGCCCCACTAGTTTTGAAATTATAAGACGTTCGGCCCATTAGTTTGGCGATTTTAGTACCTTTCGCCCCATTTCGTTGTCAATTTTAAGACCTTTCGTGTCATTTAGGTGTCGATTTTTTCCTGGTCGAGCGAAAGCGAGCCTGCAATTTTAAGAGGAACCACGGGAATTTGTTCTACCGAAAAATGTACAAATTTATCTTGAGGGGGGGGTCTAGGGGGTGTTTTTCTAAGCTTGATGGAAGTCTAAGGAGGAAACTAACAAAATATATGAAAACATTAATTAATAGTCCAAACAAAGGGGCAGTCTCCCCTTAATTACCATATTATACATAATACTTTTAATTGTTAAAGTAGCTATCACATACGGCGATTATTATGTAATGGCGATGTTGATGAAGTAATGCAGTGGTGGCCAATGTAGTGTACTGGTGACTTGAAGGGGGGATGGATTTGTTTCTGGACCCCTTCTCCCTCATGTTTAGCCCCATTAGTTTTCAGATTACACGCTCTAACCATTACACCATCAAGACAGAAGCCACCAGGTAGGAGAAGGGTCATCTTTGGGTCTGGGCTAGAAGTTGATGAACCACCCCACGTCACCTTGATGGATATATTGCTGACACCGATCGTCAATCACCCAGGGGAGTGTTAAGGGGAGGCTGGCCGTTTGTTTGGTCTATCTTTTAACTCACACGAATCTAAGAATTTCTTCTTCGATCGAGTTGTCAACTTGTGGAATGGGCTTCCCCGAGACGTTATAGACTGCAGCACCGTTGATTCATTTAAATTCCGCCTAGACAAATATCTCGCATCAAACCCGCGACTGACTGCGTTTGTAAATGAATAACTTTATTTTATCCTCCCCTCAGTTACTAACCCATATGTCCCCTACTAACTTCCTAGTCCTGCCACGTTAGTGGCAGTGCAGTAGTTCCCTTTCCAATATTCCCTTACCCACTCTAAACCACTGTTTGGACACTTGATCCTCAGTGTTTTGGAGGACAAGCAGCCTAGAAGGGTCACTAGATCTGTTGTTGCTTGATTTCCTTTGTACTCCTCTGTACTCCTTTGTTATTAATTCATTTATTCATATATAGTTTTTAGTTTCCTCCCTAGACCTCCATCAAGGCACGAAAGATCTTAAAATTGACAACGAAATGGGGCGAAAGGTGTTAAAATCACCAAACTAATGGGCCGAACGTCTTATAATTTCAAAACTAGTGGGGCTAAACATTAGGGAATAGGGGGTTCAGAAAATAATAATAATACAAAATAAATAAGGCCAACACAGATCCCTTTCAACTTAAATATGTACGCTTTTCGATTGGAAAATTTCCTGGCCGAAGGCCGATCTCTTTTAAGTTACAGGCTCCCTATTGCTCACCCAGAAAAAATCGACACCTGAATGGGGTGAAGCGCCTTATTATCGCCAAACTAATGGAGTGAAACATTTATATGTCTAAACCAGTTGATCTTAGAGCTTTCAAGATCCGATTACGCATTGTTGTTCTGTGTTCTGGCTATTATTAGACGATTTTATTCAGATTAGGAAGGGTATATGGAAGTCAGAGGGACAACTGAGATAGTCTTTACCTTAAAAATTCCCACAGACCCTTCCTGAGCAATACAAAATCGTCTAATGATAGCCAGAATAACCTGACAAAATGCGTCATAATCTTGAGAGGGTTAAGTATTGCGTCTGGGGGCTGTTTACATCTATCTAAGCCAAGGCCGCTGGGGTGGAAGATAAACAAGCTCAATTAAACGTACTCTAAGTTAACCCTTTGAGGAGCATGACGCGTTTAGACAGTTTGTTCAGGCTGTCATCAGATTAAGGGGAGATTTCCACTTGAGGGATTTTTTTCTTGACTCCTTTCTCCCTCATGTTTAGCCCCATTGCTTTTCTAATTTTAAGACGTTCGCCCCATTATTTTGGCGATTTTAAAAACTTTCGACCCATTTCTGTCAATTTTAAGACCTTTCGTGCCATTTAGGTGTCGATTTTTTCCTGGCGAGCGATAGCGAGCCTGTAATTTAAGGGGAACCGGCCTTCGGCTGGGAAATTTTTCTACCGAAAAATGTACAAATTTGTCTTGAAAGGGGGTCAAGGGGGAGTAATTTTAAGCTTGATGGAAGTCTAGGGAATCAACTAAAAACCTCCCCTTAATGTGTACAGCTTAGGAAGGTTCTGTGTGAATTAATAGGGTAAAGACTGTCTTGATCAACCCTCTTGACATACAGTATGTAATTATAGCCTTCCTAATCTGAATAAAATCGTCTATTAATAGCCACAGAACGGAAAATAAATGCGTCATCGGGTTATCTATAGGTTAAGGAGAGGTGTTTAGTTTGTTCCTTAGACCTCCATCAAGTTTAAAATTACACCCTCTAGACCCCCCTTTCAAGATTAATTTGTACATTTTTCGGTAGAAAAATGTCCCGGGCGAAGGCCGGTTCCTCTTAAAATTACAGGCTCGCTATCGCTCGCCAGGAAGAAATCGACACCTAAATGGCACGAAAGGTCTTAAAATTGACGGAAATGGGACAAAAGTTCTTAAAATCGAAAAACTAATGGGGCTAACATCTTAAAATCTTAAGCAATGGGGCTAAACACGAGAGAGAAAGGGGTCCAGAAAAAAAATCCCTCAAGTGGAAATCTCCCCTTAAGTCAGTCCTTAGTGAGTGAGTCCTGGTTTAAGGGGGGGTAGTGCTTGTTTTTTGGTCTATATATCATTTCTTAACTTTATTTTTGAGTTTCCTCGCTAGACCTCCATCAAGCTTAAAAAAAACACCCCCTAGACCCCCTTTCAAGATTTTGTACATTTTTCGGTAGAAAAATGTCCCCGCCGAAGGCCGATTCCTTCTAAAATTACAGGCACGCTAGGAAAAAATCGACACCTAAATGGCACGAAAGGTCTTACTATTGACAACAAATGGGGCGAAAGGTCTCAAAATCGTCAAACTAACGGAACGAAAGTCTTAAAATCTCAAAACTGATATGCTAAACATGAAGGAGAAGGAATTCCATAAAAAGTGAATACATCCCCCTTAAGGGGAGGTATTTAGTTTGTTCCCTAGACCTCCATCAAGCTTAAAATTACATCCCCTTGAGTCCCTTTCAAGATAAATTTGTACATTTTTCGGTAGAAAAATGTCCCTGCCAAAGGCCGGTTCCTCTTAAATTACAGGCTCGCTATCGCTCGCCAGGATAAAATCGACACCTGAATGGCACGAAAGGTCTTAATATGGGGTGATAATTCTTAAAATCGCTAAACTAATGGGGCAAACGTTTTATAATATCAAAAGCAATGGGGCTAAACATGAGGGAGAAAGGGGTCAAGAAAAAAATCCCTCAAGTGGAGATCTCCCCTTAAGTATTGTGTCTGGGGCTATACACGTCTAACTAAGCTAATAAGGCTAATACAGGTGAAGATAAACAAGGTAAATTAAACCTACTACTTGTCTAATCAAGATGTTATAATCTTATCAATGGTTATCAAATATGTAATTTAGGAATTGAGCACAACCATGAATAAGTTCTCTGATAACATTGATTACATTAGATAACAGAGAGAGAGAGAGAGTGTGTGTGTGAGTGAGAGAGAGGTGTGTGTGTGTCTGTCTGTTTATAAGAGAGAGAAAGAAAGAGAGAGAATGGGTTGGGGAGAAAGAGAGTGTGTGTGTGAGAGTGAGCGCGTGTGCCATGGTGAAATATATATATATATATATATACCGGTATATATATATATATATGTGGTAACATTTGGGTAAAAAAAAACTGCATTATTCAGACAATGATATATTAATTCGGAGTAGCGAAGAGTCCGAATATGAGGGAATAATAGGATGTAATATATAAGTATAATCAATCAATCAATTTTATTTCGTAATACATTACATATATTGAGGAAGCAGGTGGACAGTAGGCCTACACATAAACCCCCATAATAGCAGTAGACGTATACATAACAAAGCTAGGTAGAAACACACACATAAAGAGCAATCTATGTATACAGTATGTAGTGTGAAAAATAATGGAAGGAATATAAGGAACTACACATAATAATACATATGTTGTATATAAATATCTACACACACACACACATATACCTAAACACACAGACACACACACAAATATATATATATGCATATGAAGTTAGAAAAGACGAAGGTGGAAGGGATGGGGGGAATCGAGACACGAAGGAGAGGGGAGGGGGGGGGGGGGGGGCAGGAATGAGGGTCGGGGACTTTAAAAGATACGTGACGAATCTCATGCATCCGACCACTGGCACCACCCCACACACCACACCCCTTCCTACTGACTACCACAACCACACCTACCACCTCCCCTCTCTCTCCTACCCCTACCATACCTACCATCACCCCACCATCCCCTTCCTACTGACCACCACAACCACACCTACCACCTTCCCTCTCTCTCCTACCCCTACCATACCTACCATCACCCCACCACCCCCTTCCTACTGACTACCACAACCACACCTACCACCTTCCCTCTCTCTCCTACCACTATCCATACCTACCATCACCCCACCACCTCCCATATCTCCTACCCCTACCATCACCCCATTTCGTTGACAGTTTTAAGACCTTTTGTGCCATTTAGGGAAAGGGAGAAAACAAAAAAAATAAAAAAAAATAATCAATATTTAGCCCCCAAAACAAGCACTACCCCCTTAACACAATCACAACCAGACCCTCTCTCTCTCTCTCTCTCTCTCTCTCTCTCTCTCTCTCTCTCTCATTACTACGACTTGGATTTGCCCCCCCCCCCCCTCTTTCCCCTCTCGGCACATATACCTCCCCCCCTCCCCCCCCCCCCTCTCCCACTGAGTACGTGCAGGTTTACCAGTATTGGGTCCAACGGGGGGGGGGGGGGGGGGACTATGTTATTTTGTTTAATTTTTATTGAAGATATTGCTTGCTTGTGCCATTTTCGACCAATGTGATTTCGTTTGTCCCTTAGGCTAATAAAAAGGCCTTCCCCAAGCTTCCTCAAACTAAAAACAACTAAATATGCCCTCCCAGCAATTCAAAGGCTTCGAACAATCTCACTTGACCCTCTTTACTACCTCAGATCCTTCTTATGGTTGGTATGATGGTTCACTTTTTGGGCGATTTGTGCATGTATTCATTATTTTTCTAGTTTCCTCCCTAGACCTCCATCAAATTAAAAAAAAAAAAACATCCATTAGATCCCTCTTCTAGATTAATTTGTACATTTTTCAAATGTCCCGGCCGAAGGCCGGTTCTTCCAACATTCAGGCTCACTATCGTTCGCCAGGGGGATAAATCGACACCTAAATAGCACGAAAGGTCTAAATATTGACGAAGAAATGGGGTGTAAGGTCTTAAAATCGACTAACTATTGGGGTAAGCATCTTAACATCTGAAAACTAATGGGGCTAAACATGAGTGAGAAAGTGAGGGTAATAATCGAAAACAGAGTACATTCTTTGTAATCCTTCTGTTTGTATATGCAAAGTTAAAATTGTGGTTTATAGTTCGAATTATATATATGCAAGTTAAAATATGCAAAGTTCAAAGATATATATGCAAAGTTCAAAGATATATATGCAAAGTTCAAAGATATAATTATATGCAAAGTTCAAAGATATATATGCAAAGTTAAAATATGCAAAGTTCAAAGATATACAGTATATGCAAAGTTAAAATATGCAAAGTTCAAAGATATATATGCAAAGTTAAAATATGCAAAGTTCAAAGATATACAGTATATGCAAAGTTCAAAGATATATATGCAAAGTTAAAATATGCAAAGTTCAAAGATATACAGTATATGCAAAGTTAAAATATGCAAAGTTCAAAGATATACAGTATATGCAAAGTTCAAAGATATATATGCAAAGTTAAAATATGCAAAGTTCAAAGATATATATGCAAAGTTCAAAGATATATATGCAGTTAAAATATGCAAAGTTCAAAGATATATATGCAAAGTTAAAATATGCAAAGTTCAAAGATATATATGCAAAGTTAAAATATGCAAAGTTCAAAGATATATATGCAAAGTTCAAAGATAGTTAAAATATGCAAAGTTCAAAGATATATATGCAAAGTTAAAATATGCAAAATTCAAAGATATATATGCAAAGTTAAAATATGCAAAGTTCAAAGATATATATGCAAAGTTAAAATATGCAAAGTTCAAAGATATATATGCAAAGTTAAAATATGCAAAGTTCAAAGATATATATGCAAAGTTCAAAGATATATATGCAAAGTTCAAAGATATATATGCAAAGTTAAAATATGCAAAATTCAAAGATATATATGCAAAGTTAAAATATGCAAAGTTCAAAGATATATATGCAAAGTTAAAATATGCAAAGTTCAAAGATATATATGCAAAGTTAAAATTGTGGTTTATTGTTCGAATTATATCTTTGAAAGTGATTAGATGGCGAACATAATAATAGTTCCATGTTAATTTTCTTGTATGTCCTGGTCGAAGGCCGATTTCTTCTATGTTACATGCTCGCCATCGCTCGCCCAGAAGAAAATCGACACCTGAATGGGGTAAAGCGTCTTATTATCGCCAAAGTATTGGGATGAAACGTCTTAAAGTCTCCAAACTAATGGAGTGAAACAGGGGAGGTCCAAAAACACTTCCCTCGGACCAAATAGGGTAAAGGGGAGGTTTTAGTTTGTTCCCTAGACCTCCATCAAGCTTAAAATTACACCCCCTTGAGCCCCTTTCAACATAAATTACACCCCCTTGAGCCCCTTTCAACATAAATTACACCCCCTTGAGCCCCTTTCAACATAAATTACACCCCCTTGAGCCCCTTTCAACATAAATTACACCCCCTTGAGCCCCTTTCAACATAAATTCCGAATTTTTTCGGTAGAAAAGTGTCCCGACCGAAGGCCGGTTCCTCTTAAATTACAGGCTCGCTATCGCTTGCCAGGAAAAATTCGACACTTAAATGGCACGAAAGGTCTTAACATTGACAGAAGTGAGCGAAAGTTCTTAAAATCGCAAAACTAATGAGGCGAACGTCTTAAAATCTCAAATGCAATGGGGCTAAACGAGGGAGAAAGGGGTCTAGAAAAAAAATCCCTCACGTGGATTAATCTCCCCTTAAGCAGTTCCAAACATAACGAATGCATAACATGTACGGTCGCGCTAATAAGTCATGTCCCAGCTGTCATTACGTTTGGCTTGCTCTGTGATGTATTAATGTCTGTCAGATGTTGAATAGGGTGGTTAAGTGTAGGAACATGTTTGTATATTTCACTCGATATGAAGAAATGAAGTTTATATATTGCTGATACGAATTACTGATCAAAACCTACTTGGTGCCGAGTCATCACTTGGTAGCGCGACTGTACAATCTATTCAATGTCACTATAGTCTGTTTTCAGATGACGGCAAATTCAATCCCTGAGCAGCTGATTTATCGATACTTATGGGGGTGGGGGGGATGGTTCGTTTTGTTCTGGTCCCCTTTCTCCCTCATGTTTAGCCCAATTAGTTTTCAGATTTGATGACGTTCGGCCCATTAGTTTGGCGATTTTAAGACCTTTTACCCCATTTCTTTGTCAATATTAAGACTTTTCGTGATATTTAGGTGTATTTTTTTTCCTGGCGAGAGTTAGCGAGCCTGTTACTTTAAAGTAACCGGCCTTTGGCCGGGACATTTTTCTATCGAAAAATGTAAAATTAACTTGAAGGAGGGTCTTGGGGGAGTTTTTTTTTAAGCTTGATGGAGGTTTAAGGAGGAAATTTAAAACAATATAGGCCTACAGTATAAAGATATATTATATTAGGAAATATATACGCCCATAATTAACAACGTAGTTTGCTACAAATTTTGGGTATTAGCGGAGTAATCGAGATAGAAACATGGCAATTTACCGTCAGCAGGAAAAATAGACACACTATGGTCCAGAAATTGTGACCTCTAAACTCTATAACTAACAAAGAACGTCAACAATGTAGGTGACGTCCTGGAAATAAGTGTGGGTATTTACAGCCCATTTGCTCTAGCCTTTTTAAGTGTGGGTATTTACAGCCCATTTGCTCTAGCCTTTTTAAGTGTGGGTATTTACAGCCCATTTGCTCTAGCCTTTTTAAGTGTGGGTATTTACAGCCCATTTGCTCTAGCCTTTTTAAGTGTGGGTATTTACAGCCAATTTGCTCTAGCCTTTTTAAGTGTGGGTATTTACAGCCAATTTGCTCTAGCCTCTTTAAGTGTGGGTATTTACAGCCCATTTGCTCTAGCCTTTTTAAAGTTACAAGAGGTTAGGAGTCAACATTTCTGTTTTAGTTACAGTGAGTAGACTATAGTATTGTAACACCACATAATTGTTTATTCACACCTCTCGACAATTGCAGCATTGACCTTGTCAAAGAAGAGTTCTCTTACCAATTCCCTTGGGGATTAAGGCGTCTGGTAATAGATAGATGTATGTATGTAATGTATGTATATACTCAGGCACAACCCCCATTGCTGGGGGTGGCCGACTAAAGACAGAGCCTGAACAGAAACAACATTCAAGGGTTCTAATTCTCAGGGTCCGGGACCACTTTCGCATTCCCTCGCCCCTTTCTCTGTCTCGATGAGTAGAAGAATTTTACAAGGGGAATAGGATTCCTAGCCCCCTGCCAAGGTTCCGTGCTGGTACAGTGTCTTCAAGGTGGCCAGGTGGTCTACAAGAGGTTTGATTGTTTCCTGAGGGATGGCTGTGTGAGAGCGGCTGTGGGTGCCAATCATCAAGTTGGAAATAATGGTGGAAAGTTCGTCGTTTCGATGTTGGTATGCAGAGCGGTGGAACACATGTGGGAACGTAGGATGATTGCGGCGCTCTATATAGGCATGTTGATTGTATCTGCGACTTGGGATGAGGAAAAAAGGACAGGCAGGACTCTGGCAAGCGTTACCCAGTAGTCCAACATCTGCACGGTATCGTTTATATACCTGGCTGAAAATTGCCTCAGTTACATCCACTCCACGCTGTTGTGCCTCGGCTACAATCTGTTGTTGAGTCATGGGTTGCACCACATCATGGTGAGCAGCTTTGTAAGCCTCTAACCAACTATTTGTCAGGAGCTCTGCCAACTTCTTCTTGAATTCCCCACCAGTCAAAGTGGAGATCTCTTTCTGAATAAACTGAGTGGCTTTGTTCACAGCATCTTTATAAGTCGGCATTTGCTTGGTGAGTCTCTCCCTCGACCTGCGATATTGTAGTGCATGCACTGTGTAGATCAGCAAACTTTGGTCACTGAATAGCTCCTCTACTTTCTGCTGTGGAAGCCCAATCTCGTTGACAAAGGTACGCAATGTGGGCAATAAAACTTCACCAGCACTGGACACATTGTGAAGACAGAAAACCTTGGCAGTGTTGACAGCAATGATTGTACCTTCTGTGAAGCGCTGCCAAATTTTGTCTATATTATTTCTCACGTCCCTCTTTGCTGTCTTCTCTGCCAACTCCAGCCTGTAGTAGTCCTTTAGCTGATATCCAGACTCGCCCGCAATCTGTTTCCGCGCATCAGCCAAGTAGCGATCAGCCCACTTTTGTTGCCTACTCTTGTCAGTAAGTTCCTTAGCGCAGAAGTCATGGAAGGGAGTGGAATATTTCTCATTGTCCTTGTACTTTGCGAGGCAGCGGCCAATATACTCCAACAACAATAGCTTAATAATGGAAGAGAGTGTAGAGGGGTCAAGTTGCTGTTGGCGCTGTTGTAGATGCAAAATAAACATTGGCTTGATCAGAGACTCACATTTCATTGTACGTCCATCCATAAGCACTGAACTCTCGGTCATTAATGCCTGGGGGGTTTGCTCTTTCAGCATTTGCCAGAAATAGATGTGCTCACTTCTGTGGATGTAGAGCTCTGCCGTGTCCTCGATGCGTTGAATGAAACACCGAATGTGCTCTGGGCGAGGGACAGTAGGATACTCATGTAGCAAGTGCACCCATGTCGCACCTAAAGCTGCGAAGTAAAAATCGGAGTCCACCACATGCGGGTTCTGGAGGATGGAAAAATTGGTGCACACGGAATACAGGTGTGTTTTAGCTATTGGTTCCATCACTTCGGCCGCCTCTGGTGGAAAAACTAGCACAACTGCATTAGCTTGCTTCAGTTGAGGTCATGGTGATGTGACAGCCTTCCTCAACCTCTCCCTGCAACATTATAATAACAATATTAATAATAATAATGATAATAATAATAATAATAATATTAATAATAATAATAATAGTAATAATAATAATAATAGTAATAATAATAATTGTTATGCGACGTTATAATTTAACGTGCGTTATCCTGATTGCGTTTTCCACCTTAGGAAATCAATGGGAAACCACTAACTTCGGTTTTATAATTTCACAACAATGATAATTTCAATGGACACAAAATACACAATCAAGTTTCACAAGTTTTATTTCCTTATTAGCTAGGGTACATTCTCAAGATATTCAATGGAATAAATATAGATCGATCTTATATACTGTATAATGATAAGATTAACGATCTGACATGGAGTGAACAATAGTAAATAATATATGATCACTAGAATAATAATGATACTAATTGAACATATGAATATAATTATGTTACTAATAGAACTTATAAATAATCATACACAGAGATTTTATGTCTCAAATACAATAAATAGTGTCTTGATAGAAAACGGGGATACTCGAGGTATGGTCCCGGGTAGAGTAAATATTAGTTACTGCGATAGCATACACGCGGCACTGAAGGTATGTAAAATAAGACACTATTTGATTCTCAAATTAAAATTAAAATGTAAAACTTGCAAACTAAACAAACCAAAATTGGGACAAGGACAATATAAAGTCAAATTAAATGATCAAAATCGCTATGTGGAAACAACGCTTACTAAATTGAATAATAAGTTAAATGTTTGTGTGTGTGTGTGTGTGTTTGTTTGAGTGTGTGTGTGTTTGTTTGTTTGTTTGTGTTGTGTGGGTTTGTGTGTGGGGGTGTTTCTATGTGAATGAGGGAGACAAAAGGCATAACTGCCTGCAGCGAGTGCCTCCCCCAGATTTCAAAGAGTGACAGGGCCGAAATCAAGGGACGTTCGAGCTAAAATGCCTGGACACACGGAGTTTGAAGCAATTTAAGTCATAGGAAGAGGGAAAGACTGATTCTGGGAGAGTTCCAGAGTTCAGCAGTTGAATAGAAGAAAGTCTGAGAATAGCGTTTCACTCTTGGGTTGGAGAGTTGCACAGAGTAGGGGTGGGATTGTGTTGCAAGGCGGGTACTACGTACCCTACGTAGAGGAGGTGGTATACTCTGGGAAAGCTCCGAGGAACACTGATTAATGTAGTAGCGATAGAATAGTGAGAGAGATGCAACATTGCGGCGAAGAGAAAGAGATTGCAGAGAATTGGTGAGTGGACGGGGGTTAATGATACGAAAAGCTTTCCTTTCTACTTTATCTAGGAGTGCGGTGTGAGAGGATCCTCCCCACACATGTGTGTGTGTGGGTGTGTGTTTTAAGTGTCGAGAAACTGACTTATTCCCATCTTAACCCCTTCTGTACCGGAGACGTCTTTTGTATTTGATTTCAGCTATTTTTAGACGATGTTATTCAGCTTAGGATGGCTATATCACCACCCATAACGAGGGGCGTCGCGCTCCTTGGTGCCGCTAGAAGAGTGGCGAACACATCAAAAGGTATATGATAGCTAAAAGCATTAATCGAGATAGGATGCAGCCTTTTAAGTGTCAAACGTCCTTCTTAAGCTGAATAACAAATCGTGTAATAGTAGGTAAAATCAAATTAAAGAAAACGTCGCCGGTAGAGAAGGTGATAATTAGCCAGCTATTACAAAGGTGTTAGAGCCCAATACGGTGTTCACTGTCAAGTCCCGTCTATCATATGATGCGGGGACATAGCAGTTTCAGATTATTTCACTTAAGGGAGACCACCTCGCTTTTTTTTTTCTCTCTTTCTCTCCCTCTTTATTTGGCTTGTATCCATTCGGCCCCATTCAGCCTACTGTTTTAAGACGTTTACCCCCATCCAGTTGTCAATATTTTCCTGGCGAGCGGTAGCGAGCCAGCATATATATATTTTTGATTTGACAGCAAGCTAAATTTGTAAATTTTTCGATAGAAACATTTCTCCGGCGAAGCCGGATTTCTCCAGACAATTTTGGCTCGCCATCGCTCGCCAGAAAGAAATCGACATTTGGATGGGGATAAACGTCTTAAAACAGTTGGCTGAATGGGGCCGAATGGATACAAGCCAGGGAAAGAGAGAAAAGGAGAGAAAGATTAAAAAAAAAAACAGTGACCCACCTTAATATCAACAAATTAACTGGTAGGGGATTCAATTCACCATCTTCACTCAATCGCCCTCACAATTTATCAGAGGACAACAGGTTTTTTACAATACGTAGACAGTTGTTTTTTTCTTCCGACCCCCTCTGTACCGGCGACGTCTTTGTTTTTTTAATTCTAGCTATATTTAGACGATATTGTGCAGTTTAAGAAGGATCTGTGGTAGTAAAAAGGTATTTTTAAGCCTGGTAATTGTTGGAGGCTCTTTTTAAACTGAATAAAATCGTCTAAAAGTAGCAAGAATAAAATAAAAAAGACGTCACCGGTGCGGAAGACGTCGCCGGTGCGGAAGACGTCACCGGTGCGGAAGACGTCGCCGGTGCGGAAGTGGAAGCAATGTTTAAAAAAACTGACTGGAACTTTATAATTAACAATAACGACATAAATACATCTTGGGAATTATTAGCAAACACTTACCTAAAAGCAGTGCAAGACTGCATAGCCTACCATCGAAAATACGGCGTACAGGCCATAATGATAAGCCCAAATGGTAGAATAAAGACATTTCAGACTGTTTGCTTGCTAAAACGATTGCTAATGATAGATTAAAATCCTCACAAATTACGAAGAACGGGTGAAATTTGTAGAACTAGGACGCAGAGCCCAAAAGTTAATTAAGCAAAGTAAAAACACTCTGGAGTTACAAACCCGAAAGAATTCTATAGTTATATCAATCAGAAAGAAGAAAGTAGGTACTTCAACTGTTGGACCGTTAGTCGATGAAAATGGAGAATACACCAAAGACGAAGCACAAATGAGTAATGCCCTCAATACCTTCTTTGTATCAGTTTTTACAACAGAAGACCTCGGTGATCGCCGATTCAGATTGATAATTCTGATGTTCTAAACAATATAACCATTACAGAGAGAGAAGTATTGAAATGTTTAGATAAACTCATGGTAAATAAATCGCCCGGACTTGATACAATCTCACCTAGAGTTCTAAAGGAAACTAAGGATGAGCTCTCCAAACAACTGACATTGCTATTCAATAAATCCTTACAGTCTGGAACTATGCCTGATCAGTGGAAGCTAGCCAACGTAACACCGTAACACCGATATTAAAAAAAAGGCAGCAAATCCCTACCCAGTAACTATCGTCCAATTAGCTTAACCTCAGTTGTATGTAAAATGCTAGAAACACTCATAAGAGACAGACTTGTAAATCACTTAGAGAAAAATAACATACTTAAAGACACTCAACACGGCTTTCGTAACAAACGTTCCTGCCTTAACAAACCTCTTAGACTTCTTCCACGATATCCTCAACCTCTATGATGAGAGTAAAGCTGTAGATATTATTTACCTTGATTTTCAAAAGGCCTTTGACAAAGATCCCCACAAACGTTTACTGCTAAATCTAAAAGCGCATGGAATACAAGACAGTGTGTTGAAAACTTGAAATGGATAGAAAATTGGCTCAGCGACAGAAAGCAAAGAGTAGTCATAAACGGTAAGGTATCTAAATGGACCAATGTAAGTAGTGGGGTACCCCAGGGATCGGTACTAGGACCAATTATCTTTCTAATTTACAACAACGACATAGATGAGGGTCTCACCTCTACAATCTCAAACTTTGCTGACGATACAAAAATTGCAAATAGCGTACTATCAAAAGAACAAGTTGACGATATGCAACACAATCTAGATAAGTTGTCATGTTGGGCTCAAATTTGGCAAATGAGTTTCAATGCTGATAAATGTAAAGTACTACATATCGGATACCGAAATGAGAAAGCAAACTATCAGATGAATGGCACTCAACTCAAGAGTGTAGACAGAGAAACCGATCTGGGAGTAACAATATCGAGTAACCTAAAACCGAGTTAACAATTTTCAGAAGTTGTTAAGAAGGCAAAACAAATAATTGGTTTTATAGGCAGGTCATTTGATCATAAATACAAAGAAGTTATCCTAGCTCTTTACAATTCCTTAGTCCGTCCTCTTCTGGAATACTGCGTTCAATCTTGGTGCCCTTATTACCAAAAAGATATAGACAAGCTAGAATGAGTTCAACGTAGAGTTACCAAAATGATACCTAGCCTAAAGAACAAACCATACAAGGAGCGTCTTAGTGAATTAATTCTATTTCTTTTAACCCAGCGCAGATTAAGAGGCGACTTAATTCAAGTGTTCAAAATCATTAAAGTCATCACAATATGAACTGTAGTAAGTACTTCACTATCGATCAATCTAATTACACGCGGGGCAAAGGTTGCAAAATTATTGGTAAATCTTTTAACTCACACTAATCTAAGAATGTCTTCTTCAATCGAGTTGTCAACTTGTGGAATGGGCTTCCCCGAGACGTTATAGACAGCAGCACCGTTGATTCTTTTAAACTTCGCCTAGACAAATATCTTGCATCAAACCCGCGACTGACTGCGTTTGTAAATTAATAACTTTATTTTATTCCCCCCTCAGATTCATCAAGGATTATTCCGTATATATTATATAAATATGATATATATGATATATTATATATTATATATACTGTATATGTACAGTATAATTATACTAAGACGTTACTCTCTTTTTCCCAGATACACGAAAGATCACTTATAACTGTGTTATGTTACTAACCCATCTGTCCCCTACTAACTTCCTAATTCTGCCACGGACATAGTAGTTCCAGGGCAGCAGTTCCCTTTCTTGTTTTTCACTTACCCACTCTAAACCACTGTTTGGGCATTTGATCCTCAGTGTTTTGGAGGACAAGCAGCCTAGAGGGGGTCACTAGATCTGTTGTTGCTTGATTTCCTTTGTACTCGTTTGTATTACCATCAGCAGCAAAAGAACCCCCGAGTGTAGTGTTCCAAATCCAGGCAACCGACACATTAAACAAACCGAGGGATCACATGCACTATATAGCCTTCTATACTCCACACGCCCCAGCCACATAGTGTATACTGGAGAGCGGGAGCAACCCACGGAGTAATTTTGACCATACGTACAGAATGAAGGTTTAATTATATTTGCATCATACGTATGACACAATAGACTCTGCATCCTTTCACCGAAGATAATCATATTTCTGAGGCATACCGTACATTATTTCTCGATATGTTCTTTAGTTTCCTCCCTATACCGCTTCTATCAAGCTTAAGAAATACCCTTAAATAAGAACCCCCTTCGAGAATTTTCTTTACATTTTTCGGTAGAAAATTTCCTGGCCGAAGGCCGATCCCTGCTAAATTTCAGGCTCGCTATCGCTCGCCAGGAATGTCAACACCTAAATGGCACGAAAGATCTTAATAATGACAAATAAATGGGACGAAAAGATCTTAAAATCAACAAACTAATGGGGCGAACGTCTTAAAATTTCGAAACTAATAGGGGTTAAACATGACGACCGATTTCTTCGAAGTCATAAGCTTGCTATCGCTCGCCCAGAATTAAATCGACACTTGAATGGGATGAGGCGTCTTATTATCACCAACTAATGGAGTATAACGTCTTAAAATCTCCAAGGTAATGGAGCGAAACAGGGGACGTCCAAAACGACTCCCTCGGACCAAATACGGATAAGAACATAAGAACATAAGAAAATGAGAGTCAGCAGAAAGCCGATTGGCCCACACAAGGCAGATCCCTGTCACACCCAACCCCAATTACAAGGCCTAATTATAGGCCCAGCTCACTAATACCATGAGGACCGACCTCACCAAAACTAAGATATACAGTAGTCTATATACCTTGACCAAAACAGCCAGAGGTCAGAAAACGGGGGTTTGCAGAGCGCCGATTGGCCCACACCCGGCAGATCCCCCTCACACCCAACCCATCTCGTCCATATGCCTATCTATGTTTTTCTTAAAGCTCTCTATCGTTCTTGATCCCATTATAGCACTTGGTAGCCTATTCCACCACCATTTGTTAATGTTAAAATTCATCTGTCAATTTACTGACCATTCATGTAAGGTATCTAGATCCCTTTGGAGGCACTCTATGTTGCTATCTGAATCTATTGTTCGCTCCATTTTGGTATCGTCTGCGAATTTATTTATCCAACTAGTTATACCTAAATCAAGGTAATTTCTGTTTATAACAAACAACAGAGGAACCAATACAGATCCCCGGGGGACACCACTTTTAACCAATACGTATGAGGCTTGTATATATAGCAACCCATTCTGTATTCAGCTTGGGAAGGAACTCTATACATCAAAAAAGCTATACTGACTATCTCAACTCATCTTTTTTAAATACCATATCACTTTCATAAGTTTCAAAAAATCGTCCGAATGTAGCTATAACATATAGAAGACGTCGCTGTTACAGAAGGGGTTAAGGGGAGATTTCCACTTGAGGTATTTTTTTTCCGGACCCCTTTCTTCCTCATGCTTTTGAGATTATAAGAAGTTCGCCCCATTAGTTTGGCGATTTTAAGAACCTTTGCCCCATTTCGGTCAATTTTAAGACCTTTCGTGCCATTTAGATGTCATTTTTTTTTAGCGAGCGATATCGAGCCTGTAATTTAAGAGGAACCGGCCTTCGGCCGGGAAATTTTTCTACCGAAAAATGTACACATTTATCTTGAAAGGGGGTCTAGGGGGTGTAATTTTGTGGTTGATGAAAGTCTAGGAAACAAACTAAAAACCTCCCCTTAACGCCATACGTATTGTTCAAATTGTGCCTGCTTCCTTTCAGCGTATATTCTAGAGAATATAAATGACGCATATATTATTGCTTAACCCTTTGAAGCTCTGCCGCGTTTTAGCAGTTTATTTTGGCTATCATTAGACGATGTTGTGCAGCTTAGGAAGTATCTGTGGGTATTAAAAGGGTAAATACTATCTCAATCAACCCTCTGACTTCCATATACCGTTACTAATCTGAATAAAATCGTCTAATAGTAGCCAGAAACAGAACATAAACGCGTATTGGAGCTTCAAAGGGTTAATATGTTAATTTAGTTTCCTCCCTAGACCTCTTTTATCAAGCTTTAGAAATACCCCTAAGTAAGACCCCCCTTCGAGAAACATTTGTACATTTTTCGGTAGAAAAATTTCCCGACCAAAGGTCGGTTCCTCCTAAATTTTTGGCTCGCTATCGCTCGCCAGGAATATGTCGACACCTAAATGGCACAAAAGATTCTATTATTGACAAACAAATGGGGCGAAAGGTCTTAGCATCGCCAAACTAATGGGGTAAACGTCTTTAAATCTCAAAACTATTGGGGCTAAATATGAGTGAGAAGGAGCTCCAGAAAAACAAAAAACAAAAAATAGCCCTTAACATTTTAACAACATACGTATGACTTACTTCTCATTGACCGTTGTTGTTGTTCAGATACAACATACGTATGACTTACTTCTCATTGGCCGTTGTTCAGATACAACATACGTATGACTTATTTCTCATTGGCCGTTGTTCAGATACAACATACTTATTTCTCATTGGCCGTTGTTCAGATACAACATACGTATGACTTATTTCTCATTGACCGTTGTTCAGATACAACATACGTATGACTTATTTCTCATTGACCGTTGTTCAGATACAACATACGTCTGACTTATTTCTCATTGGCCGTTGTTCAGATGCAACATACGTCTGACTTATTTCTCATTGGCCGTTGTTCAGAGAGAGAGAGAGGGATGTCTTGGGGGGGGGGGTATTTATTTGGTTTAATAATTATTGAGGATTTTGCTTGCTTTCACCATTTTCTAGCAATGTATTATAGTTTGTTCCCGAGGCTAACATAACCGCCTTCCCAGACTTCCTTCAAACTAAAAATTGCCCGCCCAGACCCCCTTCAAGCTAAATTTGTACATTCTACGATAGAAAAATATCCCGGCCGAATGCCAAGTTCTTCTAAGTTTAACCGGAGTCACAGGAGCCATTTTTCGAGCAAATTTTACGGGCAATTGTGGTCAGGAAGCTTAAAAAATTACACTTTATCAAAATTCAGCCGCCTAACATGATCTACCTTCAGTCTAGTTGCCGATACCAGTGCGAAAATATCCCAAAATAATACGAGAAAAACTCGCCCCAAAAATGGCTCATAAGGTCTTAAAAGGGCACAAAATAGGGCGAAAGGTACTAAAACTGACAAACTACATAAAACGTCTTGAATATCGAAACTAATGGGGCTAAACATGAGGAAGGAGGGATCCACAAAACAACCTCCTCTTAACGTTTTGTCCGACATTATTAATTTAGTCACCCAAATAAGCTAAATACTTATATAGAGATAAGTTTGTGTGTGTGTGTGTGTGTGTGGATGCCGTGTGCGTCCTATGTGCGTATATATTGTATGTGTACGTATGTGTATGAAGTGTGTGTGTGTGTGTAAGTATATAGAGTGCTTGCATATGTTTGAAATATATAGGTACAAAGAAAATCAAGCAACAACAGGTCTAGTGACCCTTCTAGGCTGCTTGTCCTCCAAAACACTGAGGATCAAGTGTCCAAACAGTGGTTTAGAGTGGGTAAGGGAACATTGGAAAGGGAACTACTGCCCTAGAACTAATGTCCGTGGCAGGATTAGGAAGTTAGTAGGGGACAGATGGGTTAGTAACTGAGGGGGGGATAAAATAAAGTTATTAATTTACAAACGCAGTCAGTCGCGGGTTTGATGCGAGATATTTGTCTAAGCGGAGTTTAAATGAATCAATGGTGCTGCAGTCTATAACGTCTCGGGGAAGCCCATTCCACAAGTTGACAACTCGATTGAAGAAGAAATTCGTAGATTCGTGTGAGTTAAAAGATTTACCAATAATTTTGCAACCGTTTCCCCGCGTGTAATTAGATTGGTCGGTATATGTGTGTTGTGTGGTTTATCATGTATACAGTACAAACCATCCGGCCCAAGGGTTTGTGTATGTATGTATGTATGTATGTATGTAGTGTGTACTATAGGTGTGTGTTGTGTGGTTTATCATGTATACAGTACAAACCATCCGGCCCAAGGGTTTGTGTATGTATGTATGTATGTATGTAGTGTGTACTATAGGTGTGTGTTGTGTGGTTTATCATGTATACAGTACAAACCATCCGGCCCAAGGGTTTGTGTATGTATGTATGTATGTATGTACTATAGGTGTGTGTTGTATGTCACGTATACAGTACAGGACCACAGCCCCAGGGAGGATGACTAGCTCTCACACCTTCTTGGTTTTAGATCCTTGCTGTATGTGTGTGTGTGTGTGTGTGTGTGTGTGTGTGTGTGTGTGTGTGTGTGTGTGTGTGTGTGTGGTTGTGGTTGTGTGGTATATCACGTACAGTATAATACCACAGCCCCAGGGTTGATGACTAATCCTTACACATTCTGTCTTTCAGATCCCTACCCTCCTCTGTGTCGTGTGCGCGTATGCCTCTGTGTGTGTGTGCTGTGTGTGTGTGTGGTATGTCACGTATACAGTATAGGACCACAGCCTCAGGGGTGATGACTAGTTCTCACACATTTTGAGTTTTAGATCCTTGTCTCTCCCCTGTGTTCACCCTCCTTGCCCCTCATTGCCATACCCATCCTTGGCCCTTCCTACCCTGCCATGCCCTTCCCTGTGTTCACCCTCCTTACCCTACCCTGCCCTGTGTTCACCCTCCTTGCCCTGCCCCGCCCTTGCCCCTCATTGCCCTACCCATCCTAGTTCCTTTCTACCCTGCCCTCCCCTGTGTTCACCCTCCTTGCCCTGCCCTACCCTTGCCCCTCATTGCCCTACTCATCCTTGGTCCTTCCTACCCTGCCCTGAAGCTTCCCTGTGTTCACCTTCCTTTCCCTGCCCTACCTTTGCCCCTCTTTGCCCTACCCATCCTTGGTCCTTCCCATCCTGTGTTCACCCTTCTTGCCCTGCACTACCCTTGCCCCTCATTGCCATACCCATCCTTGGTCCTTCCCACCCTGCTCTGCCTTTCCCTGTGTTCACCTTCCTTTCCCTGCCCTACCTTTGCCCCTCTTTGCCGTACTCATCCTTGGTCCTTCCTACCCTGCCCTGCCCTTCCCTGTATTCACCCTCCTTGCCCTGCCCTACCCGTGCCCCTCTCTACCCTACCCATCCTTGGTCCTTCCTACCCTGCCTAACCCTTCCCTGTGTTCACCCTTTTTACCCGGCCATTCCCTCTCATGCTTTTCCTGCCCTGTGACCTGTCCTCCCTTTCCTTGCCCCCCCCCCCCCCCCTCCTGCCCTTCCCTAGCCTCACAAAGACGTCTTTAAAAGTTGAAAATGTGTTTTAAATGACCCGGTATACTGTATGTTTTGATTTGCACAACTACACAGACGGGATTCGAGCCTAGAACGTCAAAGTTATTACCCCTTCTGTACCGGCTACGTCTTTGTGTATTTATTCTAGCTACATTTAGAGGATATTGTGCAGTTTAAGAAGGATCTGTCTTAGTAAAAACGCTTAAGTACGATAGTTTGAAGCCTGTTCATTGTTGGAGGCCCTTTTGAAACTGAATTAAATCGTCTTATAGTAGCCAGAATATAGTTAAAAAGACGTCGCCGGTACAGAAGGGGTTTATGGTACAATCCCATGCAGAAATATATTAGATACGCCTGTGTATCATTGATGGTGTACGGGTTGATATCCTTGTCATGTCCCGCCCTTGCCCTTCTTGTCCTGTCCCGCCCTTGCCCTCCTTGTCCTGTCCCGCCCTTGCCCTTCTTGTCCTGTCCCGCCCTTGCCCTTCTTGTCCTGTCCCGCCCTTGCCCTCCTTGTCCTGTCCCGCCCTTGTCCTTCTTGTCCTGTCCCGCCCTTGTCCTTCTTGTCCTGTCCCGCCCTTGCCCTCCTTGTCCTGTCCCGCCCTTGTCCTTCTTGTCCTGTTCCGCCCTTGGCCTGTCCCGCCCTTGCCCTTCTTGTCCTGTCCCGCCCTTGCCCTTCTTGTCCTGTCCCGCTCTTGCCCTCCGTTCCCTGTCCTGCCCTTGCCCTTGTCCTGTCCCGCCCCGCCCTTGTCCTGTCCCGCCCTTGTCCTGTTCCGCCCTTGTCCTGTCCTGTCTCGCCCTTGTCCTGTCTCGCCCTTGTCCAGTCCCGCCCTTGTCCTGTCCCGCCCTTGTCCTGTCTCGCCCTTGTCCTGTCTCGCCCTTGCCCTGTCCCGCCCTTGCCCTGTCTCGCCCTGGTCTGGTGCCGCCCTTGTCCTGTCTCGCCCTTGCCCTGTCCCGCCCTTTTCCTGTCCCGCCCTTGCCCTGTCCCGCCCTTCCCCTTTGCCCTGTCCCGCCCTTGTCCTGTCCCGCCCTTGCCCTGTCCCGCCCTTGTCCTGTCTCGCCCTTGCCCTGTCTCGCCCTGGTCTGGTGCCGCCCTTGTCCTGTCCCGCCCTTGTCTTGTCTCGCCCTTTTCCTGTCCCGCCCTTGCCCTGTCCCGCCCTTCCCCTTTGCCCTGTCCCGCCCTTGTCCTGTCCCGCCCTTGCCCTGTCCCGCCCTTGTCCTGTCTCGCCCTTGCCCTGTCCCGCCCTTGCCCTCCTTGTCCTGTCCCGCTCTTGTCCTGTCCCGCCCTTGCCCTGTCCCGCCCTTGCCCTGTCTCGCCCTGGTCTGGTGCCGCCCTTGTCCTGTCTCGCCCTTGCCCTGTCCCGCCCTTGTCCTGTTCCACCCTTGTCCTGTCCTGTCTCGCCCTTGTCCTGTCTCGCCCTTACCCTGTCCCGCCCTTGCCCTCCTTGTCCTGTCCCGCCCTTGCCCTCCTTGTCCTGTCCCGCCCTTGCCCTGCCCCACCCTTGCCCTTCTCATCCTTGGTTCATTTTGGCCGCGAACACCAAAGCGGCCATGGACTAGACCCACACTTTCCAATCCGAGTGTCTTTCCATCTCGGCCCTAATCCGGATGTCATATTCCTGAACATGCGCTGGCCATCATTTTAGTTTACCAGGATGACCACGGTATCTTATCTATCTATCTATCTATCTATCTATCTATCTATCTATTGCCGGACGCCTTACTCCCCTTATCCTAATCCTAATCCAATTTAACGTGGCTGATAGTAAGTGATAGTAACTTTTTTTTAAAAGTTAGTTATAGTTAGATTAGATTAGTTTAGGTAGGGTTAGGTAAGGTAAGGTTAGGTAGGGTTAGATTAGGTTAGGTTGGTTAAGATTATATTAGGTTAGGTAAGGTTAAATTATGTTAAGCATGGTTAGGTTAGGTTCGGTTAGATTAGGTTCGATACCTACCGGCCACTTAAGAATTCTGTCACTTTTTCTCCATCCAAACCAAAATAAAATATATAGATTTGTTTGTCTCAATAAAATCAAAATAAGCAAATAAATAGATGAATGAATCAATAAATAAGACATTCCTGCGTCCTGTGTCACTGCCTGGTGTGACCTTTGCAACTGCCCCCTAGTCCTTGATTGTTTAAATCAAATTGTATTAATATCCCTAAGAATTATTTTGTATTTAATCTTTGCCTGAAAAGCCTACTGGCTTACAAAAAGGCTTGTCATGACGTGTTTTATTGCCTGAATGATTTTGTTCTCATTCTTAAACAATGTATCATGATATGACAATAATAAAGTGTTTAAGTGTTTAAGTGTTAGGTTAGGTCAGCTTTGGTTAGGTTAGATTAGGGAAGGTAGGATTATGTTTGCTTAGTTTAGGTTAGGGTAGGATTAGGTTAGGTACTCTATAGTCTACCTATTTGAGGGTGAAATATTTTGGACACTTGAATAACCCATTACATACCTTTCTTGAATTGATTATGTTTTATAGCGTAGAATATAAAGTGTTTATAACAATATCGTACTGAAGGGGTTATCACAACATCCACCTCTTTGTCCAGCAGTGGTGCCATTCTAGCTACTTCACCGCTAGATCAACAGACACTTTGGTCTAGCTGTCATTATTGGCATTTGCAACGTCAATTACAGTGCTATTGTGGACGTTTAACCCTTTCACGCTTTTATGACGCAGAGGTTGCCAGATAAGCAATAAGAAATAGAGTTCTCTCACTCTTATAATTACCTCTCTAAAATTAGTTTTCTGCCCACAGCTAACTCAAAGACAACTGCAGAGGTTGAAATAACTAAACTAAAGGTTTCTAAATACCCCTAATGGTAACAAAGGCTTTAAAGTATCCCCAATAGGCTCAAAATCGCGTCATATGTCGGAGAGGGTTAAGTAATTCTTAGCGATATTCTAGTATTTGTGCTATATTGCTAGTGATACCCTGCATTTTCTGACTGTCTAGCGTCATCCTAGCAACTACTGAGGACTAATCTAGCGGGATTTTGTGATTATGCCTTGGTAACACTGTTGTGCAGAGAGGAGGTATGAGGTCCGATGAAGCTATCAGACAAAGAGATATTTCGTTATTGTCGGGTACACTGTCATTGAAGGACTGAATACCATTATTTTTTTTGCAAAGGCCGAGATATTGAAGAATGGAAGTATATTTATGTTATGATTTCAAGCGAGCGAGCAGCATATACAAAGACGGCATAGACAAAGGCCCGCGTCAGACCGCTCACATCCATCCTCTTGAAGGGCCGTGTTGCAACTGAGTGACGTGGGCGAACGGCGAAGTTGCGAACCTTGCAAAGAGTTGGTGGTGGTAGGGTGGGAGAGGCAGGGAAGGAGGGAGGGCTTTGCTTCCTCCGATGACGTCACGGGGATGCTGTTTCCTGATTGGCTCGAGGATCAATGTTTATTTTGAAAGGCAGAAAGCCGCTTTTGCATGTACTGGTTATTGGATGTGTACGGTGTATGTGTGAGGAGGGTTGTGTGCTGGGGAGAGCTTAAGGGGAGACTGACCCTTTGTTTGGTCCATTAATTAATGTATTTATATATTTTATTTAGTTTCCTCCCTAGACCTCCATCAAGCTTAGAAAAACACCCCCTAGACCCCCCTTCAAGATAAATTTGTACATTTTTCTCGCTATTGCTATCGCTATCGAAATGGTATACTGGTTGAAATGGTCTACTGGTTGAAATAGTCTACTGGTTGAAATAGTCTACTGGTTGAAATGACCTACTGGTTGAAATAGTTTACTGGTTGAAATAGTCTACTGGTTGAAATGGTCTACTGGTTGAAATGGTTTACTGGTTGAAATGACCTACTGGTTGAAATGGTCTACTGGTTGAAATGGTTTACTGGTTGAAATGGTCTACTGGTTGAAATGGTTTACTGGTTGAAATGGTTTACTGGTTGAAATGGTTTACTGGTTGAAATGGTCTACTGGTTGAAATGGTTTACTGGTTGAAATGGTTTACTGGTTGAAATGGTTTACTGGTTGAAATGGTTTACTGGTTGAAATGGTCTACTGGTTGAAATGACCTACTGGTTGAAATGGTCTACTGGTTGAAATGGTTTACTGGTTGAAATGGTTTACTGGTTGAAATGACCTACTGGTTGAAATAGTCTACTGGTTGAAATGGTTATCATTAAACGTTATTATACATCTTGGGAAGGATTTGTGGGACCTTTCACCCCAATCTTTGTCAATATTAGGACCTTTCGTGCCATTTAGGTGTCGAGCGAGCCTGTTATTTGAGGCGGAAACCGGCCTTAGGCCGAGACATTTTTCTACCGAAAAATTTACAAATTTATCTTGAAGAAGGGGCTAGAGGGTGTATTTTAAGCTTGATGGAGTTCTAGGGAGGAAGCTATATATGTATTAACCCTTTCTATACCGGTGATGTACTTTTCATTATATTCTGGCAACTATTAGACGATTTTATTGAGCTTAAGAAGGAAGTCTACCAATCAAAAGGCTACAAACTACCTCCATGAATCCTTTTAGCTACCACATATCCTCCCTAAGCCTCATAAAATCGTCTAAAAGTAGCTGAAATCAAATGAAAAAGACGTCACCGGTACAGAAGGGGTTACATTTATGAATCAATCGACCAACAAATAAACCGTACCCCTTCAGACCACGCGTGACCCAGAGTGTTCCTGGAATTTGGTTGACTCTTCAACCTTCTTGGAAAGGGCACTCGCTACAGGCAACTCTCTCTTTGTCCACGGCTTTAACATACAATATATCACCTTGCTATATTTTACCTTATGCTGTATTGTACACTGATACACATCCATGCAAATAATAGTAACCTCGTGTGTGTGTGTATATATATTATATATATATATATATAAGAGAGAGAGAGAGCAAGAAAGGTGTATCATTGAGCGGCACCACCTCCACCACTCCCCATGACCAGCCAATCACAGGCGAGGTCGTTCATGACGTCACCCAGGTGCTGGCGTAGGTGTGTGTGTAGCAACCCGCGCTTTCATGTTACTTCCGGTTTGAGATAATCCTTTCCCTTGCATCGTTGATAGGGAGGGAGGGGGGGGGGGGGATGTTCTGGATCCCATTCCCCCTCGTGTTTAGACCCATTAGTTTTAAGATTTTAAGGCGTTCGCCCCATTAGTCTGGCGGTTTTAAGACCTTTCGTGCCATTTAGGTGTCGATTTATTCCTGGCGAGGGGCAGCTAGTCTGCAATTTAGAAGCAATCAGCCTTTGGCAGGGGCAATTTTTTTTACCGAAAAGTGCACTAATCTTTCTTGAGGGGTATTTATTTAAGGTTGATAGAGGTCTAGGGAGGAAACTTTAAAAAAAAAAAAAACCATATAGAATAAATAAATACATTTATAATGAAATATATAACAAAAAACTCTCTTCAAATTCCGCCTCTCACTGCCCTTCACAGAGTGTATAATAATATTTGTTGTTTTGTTGAGGTGTTGGTAAATTGCCATGTGATATTTACCTTTCTTATTCCTTACAGAATAAAAAAAAAAAAAAAATATATAAGAATGGGTACAGAAAGGGTAATTAAGGGGGGATGGGCCGGTTTTCTGGACCACTTTCTCCCTCATGTTTAGCCCCATTAGTTTTCAGATGTTAATATGTTTTCCCCATTAGTTAGTCGATTTTAAGACCTTTCGCCCCATTTCGTCGTCAATATTTAGACCTTTCGTGCTATTTAGGTGTCGATTTTTCCCTGGCGAACGATAGTGAGCCTGTAATGTTGGAAGAACCGGCCTTCGGCCGGGAAATTTTTCTACCGAAAAATTTACAAATTAATCGAGAAGGGAGATCTAATGGATGTCTTTTTTTTAAATTTGATGGAAGTCTAGGGAGGAAACTAGAAAAATAATGAATACATGCAAAAATGATGGAGGTCTAGGGAGGAAACTAGAAAAATAATGAAAACATGCAAAAATCGGCCAAAAAGTGAACCAGTGAAGTGAAGGTTTGTATTCCTTTATTTGTGTATTTATTTATTTTAGCTAGTTTCCTCCCTAGACCTCCATCAAGCTTAAGGGGGGTCACCGGCTTTTTTCATATGTCTCTCCTCTTCTCTCTTTCCCTGGCTTGTATCCATTTGGCCCCATTCAGCCAACTGTTTTAAGACGTTTATCCCCATCCAGGTGTCGATTTCTTCCTAGCGAGCGATAGCGAGCCAGCATTGTATGGAGAAATCCGGCTTCGCCGGAGAAATTTTTCTATCGAAAAATGTACAAATTTAGCATGCTGTCAAAACAAAAATATATATATGCTGGCTCGCTAACGCTCGCCAGGAAAATATTGACACCTGGATGGGGGTAAACGTCTTAAAACAGTAGGCTGAATGGATACAAGCCAAAGAGAGAGGGAGAAAAAGAGAAAACAAGCGAGGTGGGCTCCCTTAAAAAAATTACCCCAAGACCCCCCCACCCCCCTTGAGATAAATTACTCCATTTTTTGGGTAGGGTATGCAAAGGCGGATTCCTGAAAAATCGCAGGCTACCTATTGCTCGCCAGGAAAAACTCGACACCAAAATGACACGAAAGGTCTTAAGATCGCCAACCTAAGGGGCAGCACATGTCTTAAATCTCAAAACTAATGGGGCTACACATGAGGGAGAATGGGGTACAGAAAAAAAACTAGCGAGGCGTTGGCTGGTGCTTAGTGGACTTAGTGACCTGCTTTTTGTTATTTCTGTCCTTTTCTCTCTTTCTCTGCCTTGTATCCATTCGGCCCCATTCAGCCAACTATTTTAAGACGTTTATCCCCATCTAGGTGTCGATTTCTTCCTGGCGAGCGATAGCGAGCCAGCATTATAATATGGAGAAATGCGGCTTCGCCGGAGACATTTTTCTATCGAAAAATTTACAAATTTAGCCTGCTGTCAAACACAAATAACAAATATGCTGGCTCGCTACCGCTGACCAGTAAAAAAAATGACACCTGGATGGGGATAAACGTGTTAAAACAGTAGGCTGAATGGGGCCAAATGGATACAAGCCAGAGAAAGATAGAAAAGGACAGAACAAAAACAGGTCACCCCCCTTAACTGCGTGTGACCTGAGTTATTGTATTTTATTTATTTATATTATTTAAAAAAAAAAAAAAATCATCTTTTGAACAATTATCATAAAATGTACGCAATGGTTTAAACAAAGAAAAACAAAACAGAAAAGAAGAGAGAGAGAGAGAGAGAGAGAGAGAATTACAGACAAATTAAGCGCGGGACAAAAATATATATAAAAAGCCAGTGAAAGCTATCCAACAAAGAAGATAAAAAAGCGTGTAGCGATGATCTCTTTGTGAGGTTAATGTGTGATATTAAGCTGTGAAAGTGGTGGCAGCTGGGTTACGGTGGTGGGGAGGCAAGCACATACACACACACACACACACACATATACACATACACACAGAAAGAGAAACTAAAAGAAAAAGAGGGTAGGGAACAGACCGCCGCAGATAAGGCACTTGGAGCAGGTAATGGGGGACTAGAAAGTATAAGAATTCTATATAGCAATGTCGATGAAATGTCAATGTCAAAGAAATTAGAACTAACAGACTTACTCAATACTAAGAAACCAGAAATAGTATGTCTCACTGAGACAAAACTAAGAGAGGAACTTGATATAAATATGCTAGGATGGTCTGAATACAGGATTTGGAGGAGGGACAGAAAATGTCGACATGGAGGTGGAGTGTGCATCCTTACTAGGAAAGATTTGATTGTGTCTGAAATAAAACTAGAAACTTCAACAGCAGAAGTTTTAGCACTAGAAATTGGTGGAAACGAAAAAATAGTAGTGATAGTAGCGTATGTACCTCCCAAGACGACGATATGGAGTAAGGAGGAGCATAGCCTAATGCGTAAGGAAACAATTAGTGTGCTAGAAAATATTATTCTTAGCTTCAAAGGATGAAATAGTCATGTGTGGGGACCTTAACTGCAAGGAAGTGAATTGGGGAACGAACCCAGAACAGGTGAGGAAAGTTGGGGCTATGAATTTTTAAGTATGGCCATGGAAAATTCTATATACCAACATGTAATAGAGTCAACAAGAGTAAGGGGAAGTGATCAACCAGCTAGATTGGACCTTCTCTTCACAAGAAGGGAGGAGGAGGTTCAAAGTATTCAGTACCTATGCCCACTAGGAAAAAGCGACCATGCAGTTCTCGGCATAGACCTACTATTGAAGCATAATCTACCCAAGGAAAGGGAAAATCACTGGATGTATTCCAGAACCGATTTCGCAGGACTATGGGATTTTTTCAAGTCACAAAATTGGGATCAGGTGTTATCTGAAAGTGAGGTAGATAAAAAACTCCAGGCATTCATGGAGATCTATGATACTGGTATAAAAGCTTTTGTCCCAAAGTACATTAATAACAGAAAAAAAGGAAATCGCAAAGAATGGTTGAGCCGCGAATGTAGGCAAGCACAGGAAGCAAAAAACAAAGCCTGGAAAAAGATGAGAAACTGGGATTCGGAAGATAACAGGCAAAAGTATAAAGAGGAGAGAAACAAATACACAGAAATGAGGAGGAGGTCAGAGGCAAACCATGAAAAAGGTATAGTGGAGAACTATGAAAAGAATCCAAAAAAAAATTTCAAGTTTGTAAACGGCAAAAGGAAGATAAAAGCCACAATCGTAAAGATTAAAAGTGGAAACAGAATCATAGAAGAGGATACAGAAATTGCGGAAGAACTAAATAGAAATTTTGCATCAGTATTTACAAAAGAAGGAGAATTCATTGCACCAGAAACCAATGAGATAGGTACAGAGGAAATGCCGGAAGTCACATTTAACAGAGCAGAGCTCATAGACATAATGAGTAAGGTGGATCCAAACAAAGCCGCCGGACCGGATGGACTTACCTGAGGGACTAACAAGCTACATGAGCATGTTTGCGGACGATTCTAAGCTGCTTAAAACGATCAGAACCCAGGAGGATTGCCTTGAGCTCCAAGCAGATTTACAAAAGATCCATGAATGGAGCATCAAATGGAATATGGAGTTCAATGCAGGGAAATGCAAGACTCTAGAAATGGGTAAAAGCAAGTACAGACCTAGAAAAGATTATAAACTAGGAAACGAAGTGATTCCCAAAGCAGAAAAGGAAAAAGACTTGGGGATAGAATTTAAGGATAACATGTCTCCAGAAAGCCACGTAAATAAGATAGTGAGAGAATCACTAGCACTATTGGCAAATATCAGGATGTCTTTCAATTATCTTAATGAAAACACCATGAAACAAATAATAACGGCAATAATAAGACCCAGGATGGAATATGCATCTGTAGTGTGGTCCCCTCACATGAAGAAACATATCCACAACATTGAGAGGGTACAGAGAGCAGCTACGAGGATGATCCCAGGTTTGGAAAATTTGGAGTACCAAGAGAGGCTCGAGAGATTGAATCTACCTACACTGGAACAGAGAAGGAAACGAGGACAGCAAATTCAGATATACAAATGTGTTAGAGGTATTGACAAAATCGACCAAGAAAACTTCATAGAGAGGGATGGAGGTGAGAGAACAAGAGGTCACAGCTACAAACTGAAAGTACCTAATAGGCAAATATTGGTTTGGTAACAGAGTTGTAGATGGGTGGAATAGGCTACCAAGTGATATAGTGGGATCAAGAACGATAGGGAGCTTTAAGATAAAATTAGATAGGCATATGGACGAGATGGGTTGGGTGTGAGGGGGATCTACCAGGTGTGGGCCAATCGGCGCTCAGCAGACCCCCGTTATCTTGTGCTAATCTCTGACCGTTTTGGTCGGGTTAGTACTCAAGGTATTAGTGAGTTGGGCCTATAATTGGGGTTGGGTGTGACAGGGATCTGCCTTGTATGGGCCGATCGGCTTTTTGCAGACTCCCATTTTCTTATGTTCTTATGTTCTTAATAGTAAATCTGATCTGAAAAGTAAAAGATTTCCTACCAACTCGATTAGTGGGTGGAACAAATTGCCAGCCGAAGTAGTGTCTGCATCATCAGTGCATAGTTTCAAAGCACGGTATGACAAACATATCTTAGGAGGCGGGAATTAACGAGCATGCTCACTCCCGCAAATACAACTAGTGTAAGTACAACTAGTGTAAGTACACACACACACACACACACACACACACACACACACACACACACACACTCTTGTTCTCACTCTCTTTCACGCTCTCTCTCTCTCTCTCTCTCTCTCACACACACACACACAAAGCCATCCACAGTTAAGCGCTCCCTGTTCCGTAATGGCTTGTCCTTTTTGTAACTTACATTTGGCTACAATAATACTGATACAAGAGTGATGTTGACAAACTTGGCTTAATTTACAGTGAGAAACAACCATCTTAGGAGGAGATTTAAATTTAATAATATTATTTTATTGATGTATTAACTTATGTATGTTTGTATAAGTTAGAAGGAGACAGAGGGAAAAGCTGTCTGCATCAAGTCCCCCCCGGTCCCCTCCACACATACACACATACATACATTGAAAGAGTGACCGAGCCAAATTCATGGTAGGCCTATTATTATTAGTCAAAATGTCTGGCCACACGGAGCTTGAATCGGTTTCGAGGAATTTAACATGTTCTACTTAACCCCTTGAAGCTCTGACGCGTTTTAGCAGTATATTATGGCTATCATTAGACAATTGTATGCAGCTTAGGAAGGATATGTGGGTATGCAAAGGGTAAAGACTCTCTCAATCAACCCTTTGACTTCCATATACCCTTCCTAATCTGAATAAAATCGTCTAATAATTACCAGAAAACAAAACAGAAATGCGTATTGGAGCTTGAAAGGGTTAATGACCTAAATAAGCTATATTTAAAACGTTGTCATTTAAGGGGAGGTCTCCACTTGAGGGATTGTTTTCTTGACCCCCCTTCTCCCTCATGTTTAGCCCCATTGCTTTTGTTATTATAAAACGTTTGCCCCATTAGTTTAGCGATTTTAAGAACTTTCACCCCATATTAAGACCTTTCGTGCAATTCAGGTGTCGATTTTATCCTGGCGAGCGATAGCGAGCCTGTAATTTAAGAGGAACCGGCCTTCGGCCGGGACATTTTTCTACCGAAAAATTTACAAATTTATCTTGAAAGGGACTCAAGGGGGTGTTATTTTAAGCTTGATGGAGGTCTAGGGAACAAACTAAATACCTCCCCTTAAGTGGTCCTCCTAAATTGGTGTTTTCGTCCACCCTATTTTGTATGTATTTATATATTGATTTATTTAATTATTTGTTTGTATATTTATTTTCATTTTAGTTATCAATTATTCTGGGTACATTTATGGTGGTAATGCTGTGTACACCGTGGAGCTCCCTGTGGCGTGACGAATGTGGTGTGTCGGCATTATCCCTGCATGCTCCAGGTAGCCCAGTCCTGGTCCCGCCCGCGGACTCTCCGTTTGCGGATGTTTCATACTCTACCGCAGTTATGGTCAAAACGGCCACAACCAAAATGGCCTCAGTCTTCAATCCTATTAACCCCTTCTGTCCATACAATGCTAGCTCGCTATCGCTTGCCAGGAAGAAATCGACACCTGGATGGGGATAAACGTCTTAAAACAGTTGGCTGAATGGGACCGAATGGATACAAGCCAGTTAAAGAGAGAAAAGGAGAGAAATATTAAAACAAAAGCCTGTGACCCCCCTTAACCCCTTCTGTACCGGCGACCTCTTTGTCATTTACTCTGGCTATATTTAGACGATTTTGTGCAGTTTCAGAAGATTGTGTGATAGTCAAAATAGTTAAGTAATTGCTGGAGACCCTTTTTAAACTGAATAAAATCGTCTACTATTAGCCAGACTGTATTACAAATGACGTCACCGCTACTGCCTGGATTAATCCTTGGCTCTCATTTGAAACATTTTTTTTTTTTTTTTTCCTGTGATTGAGGGAGGCAAAAGGCATTACTGCCTATAGCGAGTGCCTCCCCCATAGTTGAAAGAGTGACAGGGCCAAAATCAAGGGACGTTCGAGCCAAAATGCCTGGACACACGGAGTTTGAAGCAATTTAAGTCATAGGAAGAGGGAAAGACTGATTCTGGGAGAGAGTTCCAGAGCTCAGCTCAACTGCAACACCACCACTGTACAGTATATGCATATAATCTGCTCACGCGCCTTGGGTATGTACACTTTATAATCTGCTCACGCGCCTTGGGTATGTACACTTTATAATCTGCTCACGCGCCTTGGGTATGTACACTTTATAATCTGCTCACGCGCCTTGGGTATGTACACTTTATAATCTGCTCACGCGCCTTGGGTATGTACACTTTATAATCTGCTCACGCGCCTTGGGTATGTACACTTTATAATCTGCTCACGCGCCTTGGGTATGTACACTTTATAATCTGCTCACGCGCCTTGGGTATGCACACTTATAATCTGCTCACAGCGCCTTGGGTATGTACACTTTATAATCTGCTCACGCGCCTTGGGTATGTACACTTTATAATCTGCTCACGCGCCTTGGGTATGTACACTTTATAGTAAATCTAGTCATTGTATAAATACTGTATTTCTTTTTAACCCCTTCTGTACCGGCGATGTTTTTTTTTTTTGTATTTGATTTCAGCTTCATTTAGACACGTTTGTGAAGTTTTGGAAGGATAAATGGTAGCTAAAAGGATTATTGAGATAGTCTGCAGCCTTTTAAGGGGAGAATTCCACTTCAGGGATTTTTTTCTTGATCCCTTTCTCCCTCATGTTTGTCCCCATTGCTTTTGACATTTCAAGACATTCGCCCGATTAGTTTGGCGATTTAAATAACTTTCGCCCCATTTCTGTCAATTTTAAGACCTTTCGTGCCATTTAGGTGTCTATTTTTTCCTGGCGAGCGATAGCGAGCCTGTACTTTAAGAGCAACCGGCCTTTGGCCGGGACATTTTTCTACCGAAAAATGGACAAATTTATCTTGAAAGGGGCTCAAGGGGGTGTGATTTTAAGTTTGATGGAAGTCTAGGGAAAGCACCAACCACCTCCCCTTAATTGATATACTTCCTTCCTAAGCTGAATAAAATCGTCTAGAGATAGTCCGTAGCCTTTTAATTGGTATACTCTTTTCCTAATCAATCAATCAAATGAATATAGAAAAGGTGGGTGAGGGTGAAAGAAGGGAAGTTTTTATTGGTGTAGTAAGAGAGAAAGTGTCAAAATAGGAGGATAAAGAGTGTCGGGGCTTGACCCAACGTGCGTGAGTTGTTGATTTTAGTTTGGGGGTTTAGAGGAGGGCTGTGACTGTTGGTATTATTGAGACATATTTTCGAGAGCTTCAGTATGGCATGTCAAGAAGGGATGGAGATGAAAATGGGTGGTAAGGCAAAAGATAATTCATTTTGGGTGGTAAAAGTTAATTTTGGTGAAGTGAGATTCAGAGGCTCTGATCGGTCAAGAGTGGCATAGAGGTTGGGCTGTGGACGAGCCGGCATGCCCCACCGCCTCTACCAGTCTGGACGAATCAGATGAGTCTGGGTGAATTTGAATATAAAATTTGGTAATGGAGAAGATTTTAATGATGGTCTGGCAATTTTGGATGGTAAGGGTCTAAAGTGGGGCAGCAAGGCATGGCTGTCAACTGCCGAGTTTAGAGATGATTGCACTGTCTTATGAAGAGCTTAATTTACTTTAGTTTTTATTGTGTATTTGTGTAAGAATTAGACATTTTGGCTGGTAGGTGAGTAAAAGGAATGGTGAAAATTTAGTGTGAGTTTGTGGTGTAACAAAGTTATTACGTGAATAGGGGATTGGGAGCCTCTCTGTTAATTGGATGCAAGAGGTTCGACCAGGGACGGATGGGTTGAGTGATATTGTTAAAAATTTGGACAAAGTGATCAAAGGTCTCAAGTTTTTCAAGTTGTTTATTAGCCAGAAAGTTGTTGTAGACATTAAGTGGAGGGATGCGGGAGAGTTCATGCAAGTGTTCCGATGTTTGGAACTCATACCACCGAGTTCCATGGATCCACCTCAGTGCTCTGTTCTGTATTCTTTGGAGTTTAATTTTGTGGGAGTTTGCCAAAAGAGTGCTGGTCAGTGGGGCATATGAAAGTAGCGGTCTAATTAGGGCTTTGTACAAATGGGTTTTAGTTTTGATGGAGGCATTTCGAAAGCGAAATATTGATTGAAGAGATTTTGAAGCAATGGGGATAATCTGATTTGCATGACGATGAAAGTGAAGTTTTTTGTCAAAGGTTAGGCCGAGTACTTTGTTAGTGGGTGAGACAGTTACTGGGATGCGATCGGGAGGAGGTGCGTGGGAGTTGAGGAATAGTGGTCTAGGACGTAGGTAACCAGTGGATATGTAGGTGATAAAGAATTTTCGAGGATGAGCCTGAATCCGCCATTTCTGTTCCCATTGTGCTATTCAGTCAAGATCTCTCTTGGCTTTGTTTGTCAAACCGTCTATGGTAGTTGCCCTAACAAGTTGCGTCACGTCGTCAGCGTAGGAAATTGTGAGAGAGTCATTATTGATTGGATCTGGCATGTCATTAGTGTAGAGAATGTACAGTGTAGGTGCGAGCACGGAGCCCTGAGGTACGCCTGCATGGAGTGGAAATGAGTCTGAATAGAAATTTGAAAATTTAATTTTGGCTGATATGTTATCTAAGAAGTTTCAGAGAAGTTTTTTAATTGGTAAGGGGAAATAGAAGTTTTCGCAGATTTTGTACTTCAGGCCTACGTGCCATACAGTGTCAATTTTTTTTGTTATGTCTTTTGTGATGAGTGCTGTTTTGTGTCCTCGTCTGGAGTGTTTGTTAATGTGAATGTAGTTGGTGATTATGTTAAGTGCTTCCTGAGAGGATCTGCGGGGTCTAAAACCAAACTGTTTGTCAGTGAGAAGTCCTTCGTCTTCGAGGTACAGTCTGAGTCGGCGATTTATGATTGTTTCAAAAGTCTTCCCAAGAGTCTCAAGTAGACTAATGGGTCTGTAGTTCAGTGGGTCTTTGCTATTTTGATTTTTCTTGGAAATAAGGATCATTGTTGCAGTCTTAAAGCAGACGGGGAAGTAGCCTGATGCCAGGATGGCGTTGTATAAGCAAGTGAGTGCATTAATAAATGTGTTTGGGAGGTGCTTTACAATGTGATGGTTTATTCCTGTGGCACCAGGCGCCTTCCTCCGTGTTTTAGAGAGAATGAGCTTAAGTTCGTCAGGCACAATGGGAGCAGTGAGGTAGTTGTCGGGGTTAAGTGAGTCTATGATGATGTGTGTGTTGTGAGAGATGTTGTCTGCAATATTATTAACATGTTGTTCAATGTCTCGAATGTGTTGTTGGGCGGGTCTTTCAGGAGGGTGTGGGTGGTATACTTGGGCCCATGTGTCTTTGAAGATGTCTGTGATTTCCCTGGGATCGGTGATGGTGTTACCGTTTACAATGAGTGAAGATATTGTATGTTTATTTTGGCCTTTTAAACGGTTTATGTGTCTCCAAAATTCCCAGGGTTTAGTTTTCCTGTGTTGTTCAGCAGTGTGTATGAGGTGTGTCCAGTGGCTGTCATGGTCAGATTGCAGGCTGTCTAGGATATGATTTCTGAGGTGTGAGAGGTCATGTCGTACTCGGCCTAAGGTGTGGTTTTGTTTATTTTGTTCAAATCGACGACGATAGCACACAAGGAGTCTTTGTGAACGTATA
This sequence comes from Paralithodes platypus, assembly GCA_032716605.1. Taxonomy (NCBI): domain Eukaryota; kingdom Metazoa; phylum Arthropoda; class Malacostraca; order Decapoda; family Lithodidae; genus Paralithodes; species Paralithodes platypus. Next base: position 43,496,504 of record CM064507.1, read on the forward strand.
GAAGGTCTGAATGTGTGTCTGACTTTGTAGGATGTTTTAGGTATGGTAGTGTTTGCAGCGTTGATGATTGTGTTGTGTAAGTGTTCTATTTGTTGATCTAGATTTGTGTAGTGGAGTCCCTCATAGTCAGTTGTGTAATCTTGTTGTGATAGGATGTGTTGAAATTCATCCCAGTTAGCCTGGGAGTAATTGTAACGTGATGTAGAAGGAACTAAAATGGGATTTGAAGATATTTGCATGAAAATGGGGATGTGATCGGATCCTGATAAAGGCCCAGGGGAAATTTGATGGTGAAAAAGGTTAAATGCTCGGTTAGAGAAGATGAGATCAGGTTTGCCAGACCCATTGTGTACGAAAACTGTGTCAAAATCTGGGCCAAGGAAATTTAGCCTTTTTATGTCGTATAGTGCTAGAAGTTGTGTTCCGTGTGGGTTGTTGGTAGTGTGTTGAAAAGCATGATGTTTAGCATTAAAGTCTGCAAGGATGAATGTGGGTACATTGTTGTTAAATAATGTGTTCATATCAGTGTAAGGAATGTGTGTGTTGGGTCTGACATATGTAGTGGCGACTATGAGGGGACCAAGTGTTGTGTGTGTTTTTACTGCTAAGAAGTGTTTATATGTCCAGTCTGTCATGAATTCATGTTGTATTGTGCTTTTAATCATGATGGCAACTCCGTTGTGTGCATCGTCGTCAGATTGTCGTGTTGTGTAGCCAAAGAATTTTATTTTGTGTGTGTTGTGTATACAAGTGCTGTTGAGTAATATAATGTCTGGGTCATTATCTAGTATTAATTGTGTGATTAAGTGTCTGTTTGGGTAGTAATGTCTAATGTTGAATTGAATTACTTTGAGCATGATGGATGATTATCGGGTGAGTTGGGTGAGTTGGTGATAATGGGGTGGGGTAAGGTTGGTGGGCGGGATGGGGAGGGTGAGGTGTGAGGAGAGGAAGGATAGCTAGAACGGGAGGAGCCTTGTCCAAATGACACGGATGGGAGATCACGTGAGGCGTTTCTTATGGGGCTTTCTGTCTTGCGGGATTTGGATCGAGAGCGGTGGGAATTGGGAGAGGTTGCATCAGCAGGGCTGCTAGGTTTGCGTTTTAGGGGGGATTGAGGTGGGATGGATGGTGTTTAGGGGATAGAGGTAGAGGTAGATGGGGGAGGCATGGATGTTGGTGAGGTAAGGGTGGGGTCAGGAGTGTGGATGGGCATGTCTACTTTGGGGGGGGAAGGGTTCTCGGCAGGAGTAATTTGGGTTGTGACTTCTCGAGAGTTGGGAGTAGGAGTTTTGGAGTTGAGGGTGGATGTGGAGAGGGTGGAGGTGCTGGCAGAGGGTGTGGCTGAGGTGGGGGAGGAGATAGAGGATGAGGAGGTATTGGGGAGGAGATGGTTCTAGGGTTAGGGGTGGTTGTGGGGGTTTGGGAGGATTTTGTTTTGTAGAATTGGTACCAGGATTCAGGAATAGAGATAGCAGGGAGATTGTGGGCAGTGAGGCCGTCATTGAGAAGTTTGTTGAACATTGGGGTAACTTGTTGGTCTGTTAAATGGAGAGCTATATTTACCAGCACCGAAGTTTTGGCAAGAATTTCTTGGTTGAAGAAAGGGTTTGGTGGGTTGGAACTGGTGAAGGAGGAGGAAGGTTGGGGGTGGGAGCTGGTGGAGGGGGAGGAGGTCATGGTTAGGGATTGAGGGGGGAGTGATGGGGTGGCAGCTGAGGCATATGATATGTTGGTGACTGGATGGGACGAGAAGAGAGGGCGGGGGTTGTTGGAAGATGTTGGAGAGGTCTTTGAGTTTTTTCGGGTTTGTTTGAGAACATTGAGGCGGAAGGGGTATTCTGAACTTATGGCAATGTGGGGGCCATTACAATTATTGCACTTCAGGGAGCTTGAGGAGCAAGTTGTGAATGAGTGGTCGTCACCACAGCGTGTGCATACTTGTTCATTTTTACAGGTAGATGTTATGTGCCCATACTGGTAGCACTTAAAACACTGTTGGAGGTTAACCCATGATTCAGGAGAGAGGAACTCAGGTGGTATGATCACATGGAAGGCTTTGAGACCTGACTTGAGGAGTTTGCGGGCTTCCTGAGGGGAGGCACAGCAGATTTTGATGGCTTTTTGGGGAGTCTTTGAGACATCACAAACTGTGATGTTGTTTCTTTGTGAAATTTCTGTAGCTATGTCATTCTCATCCCTGTTGAAGATGTTGTTATCAGGGTGAGCAATCTTGACAGTGCAAGCAGCTTTTAACTCGGGAGTGACCACTAATTCATACCCTGCATCTTTGAGTTTATTTACGTTATCAGGGGCTAGGTATGCATTAAGATCTTTCTGAGAGGCAAGGCGAACTTTTAGGGTATTATTTGGATTTTTGAAGACTTTAACAATTTGGGTCTGGGTGATGCTGAATATGTGTGAGCCAGGATCATCAGGGGGAGGAGAGTTACATTTAAATTTCACATACAGTGCCATACTGAAACATTAAGAGAGCTAATTTTAAAGGATTAAGTTTTGAAAATGGGGAGATGGGGGAGAGATAATTTAAATTATAAAGCTAAACTGTACCCAGGGGGCACCCCTACGGAGTGTCCCCAGAAAAAACCTAATTCCTACCTATGCCCTTGGACTAAGTCTGTCACAGGGCCCTAAACCTACTTGGAGCTTAACCCGTACAGCCCCAGCGACGCGCCTGACGCGTCGGCGATGTATGTAACGCACAGCCCCAGAGACGCGCCTGGCGCGTCACCCTAATTGCGCCGACCGTAACCTCAGGTGTAGCCACTCAAGAGGGCTCAGATTTGTATGGGAACTGTGTACATATCCCACGCAACCGTGCCGATGGTTGAAAACTCTCAAAGTCCACGTGCGCAATAACCTGTTATTTTGGGGTAATTGCCTTCAATTTTTTACTCTTGTAAAATACGTTTTCGGGGGCTCTGTAGGACCATTCTTTAAGCTTTTTGAGCAGTTTTTCGTGGTTTTTCCTTAATTCCTAACCCATTCGCTATTGTTTCTGGAATAAAACAATTTTTTGAAAACCGGCCAGGTTCTGGTGAACAAACATTACAAAACTAGCCGGGGCTGGACGGGTTAAACCCTACCCACTTGCCTCCTATAACCAGGGGCGAATCCCCCCCCCCCCCCTCGTGGCAATGCCCTCGGGGTTCGGCGTCGTACTACAAGTGGGTTTCTACTGGGCGGGAGCGGGTACACACATTTAATAAATTTGGAACAAAAAAGCTGGAAAGAAATTGGGGAAAGAAGAGAATATAGGAAAGTAATGACAATGGAGAAGGATGATGATGAGGTATGAGGTGAGATGCAGGGAGCTGATTGGCCGGGCGAGCGCAGATCGAGGTGTTGATTGGAGGAGAGAGAACTGATGGAGAAAGCTAGGGGGGTTAGGTTTGGCTGGTCCTCAACACGTACATCTTCTATCTTCTGCTGCTTGAAGATTCTTCTTTCTTCTTTCTTCTGCCGCTTGAAGATGGGGAGGGGGGGGGGGGGGGATACAGGCCTGTAAGAGAGACCAGAGCGTCACCAAGTACCACCTTGAATGTGTGTCCTCTTTTCCTAAGCTGATAAACTGAAAATGATGTCACCGGTACTGAACGGGTTAGTACCTCCAATGATGTCACCGGTACTGAGCGGGTTAGTACCTCCAATGACCGACGTCAGTGATAATTTTCCCGTATACTGTATTTGATTGTCCTGGCGTGAACAGTTTTTGTCTGTGGGTTGAACCAAGGTCCTTCCCTGTTAAGGGGGGTGACCTGTTTTTGTTCTGTCCTTTTCTATCTTTCTCTGGCTTGTATCCATTTGGCCCCATTCAGCCTACTGTTTTAACACGTGTATCCCCCCATCTAGGTGTCGATTTCTTCCTGGCGAGCGATAGCGAGCCAGCATTATATGAAGAAATCCGGCTTTGCCGGAAAAAATATCTATCTAAAAATGTACAAATTTAGCCTGCTATCAAACAACAATAAATAATATGCTGGCTCGCTACCGCTCACCAGTAAAAAAACTGACACCTGGATGGGGATAAACGTCTTAAAACAGTAGGCTGAATGGGGCCAAATGGATACAAGCCAGAGAAAGATAGAAAAGGACAGAACAAAAACAGGTCACCTCCCTGTTGAACTCAGCGGACCCAACCACCACCACCACTTTCCCTCGTCAGGTATCCGCCTCAGCCTCCAAGCACCACATCCAATCAGGGCACACAAAGGGAACCAGTCACCACGCCCACAATCCTAAACGGCCACAATCCTAAACGGCCACAATCCCAATAGGTTTATACTAAGGTAGGTAATAGGTTATAATAGGCCAGGCTTATTTGGTTAGGCTGAGTTACATTAGGTTAGGTCTGGATATATTAGCTTAAGCTTCGGTTAAATCAAGTAAGGTTAGATTAGGAGACTGTGACTGTTTTTATCTTTCTCCTTTTCTCTCTTTCCCTGGCTTGTATCCATTCGGCCCCATTCAGCCAACTGTTTTAAGACGTTTATCCCCAACTAAGTGTCGATTTCTTCCTGGCGAACGATAGCGAGCCAGCATTGTATTGAGGCCTTTTCGGAGTGTGGCCATTTTGACTTAAAGCCCAACAATGCACTGATGCAGGCGGTAATATCCCAATTACCAGATGCAGGCGGTAATATCCCAATTACCTGGAAGAAAGTTTTGAGGTGAAAGTTCCGGGAGTGAAGTTGTTGGATGCGCCTCGAGGGTCGCAATAGCTCTCGATGACTTCAAGTCAGAACGGCCACTCTCCTATAAGGCCACAAAACAAAGCAACACACTAACCCAATTGATGAGTTTTCCAGTTTAAACCAACTACACCTAGAGAAACAGAACATCACTATAACGAATATAACTAAACTTAGATTGTGACCAATTTTGTCGTGCCGTTGTGTTGTGTGTGGCCATTTAGGAGAGTGACCCTTTATACTTACCTCCTCTTCGATCACTGTCACTGTTCCCCCCCCCCCTTGATCTTGACTCAATCAGAACACAGCCGTCTCCGATAAAAATGGTTTCCCAAATGACTGGTTCCGCCCTGCCAGGAACTGTAGCAAGGCGTGAAATTAGGTTCCACATCCCACCACACATTAGTTCAGGCAGGTTTACAAAGAAAGAGTTGGGAGGGGGCAAGGGGGGTCGGGGGGACAGTGGGGGCAGTGGAAGAGGGAGGGGGATATATATAAAGAAAGAGTTGGGGGGAGTGGAAAGGGGGGAAGAGGGGGAGGGGTGTTAGGGTCCTATGATCTATATATATTAACTCCCTGCAGCAGATCCTAGCCAGTCCCTCATCGTCAACCACTATAACAATTGGACTTGTGCGGTTCTGTGTTGTGATGTGTGATCTGCATGTGATCTCATAATTACCTTCTGGAGTCGGTGATTTTCCTAGCTAGAATGCAGATTTGTGTGCGTTATTTTGAATAGACTACATCTTAACTTTTGATAAGGATTACATATACGTTGACTCATAATATTGTTTTTTATTACTTATTGTCCACATTGAAGTAGTGCCTTCGTCTTGAAAGTATTGATGTAGCTTGGGCAATACCTTTTATAATGAGATTAGAAGTCAAATAGGAAACATATTTACATAAATATTAATTATCTGTTGATGGGGTGAGATCATTAACAACAGGCGTGAAGGAAGAGCTGCGAGGATATCGCAACATATCATAACGTATTTTCAAAGTATCAGAAGAATTCATATAACTTTAATGTCTTAGTGACATCCACAAGCTTGGTATCCTGAACCTTGACCTCTAGAACCTTGACATCCAAACCTTGTTTTACCAAATAATTACATCCTGAAGTGTGACGTCCTAATCCGTGACATCCTGAACCTTGACATCCTGAACCTTGACATCTTGGACCTTGACATTCAAAAGCTTGACATCCCCAACCTCCACATCCTGAACCGTGACATCCTGAATCGTGACATCCTGAACCTTGAAATATTGAACCTTGACATCCTGAACTGAGAACAACATGGCCCTCCACCTCTCCATTGTCATCATGGTAAGCAAACTAACGCGAATATATATATATATATATATATATGTTTGTGTGTGTGTGTGTGTGTGTGTGTATCAGAAAGCAGGATTTTTATTTTCAAACAAACAAAGGAATGATTTAGAATACCACATCTGAACGGATGCAAAGTAATATAATGTGTGAAGTGCGTCTTGCCTGTGTGATACGTAGTTGCTCCATACAATTATATACTGTTTAATTATATTACTGCCATGTTACGGACTACATACCTATAATAGTGTTGTGTGATCTGGTACAGGTGTGGTGTGTGTTGATCCAAGGAGGCCTGACCTTCACCAGCAACATAAAGGTAATATTATAGTACTGTGTATTCAATATAACAAAATAAAATAAAACAAATGAAAAAATAAAATAAAATAAAAATAGAAAAACATTTGGATTGGGCCTGAACATACAGATAGATAGATAGATAGATAGATAGATAGATAGATATTCAATATAATTAGGCCAAAAAACTTGACCAATAACCTCTATAACTATAAAATTACTATACTGTGGTTACGTGAGTTACGTGCATTTGATTTGTTTTAAATCCTCAGCCAGGATTCGACCCGCGGTCAATCAAGATGACATCCCACGCTGTAACCAACTCGATTGCAGTGTGATTGAAACGGTAAATGCGTGGGATATAATCTCGAGTGACTGCAGTTCGAATACTGGCTGAGAATGGAAAAGTTAGGCATTAGGTGTTTGGTGTTGTGGTGATATTAATACAAAATAGATTATGTCCTTCTGTTGTGTGCAGGTTGGTGTGTCTTTGGGAGGCAGCAGCACCAACACTAAGAAGGTCACCACCAGCACCCCCCAGCTCCACTACTGCACAGGGAAGTACCTACAACTCCTCCACTACCTGTATGTGGACTACTTCCAATCCTCGGGTCCCTGCCTGGCCCCGGGTGGCACCAAGATCTATCCCTACAGGAGTGACCAGTACGGGGAGGAGGCCAACGGTGCCATGTGTGCCCGGGTGCCCAGGGTGTGTCAGCTCATGGCCAGACCAAGGTGGGTCAGGTCAGGTGAAGGTATTGAGGGATAAGCCTTTACAACGGCACCTCGTTTCTACATTCTACGTTTCCTCTTTTTCTGAAGAGTGTAGAGAGAGGGAGAGTGGAGAGAGAGGAAGCTGTTGGAGTGGCTTTGTTATGTATGTTATTAGTCTGTATACGTACAATGTTATTACTGTTCTTCTTTCTTCGTAAAAAGTACAAGAGGAAAATTATTTTGCTTGCAGTTTAATGGAATGCTCAGTAAAGGAGGGGCATTAATCCACTAGTCTATCGACCAGATGCCGTATTTCACGAATCACTACCAACCAAAGGAACACATATTTCACATATACCATCCCACATACACTGAACTCTCTCAGTGTATACTTCCTCCCTTACGGAGAGTGGGGGGCACCTGCCTTTCAACACACTCCCACCCTTATTCTGTTCAACTCTCAAACAATGGTGAACTATTTGTCCTAGTCTTTCTTCTACTCAATAAGTAAGCTTTGGAACTCTCTCCCTCAAGCTGTCTTTCCCTCGTCCTATGACTTAAGATGCTTCAAGATCAGTGTGTCCAGATAGTTTGACTCTAATATACCTTGAGCTCGGCTCTCTATCACTCTTTCAACTTTAGGGGAGACACTTGTTAGAGGGAGTTTTGCTTTTTGTCTCCTTCATGCACATAAGAAAACAAAATAATACGGATACAAAATAGTGTTACTAGTCGGACCAGATAGTGTTAAGGGGGGATGGTTCACTTCTTGGGCGATTTTTGCATATATTAATTATTTTTCTAGTTTCCTCCCTAGACCTCCATCAAATAAAAAAAAAAAAAAAATCCATTAGATCCCCTTTCTAGATAAGTTTGTACATTTTTCGGTAGAAAAATTTCCCGGCCGAAGGCCGTTTCTTACAACATTACGGGCTCACTATCGTTCGCCAGGGAAAAAATCGACACCTAAATAGCACGAAAGGTCTAAATATTGACGAAGAAATGGGGCGAAAGGTCTTATAATCAACTAACTATTGGGGCAAACATCTTAACATCTGAAAACTAATGGGGCTAAACATGAGGGAGAAAGTGGTCCAGAAAACCGGCCCAAAAACGAAAATGTTAAGTTGCTTTCAAAGTAAAAAACAAATAAAATCAATCTGACTGTTCTTGCTGTATTATATACCCAAGCAATACAGACCAAGTCCAGGCAAATATTCCAAAGGTTATAGAATATGGATAAGGTCAAAGGTCAGACTCAGGTTGTTTAGAATCTCTGTTAACCCCTTGAAGCTCTGACGCGTTTTAGCAGTTTATTTTGGCTGTCATTAGACGATGTTATGCAGCTTAGGAAGGATCTGTGAGTATTAAAAGGGTAAAGACTATCTCAATCAACCCTTTCATTTCCATATTTCGTTACTAAGCTGAATAAAATCGTCTTAATAGTAGCCAGAAAACCAAACAGAAACGCGTATTGGAGCTTGAAAGGGTTCATTCAACGGGTTAAATACAAACAAAAAATTAACCAATATGTGTAGGCCTATACAGTATATGTTTGGCTTGCCGTTGAAGTAGTAAATAACAAATCACTTTAAGGGGAGGTTTTAGTGTGTTTAAGGGGAGGTTTTAGTGTGTTTCCTAGACTTCCATCAAGCTTGAAATTACACCCCCTTGACCCCCTTTCAAGATAAATTTGTACATTTCTCGGTAGAAAAATTTCCCGGCCGAAGGCCGGTTCCTCTTAATTACAGGCTCGCTATCGCTCGCCCGGAAAAATCGACACCTGAATGGGACGAAAGGTCTTAAAAGTGACATAAATGGGGTGAAAGTTCTTAAAATCGCCAAACTAATGGGGCGAACGTCTTAAAATTTCAAAAGCAATGGGGCTAAACATGAGGGAGAAAGGGGTATAGAAAAAATCCCTCAAGTGGAAATCTCCCCTTAATCCTCCTAAAGCTTCACCGTCAGAGGTACATATAAACATACTTTAGCTCATAAAACACATTCATACGCATACAAACACACTCACACGCATACAAACACACTCACACGCACACAAACACTCACACGCATACACACCAAACACTCACACACCTACAAACACACTCACACGCACACAAACACTCACACGCATACACACCAAACACTCACACACCTACAAACACACTCACACGCACTCAAACACTCACACGCATACACACCAAACACTCACACGCATACACACCAAACACTCACACACCTACAAACACACTCGCACGCACACAAACACTCACACACACCAAACACTCACACACCTACAAACACACTCACACGCACACGCACACACTCATATCTTTCACATCTTTCATATCTTACTAACTCTTGGTCATCCTCCTTCCGGGACTTCGGTGAGACTTTTTCTATTGCACTAGACATATCGAAAGCCTTCGATAGAGTCTGGCATAAATCTTTAATTTCTAAACTACCCTCCTTCGGTTTCTATCCCTCCATCTGTGCCTTTGTCTCTAATTTCCTTTCCGGCCGTTCCATAGCCGCGGTTGTGGACGGCCATTGTTCACTTCCTCACCCTATAAACTCCGGTGTTCCTCAGGGCTCTGTCCTATCTCCTATTCTCTTTCTAATTTTTATAAATGATCTCCTTAACTGTCCCTTAATTCCCATCCATTCATACGCAGACGACTCAACCTTACACTACTCCATTAGTTTTTCAGAACGCCCCAGCCAGCAATCCCTCAACGACAAACGTAATGAAGCCATAGAACTCTTAAATTCTGATCTAAATACTATTTCCAATTGGGGCAGAGAAAACCTTGTTAACTTTAATGCTTCCAAAACCCAATTCCTCCATCTATCTACCCGTCAGGATCTCCCAGCGGACTATCCCTTATTCTTCAACAATACAAAAATCAACCCTTCATCTTCTCTCAATATTCTTGGTGTCTCTTTTTCTTCTGCTCTCATTTGGAAGGACCATATTACCAGTCTTGCTAAGGCAGCCTCCCAGAAGCTGGGTGTGCTCAACCGCCTTAGGGGGTTCTTTTCCCCTGCACAGCTTCTTGCTCTGTACAGGGGCATAGTGCGCCCTTGTATTGAGTATTGTTCACATGTGTGGGGAGGTTCCTCTCACACCGCTCTCCTAGACAAAGTTGAAAGGAAGGCCTTTCGTATCATTAACTCCCGTCCACTCACCAACTCTCTGCAATCTCTCTCTCTCCGCCGCAATGTTGCATCTCTCTCGCTATTCTATCGCTACTATAATAATCAGTGTTCCTCAGAGCTATCCCAGTGCATACCACCTCCTTTACGTAGGGCACGTGGTACCCGTCTTGCAACTCAATCCCACCCCTACTCTGTGCAACTCTCCAACCCAAGAGTGAAACGTTACTCTCAAACTTTCTTCTACTCAACAGCTGAGCTCTGGAACTCTCTCCCAGAATCAGTCTTTCCCTCTTCCTATGACTTAAATTGCTTCAAACTCCGTGTGTCCAGGCATTTTGGCTCGAACGTCCCTTGATTTTGGCCCTGTCACTCTTTCAACTATGGGGGAGGCACTCGCTATAGGCAGTTATGCCTTTTGCCTCCCTCAATCACATAGAAAAAAAAAAAAAAAAAAAAAATACGCGCGTGTATAATTCTGATATACTTAATATTGCTTTATAACTGCAGAGGTCGGAGCCTAGTGGAGGTGGGCCAAAAGATGTGGGAGACCTTTGGTAACAATGTAAGGAGTCTCTATAATGTACTGACGGTGAGAGCCTTTACTGCTTCAGCCACTACCACCACCGCTACCCCTGCACCCTCGGTCAGTCACGCTAGCTCCTGTATCTATCTATATATCTATCTATATATCTATTTATATATCTGTAACAATGTAAGGAGTCTATAATGTACTGACGGGGAGAGCCTTTACTGATACTCCACCCCTATACCCTCGGTCAGTATCGCTCGCTCATATATACTGTAAATATTTCAACACTCACTTGTAACACTATGCACTATTTCAACACTCACTTGTAACACTATGCACTATACTAATTCACTCAACTGGATCATAAGCCTCCGTAGCACTCCTACATACACTATTTATATATATATACTGTATACTTCTCGTGTATTCCTGGCTGCAGGACCCTCGACTGTTCAAGCCCCACCCCCTGCATCCGGCCGCCATCACCTACCCCAACACAGAAGACTGCACACACTACGGCGGGTCGGTATCATTAATGGACAGGTTTATATTTTCTTGTTTATTCAATTATTTATTGATTTGTTATTATTATTATTATTATTGGTAGTAGTAGTAGTAGTAGTAGTAGTAGTAGTAGTAGTAGTACATCAGAAAGACCATCACGTCAGAGAGGCAAAACTCACATAAAAATGACCTGGCACAATAATGGGACAACTTTCCTGGATACTAACAAGAAAAATACAAAACACAAGAAATGGGTGCTTCAAATTGGCTGACAACACTATCAATTAAGGCAAAAGGCTTCAATCTCAACAAACAAGATTTGAATGATGCTATTGCACTGAGGTATGATTGGCCGATTGAAGGACTGCCCGATCGATGCGTTTGTGGAACCAACAATGATGCAGACCACTCCATGATATGTAAGAAGGGAGGATTCATCAGAATCAGGCACGATGAAGTAAGAGATGTAACGGCGAACATGCTCAGGGAGGTGTGTCGAGATGTGGTGCGCGAACCATCACTCATTCCCTTGGAGGGAGAGATCTTGCAGCACAGGACGGCCAACACATCCAACGAAGCACGAGTGGACGTTAGTGCAAGAGGTTTTTGGACAAGTGCACAGCGAGCGTTCTTTGACATAAGAGTATTTGACCCAATGGCCCATAGTTACAGCGAGCTGTCTCTGGATGCTGCACACAAGAGGGACGAACAAGAGAAGATAAGGGCATATGGGGAAAGGATCTTAAATATCGAACAAGGCAGCTTTACCCCACTAGTCTTCACCACATCTGGAGGGATGGGACCCAGGGCCCAGTGCTTCTATTCAAGGTTTGCAGAGATCATCGCAGAGAAGAAGCAAGTAGTAGTAGTAGTAGTAGTAGTAGTAGTAGTAGTAGTAGTGTAATATATGATGGTTGTAAAATATATTGTATGTACAATATTAAATAAAAGTCAAGGTAGTAGTAGTAATCCACGATGATGAGTCTGAGTGCTTACCCCGGAATAGGAAGTAGCTGAATGACTACCAAGTCGGGCGCGTTGATGACTGTTCTGGCATTGTTTAGGGTCCATGCACAGGCTGAGTGGTTAAACAAAAAGTAGTAGTAGTAGTAGTAGTAATAGTAGTATATTAGTAGGGCCTACCATTTGAAGTAAAGGCATAAATATGTGTTCTTTTGCAACATCAGTAGAATTATCAGTAGACTGATCAATACATTAGTAGTAGAATTGTCAGTGAAATTGTCAGTAAATACAGAGAGAGAGACAGAGAGAGAGAGAGAGAGAGAGAGAGAGAGAGGTATATCAGTGTAAAAGTAAGTATAATATCGGTACAGTATTCGTAGACTGATCAGTACAATGTAAATAAAAGTATCAATTTAATGTCCGTAGAATTATTAGATTTATCAATATAATATCAGTAGAACCATCAGTGCAACATCCGTAGAGGTATCAGTAGAATTATCAATACATTCATTTTGTAGTGCAATGCTAGTGGAATTATCAGTACAATAACCGTAGAATTGTCAGTAAAAACCTTAGACATTTAACCCTATTCGTTTGGCGATAATAAGGAGCTTCACCCCATTCAGGTGTCGATTTTATTCTGGCGAGCGATAGCAAGCCTGTAACTTAGAAGAAATCGGTCTTTGGCTGGGAACTTTTTCTTTCGAAATTTTTCCAAATTTAGCTTGAACTGGATCTGGGTCGGCATTTTTTTAGTTACTCTGAAGGAAATCTGGGAAGGCGTTTTTGTTTGTTTAGCGGTCAAAATAAAATACATTGCTCGTAAAAGGCTGAAGCAAGGAAAATCCTCTATAAAAATTAAACAAAATATCATAATAACCCGAGTGATATTGGTGAGTGCTATTTGTTGAGTCCTAAATATAATTTAGGTTACCTTTTAAACTACTAGGTGTTCATAGAAAACGAAACTTTTATGGGAAACAACAGTAATTACTACAAAAGGTATACATAATGACCCACACACTAATGTAATATCCTATGTATACAGTATATATAGTACAAAAGGTGTGACGGGTATGGTGTGAGTGTGGAGATTGTGTTATTCCCCATGATAAAAGTGTCAGCCCTCATCACCATTATCACCACAACCATCACTATCACCTTTTCTTTATCACCACCAACCACTACAGTATATCACCGTTATCACTATGTCGTTCACAAGGTGTGTTTGGTTTGGTGTGGAGTATGTGGTGTTCCCCATGATATGTGTGTCAGCCCTCATCATCACCATCACTACAACCATCACTATATCACCATCAACATCACTATATCATACAACTGGTGTGCGGGTGTGTGAGAGTGTGGAGGATGTGGTGTTCCCCATGGTAGGTGTATCAGCCCTAATCATCACTATCACCACAACCATCACCATCCCTAAATCACCATCAACATCACTTTATCGTACAACAGGTGTGACGGTTATGGTGTGAGGGTGTGTGAGAGTGTGGAGGATGTGGTGTTCCCCATGGTAGGTGTATCAGCCCTCACTAACACCACCATCACCATCATACAGACCTTCCCAGACCTCCTACAGCCAGTCTTCTTCAGGAAATGCAGGTAAACTCACTCACCAAAATACATTAATCTGTTCCATGTCTTTTCATTGTACAAATATGACAATTGTGACTAATTAATGAATGAAATCTATCTATCTATTGTTATTCACCTCAGTCCCTTGATTGGTGACCACTAATAAAACACCCCCAAGCGGCCCTATCGTCTGTAATAAAACAGTTATCCATTTCCAGTCCACCTTTGTCAACAAGGAATCCGGCATGGGTTTATTATTAATTTTGTGTTACAGATTAATGCTGGCCCGTCAACCAACCTCTTGTGAGGGCAAGGGCTTTCAAATATATAACCTTATCAATGTGTTAACCCTCTCATGATCCGATTACGCACTTCTTTCTGTTTTCTGGCTATTATTAGACGATATTGTTCAGATTAGGAAGGAAGTATGGAAGTCAGAGCATTAGTTGAGATAGTCTTTACCCTTATAATTCCCACAGATCCTTCCTAAATTGTATTAAATCGTCTAGTGATAGCCAGAATAAACTGTCAAAATGCTTCACAATATTCAAAAGTTTAACTGATGAGCATTTTCCGTAGGTCCCGTCAGGCTCAGGTGGTGTACGGTGAGTGTATTCAAGAGTACCTACCCGTGAGTCTTCTGGTGTCCCCTGACCACCCCGGGGCAGTACTGGCACAGGACTTTGTTATGGTGGAGTCTGGGTGTCATGTTGCCGCCCACCTCACCCACTACACCCAAACCGGACCCAGGGAGGCGGACCAACTACACAACACCCACCATCAACAGTCCACGGATAGAAAGGACTCGCCCACACCATTCTTAAATATAAAGGACTCCCCTGCAGTACTAAGAGGTGAAAAGGACTCTCCTGTACCTTCCTTGGATATAAATGGCAGTCCTTCACTACTCAGAGATGAAAAGGGCTCCCGTACACCACTCTGGACAGGAAAGGACTCACTGTCACCGCTCTCGTCTGTGCCACACTCGGGGAAACAGGGGGTGGTTAGCCATGAGTCAGTAAGCGGGGTCCAGGACATGCAGGGGACACAGACGGGGCCACTACAAACACAGGAAGCGTCAGGGCAGCAGGGGCATGGGTCCCTAACATATGGACACTCGCAGGGAAGCAGGCCCATGATCAGGGAAAGTGACAGGCGACTCTTCTGAGATAAACAACAATAACAAACACATGAACATAAGATGATAGCTTTCTTATTTTTAGGAACGAGACTTTAGTTCCTGAATAGAGATTGTAGAAAGTACCAATTCTGTATATTATTTATCATATCACTCTTGATGTTAGTTAAACTCTTGAAAATTGTGATGCCATCTAAAGGCCAATACATTAATTTTGTCACACGGACACACAAGTTTTTCTTCTTCTTCTGTATTAAGATGTATTTATCTTGTAATTATATATATATAAAATAAACTCCGATTCAACTTAGTTCATTATGGGTCCTGGTGAGGGCTACACTGAGCGGCATTATGTGGGGAGTGGAAGGGTTATTGGGAAGGTATAGGTTTGCTGATTGGGAAAGTGTATCCCAGCTAACCCAGATGTTTACCTATCATGAGTTAAGTTATTATTTATTACCTGATGGTATATCCAGCCTCAGATCTTCAATAGCATGTGCTATAGTGATTAATGTTATGCCTCTACCTAGAATCTTGCATATCATGTGTTAGTTATGTAATCTTATCTTATATTGATTGCTAACCTAGAACATGAGAGAGAGATATAACTGTATCACGGGATGAGTAACTATTATTCACCCTCAGTTACAAATTCTAACACTCTTTATTCACCCTCAGTTACAAACCCCAACACTCTTAGGAGCGTTGTTACTGACGTGATATACAGTAGGTAGATACATATTTCGATATTCTGGCGACTAGATAGGCAGGTAGTGAGGTGAGGTGAAGGGCCCCCAAGAGGCATGACCCAATATACCCTTCATCACAGTCACTTTTTTTTTTTTTTTTTTTTGGGGGGGGCGGGAGTTGTGCTTTACGTAATTTCCTAAGGTTTAAAACGTAATCACCATAAAGCACGTTAAATTATAACGTCGCATAACAATATATATATATAAAGCTATATAAATTAACCAATATATACACCCATCCCCCCTTAAACCATTTAGGAGAAGCACTTTATTTGCATGGTGTTTGCAAATGGCTTCCCCTATTTGGTCCAAGTTTGTTTTCCCCTGTTTCGCTCCATTGTGTTAGAGATTCTAAGATGTTTGACCCCCTTTGTTTGGCGATGATAAGACTTCACCCAACTTAGGTTTCGATTGTTTTGGGGGGCGATCGAAAGCAAACCGTTGGCCGGGATATTTTGCTACTGAGTCATTTGCAAATTTAGTGTGAAGGGAGTCTGGGTGGACATGTTTTTGTTTGAAGGAAGTCTAGGGAGGCGTTTTTGTTAGCCTAGGGAACAAATGATAACGCATTGCTTGATAATGGCAAAAACAAGCCAAATTCTTCAATAATATACTGTATAACTATATAAACCACTATCCTAATAACCCCAAGACGTCGGTCCAGATGATGTTAACCAGGATAAAACGAAGAGAGAGAGAGTGTGTGTGTGTGTGTGTGGGGGGGGGGGGGGGCACCAGCCCTTCACAATACACCTAGCAACCTAATGATGCTTTCCAACACTTTTATAACGCCCAAGGCATACATACACACACACATACACACACACAAGCTTACACACAGACACACACTCATACACACACACACACACGCTCATACACCCACACTCACTTTCACACATACAAGCTCATACATAGCCACATATATACTCTTTATCTAATGCTACAGTTGAACCGGTTGGGAGAGAGGTATCCAGACCAGGATTCGAACCCACTCACTCCAGGTATGTTTGGGAGAGTTGGGCACCGTAACCACTCGACCATGAGCGGACATAAGGGAATCAACCTTAGTTCTTACTTGAAGAACCAGGTTATAGTTTCTTAATCTTTTAGCAGCTGATTTATCGACAAGTAATGAAATAATATGAATCTACTATACTATGTCTCCGTATCTACTATACTATGTCTCCGTATCTACTATGCTATGTCTCCGTATCTACTATGCTATGTCTCCGTATCTACTATACTATGTCTCCGTATCTACTATGCTATGTCTCCGTATCTACTATGCTATGTCTCCGTATCTACTATACTATGTCTCCGTATCTACTATACTATGTCTCCGTATCTACTATACTATGTCTCCGTATCTACTATGCTATGTCTCCGTATCTACTATACTATGTCTCCGTATCTACTATACTATGTCTCCGTATCTACTATACTATGTCTCCGTATCTACTATACTATGTCTCCGTATCTACTATACTATGTCTCCGTATCTACTATGCTATGTCTTCCGTATCTACTATACTATGTCTCCGTATCTACTATACTATGTCTCCGTATCTACTATACTATGTCTCCGTATCTACTATACTATGTCTCCGTATCTACTATACTATGTCTCCGTATCTACTATACTATGTCTCCGTATCTACTATACTATGTCTCCGTATCTACTATGCTATGTCTCCGTATCTACTATACTATGTCTCCGTATCTACTATACTATGTCTCCGTATCTACTATGCTATGTCTCCGTATCTACTATACTATGTCTCCGTATCTACTATACTATGTCTCCGTATCTACTATACTATGTCTCCGTATCTACTATACTATGTCTCCGTATCTACTATACTATGTCTCCGTATCTACTATACTATGTCTCCGTATCTACTATACTATGTCTCCGTATCTACTATACTATGTCTCCGTATCTACTATACTATGTCTCCGTATCTACTATACTATGTCTCCGTATCTACTATACTATGTCTCCGTATCTACTATACTATGTCTCCGTATCTACTATACTATGTCTCCGTATCTACTATACTATGTCTCCGTATCTACTATGCTATGTCTCCGTATCTACTATACTATGTCTCCGTATCTACTATACTATGTCTCCGTATCTACTATACTATGTCTCCGTATCTACTATACTATGTCTCCGTATCTACTATACTATGTCTCCGTATCTACTATACTATGTCTCCGTATCTACTATGCTATGTCTCCGTATCTACTATACTATGTCTCCGTATCTACTATACTATGTCTCCGTATCTACTATACTATGTCTCCGTATCTACTATACTATGTCTCCGTATCTACTATGCTATGTCTCCGTATCTACTATACTATGTCTCCGTATCTACTATACTATGTCTCCGTATCTACTATGCTATGTCTCCGTATCTACTATACTATGTCTCCGTATCTACTATACTATGTCTCGTATCTACTATACTATGTCTCCGTATCTACTATGCTATGTCTCCGTATCTACTATACTATGTCTCCGTATCTACTATACTATGTCTCCGTATCTACTATACTATGTCTCCGTATCTACTATGCTATGTCTCCGTATCTACTATACTATGTCTCCGTATCTACTATACTATGTCTCCGTATCTACTATACTATGTCTCCGTATCTACTATACTATGTCTCCGTATCTACTATGCTATGTCTCCGTATCTACTATACTATGTCTCCGTATCTACTATACTATGTCTCCGTATCTACTATACTATGTCTCCGTATCTACTATACTATGTCTCCGTATCTACTATGCTATGTCTCCGTATCTACTATACTATGTCTCCGTATCTACTATACTATGTCTCCGTATCTACTATGCTATGTTCCCGTATCTACTATACTATGTCTCCGTATCTACTATACTATGTCTCCGTATCTACTATACTATGTCTCCGTATCTACTATACTATGTCTCCGTATCTACTATACTATGTCTCCGTATCTACTATACTATGTCTCCGTATCTACTATACTATGTCTCCGTATCTACTATGCTATGTCTCCGTATCTACTATACTATGTCTCCGTATCTACTATACTATGTCTCCGTATCTACTATACTATGTCTCCGTATCTACTATACTATGTCTCCGTATCTACTATACTATGTCTCCGTATCTACTATACTATGTCTCCGTATCTACTATACTATGTCTCCGTATCTACTATACTATGTCTCCGTATCTACTATACTATGTCTCCGTATCTACTATACTATGTCTCCGTATCTACTATGCTATGTCTCCGTATACTATACTATGTCTCCGTATCTACTATACTATGTCTCCGTATCTACTATACTATGTCTCCGTATCTACTATACTATGTCTCCGTATCTACTATACTATGTCTCCGTATCTACTATACTATGTCTCCGTATCTACTATACTATGTCTCCGTATCTACTATGCTATGTCTCCGTATCTACTATACTATGTCTCCGTATCTACTATACTATGTCTCCGTATCTACTATACTATGTCTCCGTATCTACTATACTATGTCTCCGTATCTACTATACTATGTCTCCGTATCTACTATACTATGTCTCCGTATCTACTATACTATGTCTCCGTATCTACTATACTATGTCTCCGTATCTACTATACTATGTCTCCGTATCTACTATACTATGTCTCCGTATCTACTATACTATGTCTCCGTATCTACTATACTATGTCTCCGTATCTACTATACTATGTCTCCGTATCTACTATACTATGTCTCCGTATCTACTATACTATGTCTCCGTATCTACTATACCATGTCTCCGTATCTACTATGCTATGTCTCCGTATCTACTATACTATGTCTCCGTATCTACTATACTATGTCTCCGTATCTACATACTATGTCTCCGTATCTACTATACTATGTCTCCGTATCTACTATACTATGTCTCCGTATCTACTATACTATGTCTCCGTATCTACTATACTATGTCTCCGTATCTACTATACTATGTCTCCGTATCTACTATACTATGTCTCCGTATCTACTATACTATGTCTCCGTATCTACTATACTATGTCTCCGTATCTACTATACTATGTCTCCGTATCTACTATGCTATGTCTCCGTATCTACTATACTATGTCTCCGTATCTACTATACTATGTCTCCGTATCTACTATACTATGTCTCCGTATCTACTATACTATGTCTCCGTATCTACTATACTATGTCTCCGTATCTACTATACTATGTCTCCGTATCTACTATACTATGTCTCCGTATCTACTATACTATGTCTCCGTATCTACTATACTATGTCTCCGTATCTACTATACTATGTCTCCGTATCTACTATGCTATGTCTCCGTATCTACTATACTATGTCTCCGTATCTACTATACTATGTCTCCGTATCTACTATACTATGTCTCCGTATCTACTATACTATGTCTCCGTATCTACTATACTATGTCTCCGTATCTACTATACTATGTCTCCGTATCTACTATGCTATGTCTCCGTATCTACTATACTATGTCTCCGTATCTACTATACTATGTCTCCGTATCTACTATACTATGTCTCCGTATCTACTATACTATGTCTCCGTATCATATTAGTCTCAAGTTATCGTAATTAACAACATATTTCGCCACAACATCTCCGTAATAGCTGAATATTGAAGATGAACACATATCAATTTACCGTCAGCTGGGAAAAATTACAGAGTATAGAATAAATTTCCCTCAGTATTTATAAATAGTTCTTCAGTAGAGCAGTTCAAGAAGAAGATATATAGTACTTTACATATACAGTATATACAGTATATATATATATATATATATATATATATATATATATATATATATATATATATATATATATATAATAAATCATAGACTTGTCCATATTTCTTTAACTGTCTTGATAGCGTAATGCATAGTGAGCGGGGTTTCGATGTGAGTATCCTGGGTTCGAGTCCTCGGAGTGCCACATGTATTTGTTGATTTCACTAATTGAGTTTAGATGTGAAGTTGGTTGGTGTAAACAAAAAAGCATAATAATTGTGTAATGTGTGTAGTGCACTTCACAAACTCGTATCATCCCGTAGTGGACCGCAAGAGCTCTGAAATACTAACCCCTTGACGATTATGATGCGTTATTACAATCTATTCTGGCAATCATTAGACGATATTATGCAATTTAGGAAGGATTTCTAGGAATCAAAGGGTTAAATAGTAATACTATTATTATGTTACCTCCACCAACCTATCTCAGTTACCTCTTTAGCTCCCGCAAGTTCGTCCTAAGTTGAATACAATCGTCTAATGTAAACCATTCCTTGTAGATCCTCGTAGCAAGACAGACAATGAACACAACAATGAACACGTCAATGGTTAGTGGTAGATGATGATGGTAGATGATGATGGTTGGTGGTGGTGGTGGTTGGTGGTGGTGGTAGATGAAGTGCGAACAGAAAACACACCATCTCTGGATGTGACACGTAATTAACTTTGTATATTTCCTGCCCTTGACGATTCCAATTTCTAAACATCTACCATACATCTACCTTGCACTAACCATACATCTACCATACACCTACTATATATCAAACTTACATCTACCATACATCTACCATACACTTACCATATATCAACCTTACATCTACCATACACCTACCATACATCTACCTTACATCTACCTTACACCCACCATACATCTATCATACATCTACCATACACCTATCATACATCTACCCTACATTTACCCTACACCTACCATACACCTACAATACATCAACCTTACATCTACCATACACCTACCATACATCTACCATGCATCTACCTTACACCCATGGTATAAAGACTAGTATTAGTCTCTTTACCATGCTTACGCCTACCATACATCTACCGTACACCTACCACCTACCATAGACCTACCACCTACCACACACCCACAACCTACCACCACACACCCACAACCTACCACACGCCCACCACACACCTACCACACACCCACAACCTACCACACGCCCACCACACACCCACAACCTACCACAACCTACCACAACCTACCACACACCTACCACACACCCACAACTTACCACACGCCCACCACACACCTACCACACACCTACCATATTAAGCCTGTTCTTTGTATCTAAATTCAACATGATCACAACTAGACTATGACCCTGTTTGTTATATTATTAAGGGGGAGGTAGTTGCTTTTGCTTATCCCCCTTCTCCCTCTTGTTAACCATATTAGTTTTGAGATTTTAAGACGTTCTTTCCGTTACTCTGGCGATTTTGAAACCTTTCGTCCCATTTTTTTTGTCAATATTAAGATCTTTCGTGCCATTTAGGTGTCGATTTCTTCCTGGCGAGCGATAGTGAGCCTGTAATTTTAGAGGGAAATGACCTCCGGCCGGGACATTTTTCTACCGAAAAATGTACAAATATTTCTTGAAAGGGGGTCTATGGGGGTGTTTTTGTTTAAAGTTCGATGGAGGTCTAGCGAGGAAACTCAAAAAATATATTAATATCTAAATATATAGACCAAAAAACAAGCACTACCCCCTTAAGACTCCAAAATGTCGTCCTAATAAAGAGATGGCCTCGTTCTCTCTCACTACAGGGTCTCTACTAAAAAGTGTGACCTGGCTGGGGCTTTGATGATAAACGCTTCGCTAATTTGAAAATATTCCAGATGAGATTGGTCAAGGGGTAAAGGACTATACTAAAGGGAGTGTTGGTGTGGGAGTGAGGGGGTGTGGGAGTGAGGTAGGGGTGGGGGTGTAGAGGGGTGTGGGCTTGGGGTAGGGGCGGGGGGGGTTAGGGGATATTAATGTGGGTCAGGGGTATCCTACTAAATGGTAGGAAAGAGTTTTAAATTAAAAAAAAAAAAAAAAAAAAAATGAAATGGTCTTAAATTAGTCAAACCAATTTAACAAACGTCCTAAAATCTCAAAACTAAACATGAGGGAGAAGGGGGCCCGGAAAAAACCCTCCCTTTAAGCCCCTTAATGGTTGTCAGTCTATAAACGTGTACTAGATTGGTGACAGCCATTTTACACTCTAGGGGAAGGCGAGGTACGGTAGCGCTAATATGTTATGTCTCAGCTGGCATTACGTTTGGTTTGCTCTGTGCTGCATTAATGTCTGCCAGATGTTGAATAGGGTGGGTAAGTGTAGGGACATGTTTCTATATCTCACTCGACACGAAGAATTCATGTTGATACCAATTATTGATCAAAATGTACTTTGTGTCGTACCATTACTTATTTGGCCGACTGTATCAGAAGGCTAATGGCTCTACCTGCACTCTGACCAGATCATTGTTAGAGTTGAAAGGCTAGCAGAGGCAAAGCTGAAAAAAAGGTGGGGGGGGGGGAAGTAGAGGAAGAGAAAAGAGGAATTACACCTACCACCTACAATACACCAACCACCTACCATACACCTACCACCTACCATACACCAACCACCTACCATACAACTACCACCTACCATACACCAACCACCTACCACCTACCATACACCAACCACCTACCATACAACTACCTTTCTAAACTCGGGAAACTTTCTAAACTCGGGAAAAAATGACTATCCATACGAGACTCTCTTTGACATTATCAATTCTTTTTACTGTTATGAAGAAATAAAAAAAGCCAAAGAATTGCTGTGTGGCATCTTGAGTGAAGATTTGTGCTGGAGAAGAGATCCTGAAAAAAAACGAAAAGAAGTGAAAGATCTAATTGATCTTCATGATCGAATCACCAAAGCAAAGAAGCCTGTGAGGTTTGTGACCGAATCGCACAAAAGAATGCCCCCTATCGGACTGGAAAAACTTGGTCCTCTGTTGCTAAATCTATCAGAGGACACAGCTTTGATTAAGGAACTTTTGCCAAAGATATTAGACATAAAAACGGAGGTTATAAATACGGCTGACACCCTACGACACCTAAAAATTGACTTTGCTGATTTAAAGTATAAGTTCACCAGTGCTGTATCAGGAATGGATGAAGCAGTACGAGACATAACAGTGAATGATGCTAATGTTTTGGATGACATGGTTTCTCTCCGTGACGTCATAGAACATCCAGGATCACCTCCTCCACAACATGAGG
Source organism: Paralithodes platypus (assembly GCA_032716605.1). Classification (NCBI taxonomy): domain Eukaryota; kingdom Metazoa; phylum Arthropoda; class Malacostraca; order Decapoda; family Lithodidae; genus Paralithodes; species Paralithodes platypus. The sequence goes on from CM064507.1 coordinate 43,520,329, forward strand.
AACGGAACTTCAACAACGACGTTAACAACACCAGAAATTACGCAGAAGCGCTGATAATTAGTAGCTCGACACCTAGTGTGAGGAACGGACGAGGTACTTTGGAAGCTGCGAGAGAGGAGAGCGGAAACGTAACGGGAAGCAGAAGTGAGGTGAGGAGAAGAAGCAACGAGAGGGAGAGGCGGACGGTGGAGAGCAGTGCTGGAGATGATGGTGGTGATGCTGACGTATTTCCCAACATGAGGAGGAACGGTGCTGGTGAGGTGGGGACGACCGGTGCTGGGGGTGGGGGGGGCCGGGGATCTGGCTCGGTTGGACGGAGCAGAGGTGTGGATGTGCGGAGGGAGACTACCCGGCCTGGCATCCTATCGTCCCGTGTCACTAGAAGAAGTACGGGTGCTGTGTCAAAGGGCAACTTCCGGCCCCCTGTAGCTGGGAGCCCTGGGGACCCCCTTACCCCATCCCACCAGCGTCAACTATCGCCAGGGAACGACGGATGGACGCTGGTAAAGGGTAGGAAGCGAAACCAGGACTACCAAAGGAAGGTAACAACTGGAGTGAAAGGTTCCAAAAAGAGTGATGGCTTGTCATTTAAAGGTGCTGCAAGATCAATTGATGTTTTCATTGGAAGAGTTGACAACGATGCAACGGAGAAAGACTTACAAGATTATATTAAGGAGGTATTTAAAATAGAAATTATAGCTTTAAGTAAATTAAACATTAGATCCTTTGATCATCAAGCTTTTAAAGTAACGGTAAAACTATCAGAGAGAGAAAAATTATTTAATGAAGCATTATGGCCTGAAGAAATAGTAGTGGACAAGTTTTTTAATAGGTCCCGAGGACTTGAGGACAAGCTAGTACATAATTAGTATTTACCATTTAGATATTCTTCACGTTTATATTTTTTAGTTATTTCTTTTTAATAATGGCTTCTGATTGTATAAAAATATGTTCTTATAACTGCTGCTCTTTAAAGAAGAATATTGATTTAGTCAGAAACTTAGCATCTTCTGGCTATGATTTTATTTTTTACAGGAAACTTTTTTAACTGACGACAAACTAGCAATATTAGATTTTGTAGATGAGGAGTATGATAGCATTGCTGTGGGGGCTACCTATTCTCATAAATCATTGGTAAGTAATGCCGGCAGACCTGAGGGAGGAATGGCCATTTTGTGGAGAAAGGACCTACAAATAGAGTTCAATAAAGTAATATTGGAAACAAATTATATGGTCCTTAATATAAATATATTTGGGCGCAATGTGGCATTTATCAATATTTATCTGAATAGTGATGTATGGAGAGCTGAAACTTTAAATAAATATTTAGAGTCCTTATCAGTATTGGAGGATCTTATCAGCAATATTAATTACGATGACATTTTTCTGATAGGGGACTTCAATGCCGACCCTTTCTCAGGTAGAGCCTGGCGAAATTTGTCAGAGTTTATTAATAGAAACTCACTGAGGTGTTATGATGTGGATATTGGATAATGACTCCTATACATTTGTTGGATATGGGGATTCCGTCACCAGATGGCTGGATCATGTAATAGGAAAGGTGCACAATCATATTACAATTAACAACATAAAAATACTTCAACACATTATAGGATCGGACCACTTGCCAGTGGAAGCTACTTTAAAATTTACTAGGGGAGGTCAAAAGATTAAAGATTCTGGCTCACTTGCTGACAATAATCAAACTCGTGTTAACTGGCAAAGGTTAAGCATGCAAGAAATTAATCATATTAATCAGAGGGTTGACAATCTTTTACAAGATTTTTATTCCTTCCCTATTCATGATTGCCATAGGTTAGGGTGTCGGGATCCCAGTCATCTAAGAAGGATTGATAAATTGTATTCACTAATCACGACCAGCATTGTGAGCGCTAGTAGAGACTATGCACGTGCTAATATTAAAAAGAACAAATATAAAGTGATACCAGGATGGAACCGGTGTATTAAGGCTAAACACACTATTGCCAGGGAGAAATTCTTAACCTGGGTGAGGAATGGCAGGATACGAGGAACAGATATTCATAGAGATATGTTAGACAGTCGGAAGGAATTTAAAAAGGCACTAAATGAATGTAAAATTAACGAACAGAGAGAGATTTGTAATTCAATAACGGAAAAGTTTTTATATAAGAATAAGAGTGAATTTTGGAATGAAGTAAAAATAAAGAAAGGGTGTAAAAAGGTATCAAGTGTTATAAATGGCCAGAGTGGCAATTCTAATATAACTAAAGTATTTAAAGAAAAATTTCTTTTAAGTCAACCTCCAAATAATCATAACGCTGAGCGAGACTTCTTAAATGATATTAAGCAAGCGTGGCCTGAAGGTAGAAAATGCGTTTAAAGATCTCTAGTCACACTATAAAACAATTGTTAATGCGTCTTAACTCTGGTGAAGGTCATGATTTTATTCACACAATTTTTTTAAAGAATGCCTCTTGGTCTTTTTTGGAAAATATTGCTCATTTTTTAAATACTTGTTTTTATCCACTGCTATCTCCCTGGTGACTTGCTGAAGGGTACTATTACACCTATTATAAAAGACAGTAGGAAAAATATTACAGAGTCAGATAATTACAGACCCATTATGCAGTCCTCATGCCTTTTAAAACTATTTGAATTATTTATTTTAGATATTTTATCTGAAAAAGTGGTTCTCAACTTTAGACAATTCGGGTTTAAATCAGGGTCTTCAACCACAGATACTTGTTTTATTCTTAAAGACATTATGAAAAAATACTCGAATTGTAAGAACAATGCAGTAGCTACATTTATTGACCTAAGTAAAGCTTTTGATAGGGTAGACCATTTTATTTTAGGGAACAAATTATTAGAATTGTCACTACCAGTAGATGTAATATTAATGTTAATGCATTACCTAAGGAATCAGAAAGCGAATGTAAGATGGCAAGACTCTTATAGCAACTATGTTTATGTTGAGAAAGGTGTGAGGCAAGGTGTGAGGCAAGGTGTGAGGCAAGGTGTGAGGCAAGGTGGAATACTCTCACCCTTTCTATACAATTTATACATGGACAAAATTATAAATGAAGTGGCTGGTACTAATGCAGGATGTAAATATGGAGATGTGAGATGCAACATATTAGCCTACGCTGATGATATAGTCCTCCTGGCTGATTCTTTTCAAGATATGGATATATTATATAGCAAATTATGTTCTTGTATTGATCAACATTTACTTAAAATTAACAGAGATAAATCTAAATGCATGATATTTACTACCAATAATAATCAGCAGACGCAGAGCATTGAGCTGAACGGAGATACCTTGGAGGTGGTGAAGGGATTCAAATATCTGGGCCACAATATTTTGTTTAATTTTAAAGACTCAGATGACATAACTTTTAGAATAAATAATTTGTATGGATCTTTTAATAGTATTTTTAGAAATTACAAACAAGTGAACAAAGATACAATGTTATTTCTGTTTAATTCTTACTGTCTACCAGATTATGGACTTCCCCTATGGAATCACGACAGTTCTTTTAATTCTAATGGTTTTAAAGCATTTTCAGTTGCATTTAATAAATCCCTTAAGCGTATTTGTGGCGTACCTCCCTACGCCAGCAGCCATATCACGGCAGCTCGATGCAAACATTGCTACTCAATCATCATACAGCATTAGTTCAAGCACGATACTGCAAAAGAGTATTAAGGTCTCAAAATCCTATAATTAGGCATAATATTCCTATTATTAAAGAAGGTTTCATGGTTCAAAATGTGGTAAATTTGTTTCGAAAAACTTATAATGTAGATGTACTAGGAGAAAATCTAGATGTTTTGAGAGCCAGGATTGAGTGGGTACAAGGGCATGAGGACAGGCGAGGTCCATGTTTCTATTATGGGTTTTAGCTCTTGAAGGGCGTAACTATTATTTTTTAACAGCGGTTATATGCAACAAATACGTCTTAGAAATTGCATTTTAATTGAATTCGATAATTTCATTATCGCATAACTTCCATCCTCATAATTGAGTTTTGAATGCATATATTTTTTATAATATTTTATTTGATGATTTTATCCTGACTATCAGAAGCTAATATTGTAAATAGTTTGTATATATGAAATAATTTTGAATGTTTAATACATTTTGATTTAACTTTACTATAATTTGTATTGGATTATGTAATGTGTGTGTTTTGTACTGTGTACTGTACATATTTATTGCGAAATAAAGGAATTGATTGATTGATTGACTACCACCTACCATACAACTACCACCTACCATATAACTACCACCTACCATACAACTACCACCTACCATATAACTACCACCTACCATATAACTACCACCTACCATACAACTACCACCTACCATACAACTACCACCTACCACCTACCATACAACTACCACCTACCATACAACTACCACCTACCATATAACTACCACCTACCATACAACTACCACCTACCATACAACTACCACCTACCATATAACTACCACCTACCATACAACTACCACCTACCACCTACCATATAACTACCACCTACCATATAACTACCACCTACCATACAACTACCATACAACTACCACCTACCATATAACTACCACCTACCATACAACTACCACCTACCATACAACTACCACCTACCATACAACTACCACCTACCATACAACTACCACCTACCATACAACTACCACCTACCATATAACTACCACCTACCATACAACTACCACCTACCACCTACCATATAACTACCACCTACCATACAACTACCACCTACCACCTACCATACAACTACCACCTACCATACAACTACAACTACCACCTACCATACAACTACCACCTACCATATAACTACCACCTACCATACAACTACCACCTACCACCTACCATATAACTACCACCTACCATATAACTACCACCTACCATACAACTACCACCTACCATACAACTACCACCTACCTACTCCACTTCTAACACTATTACCATTTTAAGAACCCCCTCTGTTGACGAACACGTTTACTAATTATAAATATATTCACTAATTATAATATATTCTCTTCATCTTACGGTGATACGGTAAAATTGTCAGAACCCCATAGGCCTAATTCCACTTTGTCCTTTTTTACATGTTGACACGCTATGCTTAATTATACGACACGTGTCTGTCTTGTTGTTGTTGTTGTTGTTGTGTTGTTGATGTTGTTGTTGTCCTTGCATTGTTGTTATTAATGTAGTTGTTGTTGTTGTTATTGATGTCCTTGTTATTTTAGTTGATGAAGTCTGAAATATTGTTTTTGTTGAAGTGCTTGTCTGGGTGTTTTTGTTGTTGTTGTTGTTGTATTATTGTTGTTGATGTTTTTCTTTAATTGCATTGTATACTTATATTCTAACTACTATTGTTCCCAATGCCGCGCTACGAAATAACTGAGAATCCGCTTCCCACCTATTAACCCCTTTAGTACCGAGGTGATCTTGTCATTATAATCTGGATAGTATTCGACGATTTTATCCAGCTTAGGGAGGACCTTAGCAATTAAAACGCTTCAAAATATCTTGATTATCCATTTTAACGACCACGATTTCCAGCTAAGCTGCATAAAATCGTTTAAATATAGCTGGAATAACACAAAATACATCCTCGGTAAGGAAGGGGTTAAAAGAGAACCAGAGAGAGATCTTTGGTATTAGAGTGGATTAGAGTATTAGAGTATTAGAGTATTAGAGTGTCTTTTCAGTACTGGTGACGTATTTCATATTTCATTTAAGCTACATTTAAACGATTTAGTGAAGCTTCGGAAGGATATGGGGGTAGTTAAAAGGATAAATTGAGATAGTCTGTTGCCTTTTCATGTGTAGACGTCCTCTATACTCTATACTGTATATATATGCTGAATAAAATCGTCTATTAGTTTTCACAATATAATGAAAAGGACGTGACCGTTACTGAATGTGTTACAGGGAGGTTATAGTGTGAACAGGATAACGTGTGCTATAATTTACTCGCTCAACACCCCCCCCCCCCCCCTTCCTCATCCTTCAATCCTCCAGCCATTGCGTATATTTCCCCTACCGCCATCCCTACCTCTCCCCTCCCCCCACCTTTCAACCTTGCCTTCACCCCCTCCCCTCCCAACATCCTTCACCCTACTTCCCCTTCCTTCATCCTTCCCTCTCTCCCCCTCTCCTTCCCCTCCCAACATCCTTCACCCTACTTCCCCTTCCTTCATCCTTCCCTCTCTTCCCCTCCCAACATCCTTCACCCTACTTCCCCTTCCTTCACCCTTCCCTCTCTCCCCCTCTCCTCCTTCCCCTCCCAACATCCTTCACCCTACTTCCCCTTCCTTCATCCTTCCCTCTCTCCCCCTCTCCTTCCCCTCCCAACATCCTTCACCCTACTTCCCCTACCTTCATCCTTCCCTCTCTCCCCCTACCTCCCCCTCCCTCCCTCCCTCCCCTCCCGACATCGTTCACCCTACTTCCCCCTCTCCCTCTCCCCCCCCCCCCTCTCTCACACGCGCCATGTCTCGTAGTAAACACCTTTGATATTCTCGACAAGCTCATTCGCACCAATTTCCATATAAATCCATTACGGCCTTTGTGTTCGTCCTGCCCGGCCTCTTTCCTGCTAACCCCTATTACCGGCCCTGAAAAAAAAGGGGGGGGGGGGGGTTTGTCTGGACCCCCTTCTCCCTCATGTTTAGCCCCGATAGTTCTGACATTTTAAGACGTTTGTCGATTTTTAAATATATCGACCCATTTTTTGGTCAATGTTAAGACCTTTCCTACAATTTACGTGTCGATTTTTTCCTGGCGAGTGATAGCGAACCTGTAATTTAAGAGGAACCGACCTTCGGCCGGGACTATTTTCTATCGAAAAATGTACAAATGTATCTTCACGGGGGATCTTGGGGATGTTTTATTTGTGTTACTTGATGGAGGTCTAGGGAGGAAACTCAAAACAGATAAATAAAGATAAATAAAGACATATAAAGATAAATACAGATAAATACAGATAAATAAAGACATATAAAGATAAATACAGATAAATAAAGATAAATAAAGATAAATAAAGACATATAAAGATAAATACAGATAAATAAAGACATATAAAGATAAATACAGATAAATAAAGACATATAAAGATAAATACAGATAAATAAAGATAAATAAAGACATAAAGATAAATACAGATAAATAAAGATAAATAAAGACATATAAAACTAAATACAGATAAATAAAGATAAATAAAGACATATAAAGATAAATACAGATAAATAAAGACATATAAAGATAAATAAAGATAAATACAGATAAATAAAGATAAATAAAGACATATACAGATAAATAAAGACATATAAAGATAATTAAAGATAAATAAAGACAATAAAGATAAATAAAGACAATTAAAGATAAAATAAAGATAAATACAGATAAATAAAGAAGCAAATAAACACGTCCATCCCCCCCCCCCCCTAATGTTATTCCACTTACCTTTATCCGTGTGGGTACTTTTGTCTAATTATATCCATCACCCTCTATCTCCACCTCTAAGAACTCTACGGGGCTCTATTATATCTACCTTTATCTACCAACTCTACTCCTCATATGTCTCCACCTCTAAGAACTCTACGGGGTTCTAATATATCTATCTTTATCTACCAACTCTACTCCTCATAATTATGTCTCCACCTCTTAGAACTCTACGGGGCTCTATTATATCTACCTTTATCTATGGACTCTACTCCTCATATGTCTCCACCTCTAAGAACTCTACAGGGCGCTAATATATCTATCGACTCTACCTCTATCTATCAACTCTACTCCTTGCATATCTATTTATCTTATCTTTATACCTCTATCTATCAACTTTACTCCTTGCCTATCTATATCTCTTACTTGTATCAGCTTGGGGCCTTTTATCCGGCTCTCAGTAGTCCATGTTCTTTTAGTTTGACCCTATTTGGCACAAGGGAAATATTTTTGGACCCCCACCCCGCCCATCTGTTTCGCTCCATTAGTTTGGAGGTTTTAAGACGTTTCATCCATTAGTTTGGCGATAAGACGCTTCACCTCATTAAGGTGTCGATTTTCTTTCTTGACGAGCGATAACGAGCCTGTAACTTTGAAGAAATCGGCCTTAGGCCGAGACGTTTTGTTATCCAAAAATGTACAAATTCAGCTTGAAGGGGACCTGTGTTGGCCCTTTTTTTAGTTTGAAGGAAGTCTGGGAAGGCGGTTATGCTAGCTTAGGGGATAAATTAAAATACATTGTTCAAAAATGGCAAAAGTAAGACAAATCCTCAGAACTTCAGAAGGCTAGATGAGAGAGGGATAGTTCTAGGGGGCGGAAGGTAGGGGAATGGGGGTCAGTACTAGGACAGTCATCATAGGGAGAGGGAGGTGTGGAGGATAGAGGAGAGTATGGAGGAGTGAGAGGGGAGGAGGTAATGGCCAGGTAAGGTATGGACTCTAGGGGTTGGGTTCAGAGAAGGCATTGGTTCAGTACTAAGACATGACACCGTAGGGAGAGAGAGAGAGAGGGGGGGGGGAGGGTATAGAGAGAAGGGGGGGGGGGTATAGAGGGAAGGAGGATGGTGTGGTGGAGGAAGAAGGTAAGCACAGGTAAGAGGTAGGGAGTAGGGACTCTATGGGTTGGGTTCAGTACGAAGACAGGCACCGTAGGGAGTACACCTACAGACAGGCCTACAAGTCTTCCGTCTCACCTCCCACTCACATCATCGACGTCTCCGTAGACTTGTGAGCGGTAACTTTATTAATAAGGGGAGATGATTGCTTCCTCACCCCTTCTCCCTCATATTTAGCCCCATTGGTTTTCAGATTTTAAGACGTTCGGCCCATTAGCTTGTCGATTTTAAAACAATTCGTCTAATTTGTTGTCAATATTAAGACCTTTCGTACCATTTAGCTGTCATTTTTTTTAATTTACCCTTTCAGTAACATAGGGTTATATTCCATTATATTCTTGCTACCATTAGAAGATTTTACGCAGCTTAGGAAGGCCTCTAGCAATCAAAGCACTAGAATAATTTGCAATCAAACCTTTAAGGGGAGACGGGACGTTTTTTTGGTCTATGTATTCAATATTCCTATATTTCATAATTTATTCGCTAGACCTCCATCAAGCTTACAAAAAGACCCCCTTCAAGATAATTTGTAAATTTTTCGGTAAAACAATTTACTATCAGGCTCGCTATCGCTCGCCAGAAAAAAATCGACACCTAAATGGCACGAAAGGTCTTAAAACTGACAACGCAATGGGGCGAAATGTGTTAAAATCGCCAAACTAATGTTCCGGACGTCTTATAATCGCAAAACAAATGGGGCTTAACACGAGGGAGAAAGGGGACCAGAAAAACGACCCATCTACCCTTGAAACCGGTGTTACACGAGCGAGTGTGTCGGCTACGTGTATCGGAGTCTGGAATCCACTACAGAGTTTTATATTATTTTGATTGATTTGGCTGATTATTCGTATATTTAATTTGACTGTACGATTGGCCAAATACGTCGTGTCGCCACTATCATTGCGTTTTGCTCGCTGTGTGCTGTATTAATGTCTGTCAGATGTTGAATAGGGTAGGTAAGTGTAGGAAAAAAATATATATTTCACTCGATATGAAGAAATGAAGCTTAGATACCAATTATTGATCAAAATATACTTGGTGCCGAGACATCACTTATTAGCGTGAATGTACGATTGGCCAAATAAGTCGTGTCGCCGCTGTCATTGCGTTTTGCTCGCTGTGTGCTGTATTAATGTCTGTCAGATGTTGAATAGGGTAGGTAAGTGTAGGAACATGTTTGTATATTTCTCTCGATAGGAAGAAATGAAGCTTAGATATTGCTGATACCAATTATTGATCAAAACATATATACTTGGTGCCGAGACATCACTTATTAGAGCGACTGTACACTGGAGTTTAGCAACCTTTTGACTCGGATACTGTGACTCTGATACGTCCGCCTCCAATGTGACACCGGCTTAACCCCTTCTGTACCGGGGACGTATGTCATATTTTATTCTAGCAATATTTAGACGATTTTATGCAGCTTAGAAAGGATCTGTGGTAGTTAAAAGGGTTGATTGAGATAGTTCGAAGCCTTATAATTGCTAAAGATCCTTCCTAAATTGAATAAAATCGATTTGTAGAAGCCAGAATAAAATCAAAAGACGTCGCCGGTATAGAAGGGGTTAAGGGGGAGATACTCGCTTTTTGATGGATCCCCGTCTCCCTCATGTTTAGCATATTAGTTTTGAGATTGTAAGACGTTCGTTCCATTAGTTTGACGATTTTGAGACCTTTCGCCCCATTTCTTTGTCAATATTAAGATCTTTCGTGCAATATAGGTGTCGGTGTTTTCCTGGCGACAGCGAGCATGTAATTTCAGAAGGAACCAGCCTTCGGTCGGGACATTTTACTACAGAAAAATGTACACATATATCTTGAAAGGGGGTCTAGGGGGTGTTTTATTTAAGCTTGATGGAGGTCTAGCGAGGAAACTTAAAAATATGTTAATTAAGAAATTCATAGACCAAAAACCAAGCACTACCCTCAACTACCACAGACCCTTGCTAAACTTAGGAGGTGAGTTTTTGTTTTACTTATGTATATACAATTATATATATATATATACAGTATATATATATACAGTATATATATAAAACCAAATTAAATGCAAATTTCCCCTCAAGCCGCAGAATGAACGGGAACACCACAAAAGGAGTCCCCCAAGAAGAACCTTAACCAGACAGATGCACCAAGCAACAGGGACAAGGACAACAACACCTTAGGAGAGGGCCAACCAAGCGTGACTCCCATCATCAGAGTCCAGGGTGAGGAGGTGACGGTTGTTATGAGTAACGGTGCCTGCGAGCGAGAGAACCAGGAGAACAAAGAGGAGACACAATACCATGAGGAGAGGAGCACACGGAACGACCTGGAGAACGGAGACCAGGAGAAACGGCTGGGGAAGAACGACAAAGAGGAGACACAACACCCTGAGGAGAGGAGCGAGACACAACACCCTGAGGAGAGGAGCACACGGAACGACCTGAAGAACGGAGACCAGGAGAAACGGCTGGGGAAGAACGACAAAGAGGAGACACAACACCCTGAGGAGAGGAGCGAGACACAACACCCTGAGGAGAGGAGCACACGGAACGACCTGGAGAACGGAGACCAGGAGAAACAGCTGGGGAAGAGAGACAAACAGGAGACACAACACCCTGAGGAGAGGAGCACACGGAACGACCTGGAGAACGGAGACCAGGAGAAACAGCTGGGGAAGAGAGACAAACAGGAGACACAACGCCCTGAGGAGAAGAGCACACCGAACACACAGGAGATGCAATACCCTGAGGAGAGGAGCGAGACACAATACCCTGAGGAGAGGAGCACACCAAACACACAGGAGACACAACACCCTGAGGAGAGGAGCACACCGAACACACAGGAGATGCAATACCCTGAGGAGAGGAGCACACCGAACGACCAGGCGACGAGTAAGGATAACCACGAGAAACGGCTGGATAGAGAAAACGAGGCAACGAAGGAACGAGCTAACGAGGCTAACGAGAGGTGGAAAGCCGTGACGTATATAACAAACGAGGAGGCCATTAGTGTTGAGAAGACCAATAGCAGTTGTGACGGGGATGTAGCGCACACCCACAGGACCGACATTTGGCAGACATTAACGGACCTCCTGCAGAACTGTTGTGTCTGTTTCGGGTAAGGTCCGGGGATTCTGTTGTGGTGGTGGATGTTGGCTGTACTGGGGAAATAATATGTGTGTTCAATTTAGAGACCCTTCTGTTGTACGATGTTGTCTGCACTGGAACAAATCTGTGTTCAAATTAGAGATCTTTATATTGTGGTGGTTATTGTCTGCACTGGAAACAAATCAAATTAGAGATCCTTCTGTTGTGGTGGTTGTTGTCTGCACTGGAGAAAAAAAAAAGTATGTATTCAAATTAGAGAGCCTTCGGTTGTGGTGGTTGTTGTCTGCACTGCAAAAAATAACGTGTGTTCAAAATAGAGACCCTTTTTGCTGTGGTGGTTGTTGTCTGCACTGGAAAAAAATTATGTGTCAAATTAGAGACCCTATAGTGAACAGAGATCGGCCAACCTCCGCCATCTTGGTGCCAATGCTGTTATTTTGTTTTCTCTTTATATTCAAATATCTCCACATTGTCATAATAAACATTCGGCAATTGACCACTTGCGAGTTTCAGGTTATAAGGAAGTTGGAGCCGTGGACATCGATATAAAACAGAAATGCAAGAATAATGTACGTTTCTGATGGATAAATGGTATGTTGAATTGGGTTTTATGTATTTATAAATGTATTACGACCGTATTTTAGCGGTAAAATATGCTAAATATCGTTGTCTACAGCTTCAACTTCCTTATAGAACGAAACTCGCAAGTCGGCAATTCTGGTACCGGAAACGCATATTTGTCTTTGGATTCTACATTCTACATGATCAAAAATGAAAAAAAAAAAACAGGTCGTTTGATAATTTAGGCACCGAAATGGCATCCCCGAAAATAATGGCGACGCTCTCTTACCGCAGGATCTCTAGTTCAAATCTATATAATATTTTCGATTGTCTGTGTGTGTGTGTGTGTGTGTGTGTGTGTGTGTGTGTGTCTGTTCTTAATAGGCGACCGCAGTTTTGGACCTGGTGAGCTGAAACTTTGCATGTGGGTGTCAATTGACCTGGGTCAGGTCATAGAAGGGGCGAGGCCACGATCGGAGGTCGTTTCGAGGCCGACATTTAAAAAAATAAAATAACAAATAAAAAAATGGCCGTTTGGGGCAGAAGGAGGCCTCCGATCGAAAAGGTGTATGGAACGAAAGTTGTTCGCAGCCCCCCAAAATGGGGGTACGGAAGAGGTCAGATCCAAAATCGGAGGTAATTTAGCGGCCGAAATCGAGGTCGCCGTTTAATGAGGCACAGGGAGGTCGAGGCCGGTGATTATGGTAGTAGTAGTATTGTGATGATTGTGGTAGTAGTGATTGATGATGGTGATTATGGTAGTAGTAGTGGTGGTAGTACCCGGGCAACACCGGATACCCCTGCTAGTGTATCAATAATGATTGAGTTGTGGCCGCTTTGGAGTGTGGCCGTTTAGGCGTTGTCCGTTTGAGTTGTGGCCGCTTTGGAGTGTGGCCGTTTAGGCGTTGTCCGTTTGAGTTGTGGCCGCTTTGGAGTGTGGCCGTTTAGGCATTGTCCGTTTGAGTTGTGGCCGCTTTGGTGTGTGGCCGTTTAGGTGTTGTCCGTTTGAGTTGTGGCTGCTTGAGAGTGTGGCCGTTTAGGTGTCCGTTTGAGTTGTGGCCTCTTTGGAGTGTGGCCGTTTAGGTGTCCATTTGAGTTGTGGCCACTTTGGAGTGTGACCGTTTAGGTGTTGTCCGTTTGGAGTGTGCCCGCTTAGTATACCTGTGGCCGTTTGTGAGTGTGGCCGTTCTGACCTGCCTCTCCCCCCTTACAGAGGTCCTGTAGAAGACCTCGGGTACCGGCCCCACGTCTTCGAGCAACACACCTACAAGAGAGTCAACCGCTGCGATCACTGCAATGACTTCCTCAGTGGTATTGTGGACCTATTTACCTTTATATCCGTATATTAGATGGGTTTATAACTATAGTCTATTCGCTGTAAGTAGGAGAGAAATCATGACCTCTAACCTCTGTAACTCAAAAACGACTAGAGTAATCGAGCTAATATTTCTACCATTTGGGAAGAGTCAGTCAAGCAATAGATGTGGAAAATTACATCCACTTTGCTCTAGCCCTTTTTGAGTTTCAGAGGATAGAGGTCATGATTTCTCGCCTACTTATAGCGAATAGACTATATACCCTGTTTCAAGTAAGTAGGCCAAAACGTTTGAACATTTTTATAACTCTTTGGGTGGGAGTAGATAATAATAATAATATCTTTGGGTGGGAGTAGATAATAATAATATCTTTGGGTGGGAGTAGATAATAATAATATCTACCCCATCCTTTTGACTATACCTTTTAGTCAATAATCTTATCAAATAAAAGTAACCTCTATAACTCATAAACGACTAGAGTATTTATTAGCTAATATTTCTAACATTTGGGAAAGGTCAGCCAGGGAATAGGTGTGGAGGTTTACAGGCCATTTACTCTACCCATTTTTGAGTTAGGCTACAGAGGTTTGGGTTCACGATTTCTGACCTACCTATTTGGAACAAGGTACACCAATATACCATTATAAGGGGGATATTATTATGCAGGACACTTAAGGGGAGATGGTTAATTTTTCTGCCGCCCCCCCCCCCCCCTCTCTCCCTCATGTTTAGCCCCATTAGTTTTCAGATTTTAAGACGTTTTGGCCCATTTGGGAGGAAACTTTAAAAATAATAAAAAGATAAATAAATTAGCATAAAATACGCCCACCCCCCTTAATTGAGTGTGTGTGTGTGTGTGTAATGTAAATAAGTGTGAACTGCGTGGTGTGCTTGTTTAGTGTAATGCAGTGAATAGGAGGAGGAGGAGGAGGAGGTGTTTTTGAGAGCTAGCTGGATTACTCTCTGTGTAGGTGAGACACAAACAGAAACAGTGAGGGAAATCAGACAAATGAAACAAGAGTTCCAGCAACTCCTTTATGAGGCCTCCCCTGGGTATTGCCCTGCTCAATTGGTGTCTTGTAGATGTTGAAGGGAAATTCGGGCGAAGACTCCACCCGTCGCTACCCTATCGATTGGTGTCTACAATCTCCCTAACCATGTATACACTGTGTTCCAGGGCACAAGTACCAGGGCATGAAGTGTGCAGTGTGCCGGTTGAACGTTCACTTCTGGTGCATGGACTACGTGCCCCCCTGCCGGCCCCACAAGCACCTCACGCGATGCTTCCACCGTAACAGGGTCTCCAGGCATAACAAGTCCGTGGAGCGTGATGGTCAGTACCTTAAATAAACTACATAACAAAGCCACTCAAACGGCTTCCTCTCTCTCTCTCCAACATCCCTTTTCCCCTCTCAACACTCAACAAAGCCACTCCAACAGCTTCCTCTCTCTCCATCACCCCTTACATTTTCACTTCACAAACACATTTAGGAGAAAATTGGATGACCCCACTACGAGATAAGAGCCTTGGCTCTCATATATTACTGTAATTTGGTATTATCTCCAAAACTATAGCACGGAATAATACAATTTTAGGTGACTATATTCTTTGGGCCATTGTACTGTATTCACTTGCTTGTTCGTCAAGGGGAATCCACGCAATGCGCAATGCGAGCTAAGCTCATTATTATCGCGCCTCCTTAACTGGGAATGTATTGCGTGAAATGCATGTTAAGTGTTTATGTATCGTTGGAATGGCTGTGGATGTGTGTGTAGTCTGTATTTTAGCCAATTGGTGACATCTGGAAACGAAGGCTTAGGGTTAATCTGTACGGTACCATTCTCACTACGGTACCAGTCTCACCCGAAGGCTTAGGTTGACCAGTAGCTTAGGTTGACCAGTACGATACCCATCTCACCTTGTAACCGATCACCAACCCCAGATGGGACGTCATAACTTCGTCCACTTATTCCAGGTTCCTATTTATACTGCTAGGTGAACAGAGGCTACACCGTTAGGAGACTTGCCCAAATGTCTCTTCCCCGTCCGGGTCTGTATATGCTTGTGTGTGTTTGTGTGTCTGTCTCGAGAATGAATTAATAGATTTCGACGACATTTGGTAGTCCATTCGCTTTGTACTTGAAAGGATCCCATTGACTTTTGGTTAATAGTGAATGACGATCCCACTCCCCATTCCTCACTCTTTGGAAACCCCAAAATATCACCCTGGAAAGTTTATTTCGAGAATTGTAATACCCTAGACACTACTTCTTGGTTAGTCACCGACTCGCACAGAGTTTATGGAGATGATTAGATGACCCCCATGGGAAGGGGTGGGGCCTTGATCCGGATACAATAAATTAACATTATTCCATTACTAACGCTTGGCATAACTCGATTTGTGGTGCCTATAGATATTCCTTGCATCGTTATACCGTTACCTCATTGACTTATTTAATCCTTACTTTCTACAATATCTCTAGAGCAAATTAACTAATTAATTCGACTAAACTTGGTCAGTCCCTGTTGTAAGCAGCACCTGAAAGATTCCTATTAACTTTAAGTTAATACTGGATGACGCCCTCATCACTATCAATATTATATTTACCATTATTTATTTATTTATAATGTTATTTATTAATTAATATTTTATTTGTTAATCTACCTTCATATTATTTATTTGTATTTGTTGTACAGTGTGTATTACCTCTTTTGTCCATTTCAGCCTTGCTGCAGGTGCCAAGGGCGAACATTATGGAAGGGGATCAACGAAGCGGCCCTGAAGAAGACGACACCCATACAGCCTCCATCACCTCCCCTGCAGGTGGTCTCTCACTCCCCTTGCCACACCCCCTTCCACCCATACACACCTCCTCTCCTGTGTGTACGTATAAACACTCTTCTTTGCAAACACCAACCCCCTCTTCTTCGCACAAACACAAACGCAAATACTATCGTTTACATAGACAAGACGCTTTCATCCACAGGAACTTCCATCCACCTACAAAAACCTCTTCTGCACGCACGAATTCTCCTTCACATACACAAACTACTTCTGCACACACGAACTCTCCTTCACATACACAAACTACTTCTGCACACACGAACTCTCCTTCACATACACAAACTACTTCTGCACACACGAACTCTCCTTCACATACACAAACTACTTCTGCACACACGAACTCTCCTTCACATACACAAACTACTTCTGCACACACGAACTCTCCTTCACATACACAAACTACTTCTGCACACACGAACTCTCCTTCACATACACAAACTACTTCTGCACACACGAACTCTCCTTCACATACACAAACTACTTCTGCACACACGAACTCTCCTTCACATACACAAACTACTTCTGCACACACGAACTCTCCTTCACATACACAAACTACTTCTGCACACACGAACTCTCCTTCACATACACAAACTACTTCTGTACACACGAACTCTCCTTCACATACACAAACTACTTCTGTACACACGAACTCTCCTTCACATGCACAAACTACTTATGCACACACGAACTCTCCTTCACATACACAAACTACTTCTGCACACACAAACTCTCCTTCACATGCACAAACTACTGCACACACGAACTCTCCTTCACATGCACAAACTACTGCACACACGAACTCTCCTTCACATGCACAAACTACTTCTGCACACATGAATTCTCCTTCACATACACAAACTACTTCTGCACACACGAACTCTCCTTCACATGCACAAACTACTGCACACACGAACTCTCCTTCACATGCACAAACTACTGCACACACGAACTCTCCTTCACATGCACAAACTACTGCACACACGAACTCTCCTTCACATGCACAAACTACTTCTGCACACACAAACTCTCCTTCACATGCCCAAACTACTTCTGCACACACAAACTCTCCTCCACATACATACGCCGCTTCTGCACAAATGAACTTGCCTTCACATGCACAAACTACTTCTGCACACACAAACTCTCCTTCACATGCACAAACTACTTCTGCACACACAAACTCTCCTCCACATACACATGCCGCTTCTGCACAAATGAACTTGCCTTCATATACACAAACCACTTCTGCACACATAATATCTCCTCCACTTACACAAACAGCTCCCACACACACAAACTCTCCGCCACATACACAAACTGATTCTGCTCACACATACTCTAACCCACATAAATTTATGCAAACAGCTTCGGCACACACAAATCCTCTTCTACAAACACACATCACCTCTGCACACACAAACGCTAATCCACATAAGCAAAGTACTTCTGCAAATATAAACTCTCCACATACAGAAACCTCTTCTGCACATACTAATCTTAGACCACAAGCACAAGCCTCTCCTGCACATACTAACCCTAGACCACAAGCACAAACCTCTCCTGTACATACGAACCCTCACCGCCCACAATCACAAACCTCTCCTGCACATACTAACCCTAGACCACAAGCACAAGCCTCTCCTGCACATACTAACCTTAGACCACAAGCACAAACCTCTCCTGTACATACGAACCCTCACCGCCCACAATCACAAACCTCTCCTGCACATACTAACCCTAGACCACAAGCACAAGCCTCTCCTGCACATAGTAACCCTAGACCACAAGCACAAACCTCTCCTGTACATACGAACCCTCACCACCCACAATCACAAACCTCTCCTGCACATACTAACCCTAGACCACAAGCACAAGCCTCTCCTGCACATACTAACCCTAGACCACAAGCACAAACCTCTCCTGTACATACGAACCCTCACCGCCCACAATCACAAACCTCTCCTGCACATACTAACCCTAGACCACAAGCACAAGCCTCTCCTGCACATACGAACCCTAGACCACAATCACTAACTTCTCCTGCACATACTAACCCTAGACCACAAGCACAAACCTCTCCTGCACATACTAACCCTAGACCACAATCACTAACCTCTCCTGCACATACGAACCCGAGACCACATGCACAAGCCTCTTCTGCACATACTAACCCTAGACCACAAGCACAAACCTCTCTTGCACATACTAACCCTAGACCACAAACCTCTTCTGCACATACTAACCCTAGACCACAAGAACAAACCTCTTCTGTACATACTAACCCTAGACCACAAGTACAAACCTCTCTTGCACATACTAACCCTAGACCACAAGCACAAACCTCTCTTGCACATACTAACCCTAGACCAAAATCCTCTCCTGCACATACTAACCCTAGACCACAAGCACAAACCTCTCCTGTACATACTAACCCTAGACCACAAGCACAAACCTCTTCTGCACATACTAACCCTAGACCACAAGCACAAACCTCTTCTGTACATACTAACCCTAGACCACAAGAACAAACCTCTTCTGTACATACTAACCCTAGACCACAAGTACAAACCTCTCTTGCACATACTAACCCTAGACCACAAGTACAAACCTCTCCTGCACATACTAACCCTAGACCACAAGCACAAACCTCTTCTGTACATACTAACCCTAGACCACAAGAACAAACCTCTTCTGTACATACTAACCCTAGACCACAAGTACAAACCTCTCCTGCACATACTAACCCTAGACCACAAGCACAAACCTCTTCTGTACATACTAACCCTAGACCACAAGCACAAACCTCTTCTGCACATACTAACCCTAGACCACAAGCACAAACCTCTTCTGCACATACTAACCCTAGACCAAAAACCTCTCCTGCACATACTAACCCTAGACCACAAGCACAAACCTCTTCTGCACATACTAACCCTAGACCACAAGCACAAACCTCTTCTGCACATACTAACCCTAGACCACAAGCACAAACCTCTCTTGCACATACTAACCCTAGACCAAAAACCTCTCCTGCACATACTAACCCTAGACCACAAGCACAAACCTCTCCTGCACATACGAACCCGAGACCACATGCACAAGCCTCTTCTGCACATACTAACCCTAGACCACAAGCACAAACCTCTCTTGCACATACTAACCCTAGACCACAAACCTCTTCTGCACATACTAACCCTAGACCACAAGAACAAACCTCTTCTGTACATACTAACCCTAGACCACACATACAAACCTCTCTTGCACATACTAACCCTAGACCACAAGCACAAACCTCTCTTGCACATACTAACCCTAGACCAAAATCCTCTCCTGCACATACTAACCCTAGACCACAAGCACAAACCTCTCCTGTACATACTAACCCTAGACCACAAGCACAAACCTCTTCTGCACATACTAACCCTAGACCACAAGCACAAACCTCTTCTGTACATACTAACCCTAGACCACAAGAACAAACCTCTTCTGTACATACTAACCCTAGACCACAAGTACAAACCTCTCTTGCACATACTAACCCTAGACCACAAGCACAAACCTCTCTTGCACATACTAACCCTAGACCACAAGCACAAACCTCTTCTGTACATACTAACCCTAGACCACAAGAACAAACCTCTTCTGTACATACTAACCCTAGACCACAAGTACAAACCTCTCCTGCACATACTAACCCTAGACCACAAGCACAAACCTCTTCTGTACATACTAACCCTAGACCACAAGCACAAACCTCTTCTGCACATACTAACCCTAGACCACAAGCACAAACCTCTCTTGCACATACTAACCCTAGACCAAAAACCTCTCCTGCACATACTAACCCTAGACCACAAGCACAAACCTCTTCTGCACATACTAACCCTAGACCACAAGCACAAACCTCTTCTGCACATACTAACCCTAGACCACAAGCACAAACCTCTCTTGCACATACTAACCCTAGACCAAAAACCTCTCCTGCACATACTAACCCTAGACCACAAGCACAAACCTCTTCTGCACATACTAACCCTAGACCACAAGCACAAACCTCTCTTGCACATACTAACCCTAAACCACAAACCTCTCCTGCACATACTAACCCTAGACCACAAGCACAAACCTCTTCTGCACATACTAACCCTAGACCACAAGCACAATCTTCTTCTGCACATACTAACCCTAGACCACAAGCACAAACCTCTCTTGCACATACTAACCCTAGACCACAAACCTCTCCTGCACATACTAACCCTAGACCACAAGCACAAACCTCTCTTGCACATACTAACACTAGACCACAAACCTCTCCTGCACATACTAACCCTAGACCACAAGCACAAACCTCTTCTGCACATACTAACCCTAGACCACAAGCACAAACCTCTCTTGCACATACTAACCCTAGACCACAAACCTCTCCTGCACATACTAACCCTAGACCACAAGCACAAACCTCTTCTGTACATACTAACCCTAGACCACAAGCACAAACCTCTCTTGCACATACTAACCCTAGACCACAAGCACAATCCTCTCCTGCACATTCTAACCCTAGACCACAAGCACAAGCCTTTTCTGCACATACTAACCCTAGACCACAAGCACAAACCTCTCTTGCACATACTAACCCTAGACCACAAGCACAAACCTCTTCTGCACATACTAACCCTAGACCACAAGCAGAAACCTCTTCTGCACATACTAACCCTAGACCACAAGCACAAACCTCTCTTGCACATACTAACCCTAGACCACAAACCTCTCCTGCACATACTAACCCTAGACCACAAGCACAAACCTCTTCTGTACATACTAACCCTAGACCACAAGCACAAACCTCTTCTGCACATACTAACCCTAGACCACAAGCACAAACCTCTTCTGCACATACTAACCCTAGACCACAAGCATTAACCTCTCCTGCACATACTAACTCTCTTCCAAATTCAAAAACTGCTTCTGCAGACACAAACTCACACACCCCTACCTCATGCATACCCAGCCCTTCTTTCACACACTTCCATTTCTTCACGCCCCCAGAAGAACACTGTAAACCCCTGGCCTACGATGACTACCCCACCCCAACAGTGGATCGGAGTCGTTCCCCCTATAACTCACATTTTCTATCTCCCGTCGATCACTGTGACGTCCCCTTCTGTAGTGCTCCTCCCAAACATCCAACCCTTGATCCTCCTCCGTCCTTAGTCTATATGCCATAAAGAAGGCATGATAGGGGTAATTAAAGTGTCCATAATCATAGTAAAATCTAGCTCTATTATCCCGTCGAGTCCCATAAACCCTTTCTAAATATAATACAATACTTTAACCCTCGTGGCCCGGGCTGGTCCTCCAAAGGACGGAGGTCGTATCCGGGCGATCTGGCCGAAAAACGTTTAGGCCTAGGCTACCGTATTTTTGTTTATTTTAACTGCTAGAAATTTCCCACGCATCTATAAACGTAGTGCGGTTTTCAATCTGTAGACTGGCATTGAGTAGAGTTCTGTAAGTCAACTGGTTCAGTTGTGATGACGATTTCAGTGGAGCGAATTTTTCCGCGATGTTGACAATATCGGAGCTTTTCAGACACTAATTTCGTCTTACGTCACAACAATAACATTGATCCGACGTCTCCTTATTGTTTTCGGAGGCGCGGTGACGCAATGATTGGCTTTGTTTACATGCGTCGGACGCACGGCGTTCAGACCAAGCTTAATAGGCTTTCAAGCTTACTGCCTTTTAATAGCACACCCGGGTACCGGCCCATCTGCCGCGGTTGCCTTTTAAAAGGACAGCCGGGCTGGAAGGGTTAAAAAAGCATCATGGTACCCTGAAAGGGTTAACGTTTACATTTGAGATAAATTAAGGTATTTTTCTGGACTCCCTTTTCCCTCATGTTTAGTTATGTGATTTTAAGATGTTCACTCCATTAGTTTGGCGATTTTAAGGCCTTTCGCCCCATTTCTTCCTCAATGTTAAGACCTTTCGGGCCATTTAGGTGTCAATTTTTTCCTGATGAGCAATAGTGACCCTGTTATTTAGGAGGAAACGGCCTTTGGCCGTGGCATTTTTCAACCGAAAAATTAAAACATTTATCTTGAAGGGGTCATGGGAGTATTTACTAAGCTTGATGTAGGTCTAGGGAGGAAAACAATAATAATAATAATAATAATAATAATAATATTATTATTTATAATAAAAATAATAATAATAATAATAATAATCTATCTATCTATCTATCTATCTATCTATCTATCTATTGCCTGACGCCGTGATCCCCGAAGGGGTGGCCACGAACGAACCGCCCCCATGCACCTCTGTCCCCAGTCAGTCGACGCCCCTCCCCCCAACCAGCACC
This sequence comes from Paralithodes platypus, assembly GCA_032716605.1. Taxonomy (NCBI): domain Eukaryota; kingdom Metazoa; phylum Arthropoda; class Malacostraca; order Decapoda; family Lithodidae; genus Paralithodes; species Paralithodes platypus. The sequence continues at coordinate 43,543,140 of CM064507.1, forward strand.
GCCTTCGTTCATGTACTTCCTCACTCCATCCTTCCACCTCTCATTCGGTCTACCTCTCCCTCTCTGTCCCTCCACCTCGCTCTCGTACATCCTCTTAGTCATTCTCTCGCTTTCCATACGTTCCATATGGCCGAACCATCTCAAGTTGTTCCTTTTCACACTTTCCAGCACATCTACCTCCACACCACACCTCCTTCTTACTTCCTCATTAGTCTGTCTATCCCTCCATGTAACTCCGCACGCACTCCTTAAGTAATTCATTTCCACTGCTCTCACTCTTGGTCTGAGTCTCTCAACCAACGTTCATGCTTCGCTTCCGTAAGTCAGTGTCGGGATTACCACACTGTCATGCAAGGACTTCTTCACTTCTATACTGACCACCCTATTTCTTGTTACTGCTTTTAGCGTTCCTACAACCCTCTTCCCCTGTTGTACCCTCTCCCGCACTTCTTCATCCATAGTCCCATCTTTACTCAACACACTGCCCAGATACTTAAAAGAGTTGACGATCTCCATAGCCTGACCGTTCAGCTTCACCTCACACTCTGTGACTTCACCCCTTTCGAAGACCATAACCTTGCTCTTCCCCGCATTTACCTTCAAATTCCGTTTTTCGCACACTGTTCCAAACTCATTTACCAGACCCTGCAACACCCATTCATTATCACTCATCAGAACTGTATCATCCGCAAACAGCAGTATAGGTAGCTTCCATTCAATTCCCTCCCTTTTCAGCGATACACCAATATAATAATGATAATAACAATATTTTTAAAAATCTCCCGTTAACCCCTACTGTACTAGAGGGTATTACTATAAATGTAAGCTCCAGTACCAAGCATTGTGGCCAAAATGGCTTCAAAGTCGAGAGAGAGCATCTTCTCACCCAGAAAGCTGGACGAGTACTGAGCCACTCAGAGCCAGCTCGCTCGTTGGACCTTAGATACACTCTGAGAAGTGTTGCCCTTCCGTGGTTTTGATGCCACATGTGTTTTCCGTGGTGGAGGTGAACTTTCTTTCTCTGTGTTGGTCTTCTGAGCCTTGTTTTTGTTGTCGCTTTTCCCTGTTGCATAATTGTTGAGTGCGGGTATTCTTGGGCTCTTCGTTCTTCTGGTCTTTGTATCTCTTTCCTTTGTCTTTGTTAGTTTGGGTTTAGTTTCTCCTTCGTTGAATTTGCTTCGTTTTCCTTGGTGTGTGTGCCTTCTTGTCTCGGTTATATTAGTCTCCCCTTCTTCTGGTCCTTTTTCCTTGTCGAACGGGCATGGTGGTTATGATTATTTTGGGTATTTTAATTATTATTCTATTTACAGTGATTCGTGTATCAATTAGGTAATGTTAATTGTTTTTAGATTTGTTTTTATAATATAGTCAGTTCCATCATATTCAAAGAAGTGACATGACGAAGGAGTAACATAAACAAAAGAGTGAAAAAAATACTGTACTGTATTGAAAGAGTGACGCAACAAAGAAGTGACGCAACAAATGGGTACTACTAGGTTAGGGTAGGTTAGGTTACGGTAATATTTGTGTCACTCCTTTCAATGTTATCACCAATTTGTCACCCCTTTGTTATGTCACTCCGTTATGTCACTCCTTCGATCCTAATTCAGTCAGTTTGTTAATGATTAGTTTACGGTAATATCCGTGTCACTCCTTTCAATTTTATGACCGATTTGTCACTCTTTTGTTATGTCACGCCTTCGATACCGGTACTAATTGAGTCAGTTTGTTAACCCTTGTCTGGCGGGACCGGACTTAAGTCGGTCTAGAGAAGAAAGGACTATGTGGCGGGGACCGACTTCAGGCGGTGTGCAATTTTGAGCAATAGTTGGCTCTGAGAGAGAGACGAGCAGTGGGAGGAGCATAGGTCGGCTCTGACCGTTCGGCACGGGTCCCGCGGCAACTGATGTCCCCTCCACACACATCCACACTCACTACCTTGCTACACAGGGAATTATGTAAGGAAATTACCGTATTTTAGGGATTTTTCCTTCGTCTTGCACGATCATTGCAAGAGAACGCGTGGTCATAGAAGGATGGTTTTGGTGTCATTGGAAAGCTCAATTATCGCCCTTTCAGGGATACATAATTGTATTACGCTCTGGCTCTTGTTTATGCATGAAAAAGAGCACGGAAACAAGGTCGTTTAGGGTAAAACCACCCGCTTGGCGGGTAGTAGAAGTTACTGACGGGCCCGCTCGTAAGGCGTTAATGATATGATTGATTAACAGGTACCAGGTTGGGAAGACGTTACCGGGTACCAGGTTTGGGAAGAGTGTCCAAATGTCAAGTTTAGGAGAAGATACCTGTTACCTGTGGAGACCCTTATAGGGCCCTAATATCGTTATTATATCGAGGGTACCTACTGTATATACAAGAGGGTAGTGTCAGCTTCGCATATGGACGCCATATTGTTTCTACCTCACTCCTTGCCCCATAAGATAAAATTATTTTGACAAAGAGCGAATGGCAACGAGAAGTAATTTATATAAATTGCTAATATTTATAAGTTAGATTCATGTTATGTTTATGAAAGAATGAGACGGTCATACGCTACTAGGCCTCATTCCTGTTGAGCCACATAATTCAATCATAACGTGATTGAACAACAGGTAATCTAATATGATCCTAAGACAAAGTGGGAACTTAGACATTTAATTAAACAGTAATAATGGACTAAATAAATATAGGGTATATAATTGAAAAACAAACAAAAACATGGAGAAAGGTTCATTCTTTAATGTCGGACTTGCTTAGGAGTTTTATTTATTCATCTATAAGGGAGCCCACCTCGCTTTTTTCGCTTTCTCTTCCTCTCTCTTTGGCTTGTATCCATTCGGCCCCATTCAGCCTACTGTTTTAAGATGCTTACCCCCATCCAGGTGTCAATATTTTCCTGGCGAGCGGTAGCGAGCCAGCATATATATATATTTGTTTTGACAGGAAGCTAAATTTGTAAATTTTTCGATAGAAAAATTTCTCCGGCAAAGCCGGATTTTTCCATACAATGCTGCCTTGCTATCGCTCGCCAGGAAAAAATCAACAACTGGATGGGGATAAACGTCTTAAAACAGTTGGCTGAATGGGGCTGAATGGATACAAGCCAGGGAAAGAGAGAAAAGGAAAGATAAAAAAAAACCGGTGACCCCCCTTAATCTTATCACTGTTGACTAATTTTATGTGTTAATAATATGTTACATGTGGTATAGTGTATATATGTTACATGTGGTATAGTGTATATATGTTACATGTGGTATAGTGTATATATCTTAGTTCGAATATCTTATAAAATTTACAATTTCTAAAATTACTTATAATTGAAAAGTTAAATTGTTATACTGGAATAAAAATATGTGTATATATTTATTTACAAATATATCCAATATGTGCATATGTTGCACATCATAATGTACACAAAATTATATAATACATATACTCGACATGGTGTATTTAGAAAGGAATACTAGTAAGTATTGTCTACTGTATGTTCATATTATATTTTTGTATGTGATAAAATATAGAATTTGCACACATTTAAAAAGTTTTATTCCTATTGAAGGCTCCCATTAACCCCTTGGCTATAAGGATACATTTAGCATTTTGTTCTGGCTATCCTTAGATAATTGTATGCAGTTTAGGAGTGACCTCTATTAATCTCACCCGGGGGGCTTCCCAAACCCTCAGCCTACTTAGTGAGAAAGAGTCCATGGAAGCCGCACACTGCTCATGCGCCAGCCCAAATAAAAAGTAGATGAATGGATAATAAGCATGGGACTATAGGCTAGATAGTGCATCATAAACAACTAGGGCACAGTTACAGGGTGAAAATAGCTAGGAGGCCAGAGGGGGCGACATGGAGGAAGACATGGGATTTCATGCTTGGGGTCATGCCATGAGTTATAAGCTAATTATGAGTAATCAAACAGGGCATCACCAAGGTAGTTGGAGAGAGCAGCTTTGAAAAATGCCAGATTCTGAAGGGATACCAGAGAATCAGGCAGGGAGTTCCAGAGGGACACACATCTGAAACTGAAAAACTGTTCTCAGCTTGAGGAGGACTCTTATTTCGTGCTGATTTGCTGATGGCACTGTGCTATATATAGTTTTTGCGTTTGTTTTTTGCAACTAATAGATGATATTCGGACGCAGAAGCCCACCATCAGCCAATCACCTCAAAGTAGGGTTTTCAATCCCAAAGCGATCAAGTGCAATTTCGCCAGGTAACCTAGTTGTTATGCCACTTTACTAAGAAACAAAGTATATTCTGCTCACACTTCCTATTCTGGGAATGAGGCAGTTATCTCTAACTTGGGGTACTCTCGACTTGACGGGGACTGACCTAAATTCTCTTTACACCAAACAAATAACAGGCAATCAACAGAAACACAAGGAAATATTACAATGGTTGTATTCTTATCAATGGTGGATCATAAATATTCACAAATAGTGTCTCTAATTGTCACACAGGAAATGGTTAATAAATAAACTGAGACAATAGGCCTCGACACAAGCAAACAGTCCTAAAGTACGGCAGAATAATTCACACAAAATAATTGACAAAGTTGAACAGCGGATGATTGCTAATTTAAGTTCAAGAACAAGGAGCAGTAGCTCTCCAAACGCAAAACAAAGATTTAACATAAAGTAACTCTAGATGCATGAATTGCTAAGGTTAAAGTTTGACAACAAAGAATCTACATTACAGCTGTAATATAAGCTATCCTTAAGCTATCCTTATTAAGTTATTATCTAACTATAAACAGGAAATGGTTAGCAAGGTTTCATCACACCCTGGTCCTGACTGTGGTTCGATCCTGGGTGAGGGTAGAAAGCTCAGATTATTATTTAAAAAAAAAAAAAAAAAAAAAATTGGGCTCAGAAAGTGCAACCCAACTCCAAATGTCACCCAAAGTTTGCCTTCTTGCTGGAGTCGATTATAATAATGTTTTTAATCTAATATATAGGGGAATATTGACTGAAGTAACTGAAAATAACATATCTATCTATCTATCTATTGCCTGACGCCGTGATCCCCGAAGGGGTGGCCACGAACGAACCGCCCCCATGCACCTCTGTCCCCAGTCAGTCGACAGCCCTTCCCCGAACCACAACCGCCTTCGCTCATGTAGTTCCGCCCTCCATCCTTCCACCTCATATTCGGTCTACCTCTCCCCCTCTGTCCCTCCACTCGCTCTCGTACACCCTCTTAGTCATTCTCTCGCTTTCCATACGTTCCATATGGCCGAACCATCTCAAGTTGTTCCTTTTCACACTTTCCAGCACATCTACCTCCACACCACACCTCCTTCTTACTTCCTCATTAGTCTGTCTATCCCTCCATGTAACTCCGCACGCACTCCTTAAGTAATTCATTTCCACTGCTCTCACTCCTGGTCTGAGTCTCTCAACCAACGTCCATGCTTCGCTTCCATAAGTCAGTGTCGGGATTACCACACTGTCATGCAAGGACTTCTTCACTTCCATACTGACCACCCTATTTCTTGTTACTGCTTTTAGCGTTCCTACAACCCTCTTCCCCTGTTGTACCCTCTCCCGCACCTCTTCATCCATAGTCCCATCTTTACTCAACACACTGCCCAGATACTTAAAAGAGTTGACGATCTCCATAGCCTGACCGTTCAGCTTCACCTCACACTCTGTGACTTCACCCCTTTCGAAGACCATAACCTTGCTCTTCCCCGTATTTACCTTCAAATTCCGTTTTTCGCACACATGTTCCAAACTCATTTACCAGACCCTGCAACTCCCATTCATTATCACTCATCAGAACTGTATCATCCGCAAACAGCAGTATAGGTAGCTTCCACTCAATTCCCTCCCTTTTCAGCGATACACCAACATCCACTGCTCTTGATAGTATTTCTTTCATAACTCCATCCATATACAGTAAACAACCACATACATGTTACCAAATCTACACCGGAGCATTGCTATTTTATGCCTGAATCTATGAGCTGCAAATAATAATTAGCTTTCATTAGTTTACGGTAGTTTTGGGTATTTGACATTAACCGCTCCGCAGGACTGTTTATACACCAGCAGCTGTTAACAAAGGAGGCGGTGGCAGGGAGTGGGGCACCAATATCAACACCAATTCTTTAATAACAGACCTCACCTGAAGTCACCTTACTTCTAGGGTATGTATTATGATATCCTTATCCACTTAAGACTTACCTCAGTATTTGGGTTGGTGTAGTCACGGAACCTTATTTAAATAATTAACTGTCAAATAAGATAAGCCTAAGTAACGGTCGTGACCACGATTGTGCGAATACCGCCGCGCAAGTGATCTAGGGCTAGGAGGGTTTAGATAATGATAATATTCAAGGACACTAGTGCGACGTTATGAGAAACAATTTATTAGGAAAAATAGGCACCAATAGATTCGCCATATTTTTCTCCATAGGCCTATAGGATAGTCCGCATGGAGGATTTTCGCTATCAACAAATTGAAAAATACCCACTTCACAGACAAATACACCAAAAATCTAAGTCAAAGCGGGGGTGTGGGGGCGGCAGCCCCCACCTATAATACTAGGTTAGGTTAGGTAAGGTTGTTAGGTTAGGCTAATGTCCTTTCAAAGGGGTATAGGGTAGTAAACACTAGGATAGCCTATACCCGGTCAGAGGTAAGAAGAAGAAGAAGAGCCTTGCTCTTGAATTCTACCCTGAATCCTCCCTTCCTCGCGAGCGGCGAGGACAGAGTCCACCTGGCCAGGCTGAGATGCGGACAGTACACCATCCAGCCCTTCTGAGTTATCAGAAGAGACTGGATGACTCCGTCGTCGACTCCTGCCCTGGCCCTGCCCAGGTTGTAACACAGCACCCCATACCAGTATTAAACACATCATAGAAGACTGCATTTCACACAACCACTTACGCCAACAATACAATCTACACTCCTTGAGAGCTCTGTGGGAAAGCCCGACCGTGGCCTTCCTTTTCCTTAGGGACTCGGGGCTGTTCGGCCAGGCAGCTTAGGGAACAACAATAACAACTGTGACAGAGGAAATGCTGATACGAAGGATGATCTAGAAAGAAAACGGCAGGCTGATTAGAAGAAAAAGAGCCTAGGCCTATAGCCTAGCCTATAGTGAAACTAAAAATAATTTAATTTCTCTCAGTGTGCCTAGGCCTATAACTTGCTTATGAGAATAGGGTAATAATAATTGTCATCAAGTACCGGTATAGCCTAATATGAAGTACATAATTTAGCCTATGGGTGTAAATTTGTATTGTGAAAAGATAGCCTACCGGGCTCTGAGTCTGAGGCCACTCCTCATGTGCCAACCATATTATTGCACTATTTTGGCTATTGTATCACTTTGTAAAACATAGGCCTAGCCTAATAAGAATTGTGCAGCATAAATACAGACTAAAAAGAAAGAACACTGTTTATGGAATTATTTTGGGATGGATGTAGATTCCGGGCGTACGGTCGACATTGTTTACATAGGGCGATCGCCGCGGCGTTTTCGCACCCTCCTCAGCTCCCCGCCATGGAGTGGCTTCGGTCACCCAGGCTTTATTGTGGTCAGCAGAGAGGGTTCTGTGGGGGCGCTCGGTTATGGCCTTGGCCTTGCTCGGGGCCTTGGGGCTGTTCAGCCAGGCAGCTTGGGGAACAACAACAACAACTTCGCGTCTATTTTGACGGCGATATTTTCGGTTATTTGCCCCCTTCTGGGCCTTCTGGCAATATATATGATGATGACAATATATCATGGGGGGAGAGGGGGGGGCAAGCCCCCCCCCCCCCCCCCACACAACATATTATTGTATCCATTGGCATTCAAAATAGACGGGAACATGATTGCAAGCGTCCGATGCCCCCCATCGCCGCCGCCGTCATGTTTACATTTGTCGATCGCCGTGGTTAAGCTTGCTTCTATTTTGACGGCGATTTTTTTTTGGTTATTTGCCGCTTGCTGGCAATATATATGATGATGGCAATATGTCATGGTGGGTGAGGGGGGCAAAGCCCCCTCTCAAACATATTATTGTATCCAAAGGCAGTCAAAATGGACGGTAACATGCTGGCAAGCGTCCGACGCAGCTCCGCATAGTGTAAACAAGGCTGGAGGTACGCCCAATTCTACATTCTACCCATTATTTTTAATGGACTTGTTGCCAGTCTGGTTCAGCCAATTATGTTCATTCATTAACATACTGATGGGATGAGGATATACAGTACTGCCAAAGGCTGATTTCTTCTAAGTTGTCAGGCTCTCTATTGCTCACCCAGTAAGAAATCAACACCTGAATGGGGTGAAGTGTCTTACTAACGCCAAACTAATGAGGTGAAATGTCTTAGACTCTTAGAATGTCTAAACTAGGAGTGACACAGAGCAGAGCCAGAAAGACCTCCCTCGGACCAAATATGTTTAACAAGAAGTTGAGAGAGACTCACAATGAAGGAAGAAAGGCATTATAGACAACAAAAGTCGCTGACAATAAAACTAAAATCAAAGCACATCGCACCCATATTACTCCTGTCGGAAATGAAATAATATTAATTTGAAATTAAGCTATTTATTTAACCTCGTGGAGAAACTATAGAGTCAAAGGTAATTTTAGAAGTGTATTTTTTCTTTTGTGGACATTACTATTGCTTATTTTACATGTGGCATTCAAGGTTAGATAAGTTAAGCTGGGGTATTTTTGCTGAATACTATCGCTGCCTATTTCCCATTAAATCAGCATGTAGCCTTGTTTGTTATCTCATATGTAAGATCTTAAGTATTGTATGTGTAGCTGGTACAATTGGGGTAATACAATCATAGCATTAAAGAAATTAAAATACATTGCAATATAGTTTATTGATAAACTATAATGAAGGTGTCCGAACTTCGGACACGATTTGGGGGGCAATTTCGCGACACCTAGCCTGAATTCGGACATGGATTTTTAAAATACATTCAT
>CM064507.1:43552179-43616618 GCA_032716605.1 Paralithodes platypus
ATAAGGATACATTTAGCATTTGTTCTGGCTATCCTTAGATAATTGTATGCAGTTTAGGAGTGACCTCTATTAATCTCACCCGGGGGGCTTCCCAAACCCTCAGCCTACTTAGTGAGAAAGAGTCCATGGAAGCCGCACACTGCTCATGCGCCAGCCCAAATAAAAAGTAGATGAATGGATAATAAGCATGGGACTATAGGCTAGATAGTGCATCATAAACAACTAGGGCACAGTTACAGGGTGAAAATAGCTAGGAGGCCAGAGGGGGCGACATGGAGGAAGACATGGGATTTCATGCTTGGGGTCATGCCATGAGTTATAAGCTAATTATGAGTAATCAAATAGGGCATCACCAAGGTAGTTGGAGAGAGCAGCTTTGAAAAATGCCAGATCCTGAAGGGATACCAGAGAATCAGGCAGGGAGTTCCAGAGGGACACACATCTGAAACTGAAAAACTGTTCTCAGCTTGAGGAGGACTCTTATTTCGTGCTGATTTGCTGATGGCACTGTGCTATATATAGTTTTTGCGTTTGTTTTTTGCAACTAATAGATGATATTCGGACGCAGAAGCCCACCATCAGCCAATCACCTCAAAGTAGGGTTTTCAATCCCAAAGCGATCAAGTGCAATTTCGCCAGGTAACCTAGTTGTTATGCCACTTTACTAAGAAACAAAGTATATTCTGCTCACACTTCCTATTCTGGGAATGAGGCAGTTATCTCTAACTTGGGTACTCTCGACTTGACGGGGACTGACCTAAATTCTCTTTACACCAAACAAATAACAGGCAATCAACAGAAACACAAGGAAATATTACAATGGTTGTATTCTTATCAATGGTGGATCATAAATATTCACAAATAGTGTCTCTAATTGTCACACAGGAAATGGTTAATAAATAAACTGAGACAATAGGCCTCGACACAAGCAAACAGTCCTAAAGTACGGCAGAATAATTCACACAAAATAATTGACAAAGTTGAACAGCGGATGATTGCTAATTTAAGTTCAAGAACAAGGAGCAGTAGCTCTCCAAACGCAAAACAAAGATTTAACATAAAGTAACTCTAGATGCATGAATTGCTAAGGTTAAAGTTTGACAACAAAGAATCTACATTACAGCTGTAATATAAGCTATCCTTAAGCTATCCTTATTAAGTTATTATCTAACTATAAACAGGAAATGGTTAGCAAGGTTTCATCACACCCTGGTCCTGACTGTGGTTCGATCCTGGGTGAGGGTAGAAAGCTCAGATTATTATTTAAAAAAAAAAAAAAAAAAAAATTGGGCTCAGAAAGTGCAACCCAACTCCAAATGTCACCCAAAGTTTGCCTTCTTGCTGGAGTCGATTATAATAATGTTTTTAATCTAATATATAGGGGAATATTGACTGAAGTAACTGAAAATAACATATCTATCTATCTATCTATTGCCTGACGCCGTGATCCCCGAAGGGGTGGCCACGAACGAACCGCCCCCATGCACCTCTGTCCCCAGTCAGTCGACGCCCCTCCCCCCAACCCGCACCGCCTTCGTTCATGTAGTTCCTCACTCCATCCTTCCACCTCATATTCGGTCTACCTCTCCCCCTCTGTCCCTCCACCTCGCTCTCGTACACCCTCTTAGTCATTCTCTCGCTTTCCATACGTTCCATATGGCCCAACCATCTCAAGTTTTCCTTTTCACACTTTCCAGCACATCTACCTCCACACCACACCTCCTTCTTACTTCCTCATTAGTCTGTCTATCCCTCCATGTAACTCCGCACGCACTCCTTAAGTAATTCATTTCCACTGCTCTCACTCCTGGTCTGAGTCTCTCAACCAACGTCCATGCTTCGCTTCCATAAGTCAGTGTCGGGATTACCACACTGTCATGCAAGGACTTCTTCACTTCCATACTGACCACCCTATTTCTTGTTACTGCTTTTAGCGTTCCTACAACCCTCTTCCCTGTTGTACCCTCTCCCGCACCTCTTCATCCATAGTCCCATCTTTACTCAACACACAGCCCAGATACTTAAAAGAGTTGACGATCTCCATAGCCTGACCGTTCAGCTTCACCTCACACTCTGTGACTTCACCCCTTTCGAAGACCATAACCTTGCTCTTCCCCGTATTTACCTTCAAATTCCGTTTTTCGCACACTGTTCCAAACTCATTTACCAGACCCTGCAACTCCCATTCATTATCACTCATCAGAACTGTATCATCCGCAAACAGCAGTATAGGTAGCTTCCACTCAATTCCCTCCCTTTTCAGCGATACACCAACATCCACTGCTCTTGATAGTATTTCTTTCATAACTCCATCCATATATACAGTAAACAACCACATACATGTTACCAAATCTACACCGGAGCATTGCTATTTTATGCCTGAATCTATGAGCTGCAAATAATAATTAGCTTTCATTAGTTTACGGTAGTTTTGGGTATTTGACATTAACCGCTCCGCAGGACTGTTTATACACCAGCAGCTGTTAACAAAAGGAGGCGGTGGCAGGGAGTGGGGCACCAATATCAACACCAATTCTTTAATAACAGACCTCACCTGAAGTCACCTTACTTCTAGGGTATGTATTATGATATATCCTTATCCACTTAAGACTTACCTCAGTATTTGGGTTGGTGGTAGTCACGGAACCTTATTTAAATAATTAACTGTCAAATAAGATAAGCCTAAGTAACGGTCGTGACCACGATTGTGCGAATACCGCCGCGCAAGTGATCTAGGGCTAGGAGGGTTAGATAATATGATAATATTCAAGGACACTAGTGCGACGTTATGAGAAACAATTTATTAGGAAAAATAGGCACCAATAGATTCGCCATATTTTTCTCCATAGGCCTATAGGCTAGTCCGCATGGAGGATTTTCGCTATCAACAAATTGAAAAATACCCACTTCACAGACAAATACACCAAAAAACTAAGTCAAAGCGGGGGTGTGGGGGCGGCAGCCCCCACCTATAATACTAGGTTAGGTTAGGTAAGGTTGTTAGGTTAGGCTAATGTCCTTTCAAAGGGGTATAGGGTAGTAAACACTAGGATAGCCTATACCCGGTCAGAGGTAAGAAGAAGAAGAAGAGCCTTGCTCTTGAATTCTACCCTGAATCCTCCCTTCCTCGCGAGCGGCGAGGACAGAGTCCACCTGGCCAGGCTGAGATGCGGACAGTACACCATCCAGCCCTTCTGAGTTATCAGAAGAGACTGGATGACTCCGTCGTCGACTCCTGCCCTGGCCCTGCCCAGGTTGTAACACAGCACCCCATACCAGTATTAAACACATCATAGATAGAAGACTGCATTTCACACAACCACTTACGCCAACAATACAATCTACACTCCTTGAGAGCTCTGTGGGAAAGCCCGACCGTGGCCTTCCTTTTCCTTCGGGACTCGGGGCTGTTCGGCCAGGCAGCTTAGGGAACAACAATAACAACTGTGACAGAGGAAATGCTGATACGAAGGATGATCTAGAAAGAAAACGGCAGGCTGATTAGAAGAAAAAGAGCCTAGGCCTATAGCCTAGCCTATAGTGAAACTAAAAATAATTTAATTTCTCTCAGTGTGCCTAGGCCTATAACTTGCTTATGAGAATAGGGTAATAATAATTGTCATCAAGTACCGGTATAGCCTAATATTGAAGTACATAATTTAGCCTATGGGTGTAAATTTGTATTGTGAAATGATAGCCTACCGGGCTCTGAGTCTGAGGCCACTCCTCATGTGCCAACCATATTATTGCACTATTTTGGCTATTGTATCACTTTGTAAAACATAGGCCTAGCCTAATAAGAATTGTGCAGCATAAATACAGACTAAAAAGAAAGAACACTGTTTATGGAATTATTTTGGGATGGATGTAGATTCCGGGCGTACGGTCGACATTGTTTACATAGGGCGATCGCCGCGGCGTTTTCGCACCCTCCTCAGCTCCCCGCCATGGAGTGGCTTCGGTCACCCAGGCTTTATTGTGGTCAGCAGAGAGGGTTCTGTGGGGGCGCTCGGTTATGGCCTTGGCCTTGCTCGGGGCCTTGGGGCTGTTCAGCCAGGCAGCTTGGGGAACAACAACAACAACTTCGCGTCTATTTTGACGGCGATATTTTCGGTTATTTGCCCCCTTCTGGGCCTTCTGGCAATATATATGATGATGACAATATATCATGGGGGGAGAGGGGGGCAAAGCCCCCCCCCCCCCCCCCACACAACATATTATTGTATCCATTGGCATTCAAAATAGACGGGAACATGATTGCAAGCGTCCGATGCCCCCCATCGCCGCCGCCGTCATGTTTACATTTGTCGATTGCCGTGGTTAAGCTTGCTTCTATTTTGACGGCGATTTTTTTTTGGTTATTTGCCGCTTGCTGGCAATATATATGATGATGGCAATATGTCATGGTGGGTGAGGGGGGCAAAGCCCCCTCTCAACATATTATTGTATCCAAAGGCAGTCAAAATGGACGGGAACATGCTGGCAAGCGTCCGACGCAGCTCCGCATAGTGTAAACAAGGCTGGAGGTACGCCCGAATTCTACATTCTACCCATTATTTTTAATGGACTTGTTGCCAGTCTGGTTCAGCCAATTATGTTCATTCATTAACATACTGATGGGATGAGGATATACAGTACTGCCAAAGGCTGATTTCTTCTAAGTTGTCAGGCTCTCTATTGCTCACCCAGTAAGAAATCAACACCTGAATGGGGTGAAGTGTCTTACTAACGCCAAACTAATGAGGTGAAATGTCTTAGACTCTTAGAATGTCTAAACTAGGAGTGACACAGAGCAGAGCCAGAAAGACCTCCCTCGGACCAAATATGTTTAACAAGAAGTTGAGAGAGACTCACAATGAAGGAAGAAAGGCATTATAGACAACAAAAGTCGCTGACATAAAACTAAAAATCAAAGCATCGCACCCATATTACTTCCTTCGGAAATGAAATAATATTAATTTGAAATTAAGCTATTATTTAACTCGTGGAGAAAATATAGAGTCAAAGGTAATTTTAGAAGTGTATTTTCTTTTGTGGACATTATATTGCTTATTTTATGGGCATTCAAGGTTAGATAAGTTAAGCTGGGGTATTTTTGCTGAATACTATCGCTGCCTATTTCCGTAGCATGTAGCCTTGTTTTTATCTCAATGTAAGATCTTAAGTATTGTATGTGTAGCTGGTACATTGGGGTATACAATCATAGCATTAAAGAAATTAAAATACATTGCATATATTTATTATAAATATAATGAAGGTGTCCGAATTCGGACACGATTTGGGGGGCAATTTCGGACACCTAGCCTGAATTCGGACATGGATTTTTAAAATACATTCATAGGACTAACCAGTGATCCCAGTATAGATTCGGATCTTTCAGGGGCCAATTCGGACATCTTTGAACAATTTAAAAGGGTCTCCCTGAAAACGTAATGACCATAAATACCATATCGTAAGATACAACTCTTTTGGGGCAATTTCGGACATACCTGGATTTATTGACCTATAGCCTACTCTGGGTAGCAGTATGACCCTAATAATGTAAAAATAAGGATTGTTGTGACATAACTCAGCAATACCACGTGTAATGACAACAACTGTATAAACCCAATTACACTCAATATCCGAATCTGACAGGTTATAGCTATCTATCTTATCTGTTGCCTGACACCGTGATCCCCGAAGGGGTGGCCACGAACGAACCGCTCCCATGCACTTCTGTCCCCAGTCAGTTGACGCCCCTCCTCCCAACCAGCACCGCCTTCATCCATATACTTACTCACTCCATCCTTCCACCTCTATTTCGGTCTTCCTCTCCCTCTCTGTCCTTCCACCTTGCTCTCGTACACCTTCTTAGTCATTCTCTCACTTCCATACGTTCCATATGGCCGAACCATCTCAAGTTGTTCCTTTTCACACTTTCCAGCACATCTACCTCCACACCACACCTTCTTACTTCCTCATTCGTCTGTCTATCCCTCCATGTAACTCCGCACGCATTTCTCAAGTAACTCATTTCCACCCTTCTCACTCTTGGTCTGAGTCTCTTCTCAAACGTCCATGCTTTGCTTCCGTAAGTCAGTGTTGGGATTACCACACTGTCATGCAAGGACTTCTTCACTTCCATACTGACCACCCTATTTCTTGTTACTGCTTTCAGCGTTCCTACAACCCTCTTCCCCTGTTGCACCCTCTCCCGCACTTCTTCATCCATGGTCCCATCTTTACTTAACACTGCCCAGATACTTAATCTTTATTTTATTAATTTCACCACAACACCAAACACCCCCAAATGAAATTAATTAACTTAAATGAGCTGACCAATCTCCATAGCCTGACCGTTCAACTTCACCTCACACTCTGTGGCTTCACCCCTTTCGAAGACCATAACCTTGCTCTTCCCCGCATTTACTTTCAGATTCCATTTTCGCACACTGTTCCAAACACATTTACCAGACCCTGCAACTCCCATTCATTATCGCTTATTGGGCGGGTGCCCAACCCCGAAAGGAGTTGAAATAGGGGAGCTATCCCCCCGCCAAAGGCGGCTTTCTAGGGCCTTTCCTAGCTGATGCTGAGAGGATTGGGTTCTAGTCATGTGGTGATGGGCTGGTCTATCAGAGTGTGAGCTGAGCGATCTCTGCCATACCCATAGCTTACTCTGACTGTTCCTTTTACTTATATATCTTCTAGATCTCAAGTGACGGTGTCTTTTCCGTGGATTGACCTCCCTACTGCCAACCTAGAAGTTGGCAGATTGGGAGCCAAAGCGTCATATTTTTCCCTTGCCCCTCAACTTTCCCTTCATAATTGCTAAGGGGCACAGGGCCTTGGGTGGGGCTTTGGTTTCCCGGGCGTTTCCGCACCCTCCTCAGCTCCCTGCCTTGGAGTGGCTTCGGTCACCCGGGCTTTGTGAGTGGTAAGCAGGGAGGGTTTTGTGGGGGCGCTCGTTTATGGCCTTGGCCTTGCTCGAAACCTTGGGGCTGTTCGGCCAGACATCCTGGGGAAAAAGAACAACAACAATAACAACTGTGTCATCAGCAAACAGCAGTACAGGCAGCTTCCACTCATTTCCCTCCCTTATCAGCGATACACCAACATCCACTGCTCTTCCTTGTATTTCTTTCATTACTCCATCCATATATACAGTAAACAACCACGGGGACATCACACACCCCTGTTTCAACCCAACATTCAAATCAAAGAACTCGCTCTGTCTGCTCATTCTCCACACGTACTGCCGCCTTTGTACCCTCATACATGCTCTTCACTGCTTTCAGCAACTTGCCATCTACTCCGTATATTCTAAGTACTTTCCACATTCCTTCTCTATCCACTCTGTCATAGGCCTTCTCCAAGTTCATAAAGGCAACATACACTTTTTGTTACTTCTTCAGATATTTCTCCACATCACAATTCAGGGTAAAAATCTGATCTACACATCCTCTTACCTTCCTAAAACCTCCCTGCTCGTCACCTATCCATTTTTCCGTTTTCACTCTCACTCTCTCAATCACTACCCTGCTGTACATCTTTCCTACTACGCTTAGAAGACATATTCCTCGGTGGTTACCACACACTCCTCTTTCCCTTTTACCCTTATATAGGGGGACTATTATGCCTGTCTTCCAGTCATCAGGTGCACTCCCCTTCTCCCATGCTAGTTTGCACATTTTCCATACCCATTCGATCATTATCTCACCATCATACCTCAACATTTCCCCACACACTCCATATGTTCCTGGTGCATTCCCCAACTTCACTCTTTTCATGGCTTTCCACACTTCTGACCTCCTGATCCCCACCTCCTCCTCCACTACTTCTCTTCTTCTCCCTCCCATACCCCATCCAACTATGTTTGCTGGCGCTTCATTCCTTACATTTAGCAACTCGTTGAAGTACTCCCTCCATCTTTCGACTCTCTCTTGTTTCTCGACTAGCATTCTCCCATTCTTATCTTTCACACCCTTACTGTTTCCCTTGCTACCTTCCCTAACTTTCTTGACTTCTTTCCAGAACAGTTTCTTACACTCCCTCCATTTTACACTCAGATTCCTTCCAAATTCCTCATCTACTCTTCTCTTACTTTCCTTCACTACTCTCTTTCTCGCCACGTACCTCGCTCGTTTCTGCCTCTCCAAATCTTCATTCCCTCTACTACCCAACCGCTCTCTATATGCTTTCTTCTTGTCTTCCACAGCTATTTTTACCTCTTCTGTCCACCATGCTGTACCTTTCACTCCCCTCCCTCTTCTCCTTACTCCACACACCTCCTCACATGCTGCACAGATCTCTTCCTTAAACACCTTGCTTATCTCCTCCACTTCCTCCATATCTTCCAGGTCGAACCCACCTAGTCGTCTTTCTACTGCTCTCCTGTATTCTTCCCTGATTTCCTCCTCCTGTAGCCTTTCCACCCTCCTCGCCATTCCAGCTCTCCTCACCCACTTCTTTTGTATCCTAATTTTAGCTAATACAGTGCACCCCCAGTAAATGCGCCTATATGGGCTTCAAAATGCGCCGCATTTACGGAATCCGCATATTGTGGAGTTAATAATCAATGGGAATAAATGCTTATGGTCAGACAGCCCCTCCGAACTAACCCCTTTTTAGCCTACCATACACCCGGTAACCCACCCAATAACCATTTCTGAAAGAAAGATACACTTTAAATTAGAAATTAGTGGGTGGTAGGCCTATTGTACTGTACTGCGCATGCGTTACCGCTCCCAACCCGCCATCTATCGGCCGCATTTTCGGTAGGCGACACTCGGTAATATGGCGGGAAGTACGTATTTCCCCTTGAATCAAAACGGTCAAACCGCATATACAGCATATAGGGAATCCGCATTTACTGAAGGTGCATTTAGTGGGGGAGCACTGTACTACATAATTATCAGACAAACCCCCTCCAATACCCCTATACACCCTAGCATCCAGCACAGATTCCTTCATTTGTTCATCCACACATATATAATAAATCAGTGCCTTTTGTTCCACCACTGTCTTATCCTTATCCTTCATCTCCCACACCACTTTCCATGTGTACCTGTGTATCATTCTGTGTCGGAAGAAGGTGTTGGCTATCCACAGCCTCCTCCCCACACATACGTCCACAAGAGCACTACCATTCTCATTCACCTCTGACGGTACCCCCCACCCTCCCACCACTCCATCGACTTTCCTATCACCCACCTTCCCATTCATATCCCCAATCAGAAATATTCTTTCGTTCTTGTCAAACTTATCCAGGCAAGCCTGGCATTATAGCTAAAGCTAGATTAAATAATATTATTTATTTGAAACAGGGGTGTGTGATGTTCCCGTGGTTGTTTACTGTATATATGGATGGAGTCATGAAAGAAATACTATCAAGAGCAGTGGATGTTGGTGTATCGCTGAAAAGGGAGGGAATTGAGTGGAAGCTACCTATACTGCTGTTTGCGGATGATACAGTTCTGATGAGTGATAATGAATGGGAGTTGCAGGGTCTGGTAAATGGAACAGTGTGCTAAAAACGGAATTTGAAGGTAAATGTGGGGAAGAGCAAGGTTATGGTCTTCGAATGGGGTGAAGTCACAGAGTGTGAGGTGAAGCTGAACGGTCAGGCTATGGAGATCGTCAACTCTTTTAAGTATCTGGGCAGTGTGTGGAGTAAAGATGGGACTATGGATGAAGAAGTGCAGGAGAGGGTACAACAGGGGAAGAGGGTTGTAGGAATGCTAAAATCAGTAACAAGAAATAGGGTGGTCAGTATAGAAGTCAACTCTTTTAAGTATCTGGGCAGTGTGTTGAGTAAAGATGGGACTATGGATGAAGAGGTGCGGGAGAGGGTACAACAGGGGAAGAGGGTTGTAGGAACGCTAAAAGCAGTAACAAGAAATAGGGTGGTCAGTATGGAAGTGAAGAAGTCCTTGCATGACAGTGTGGTAATCCCGACACTGACTTACGGAAGCGAAGCATGGACGTTGGTTGAGAGATTCAGACCAAGAGTGAGAGCAGTGGAAATGAATTACTTAAGGAGTGCGTGCGGAGTTACATGGAGGGATAGACAGACTAATGAGCAAGTAAGAAGGAGGTGTGGTGTGGAGGTAGATGTGCTGGAAAGTGTGAAAAGGAACAACTTGAGATGGTTCGGCCATATGGAACGTATGGAAAGCGAGAGAATGACTAAGAGGGTGTATGAGAGCGAGGTGGAGGGACAGAGGGGGAGAGGTAGACCGAATATGAGGTGGAAGGATGGAGTGAGGAAGTACATGAACGAAGGTGGTGCTGGTTGGGGGGAGGGGCGTCGACTGACTGGGGACAGAGGTGCATGGGGGCGGTTCGTTCGTGGCCACCCCTTCGGGGATCACGGCGTCAGGCAATAGATAGATAGATAGATAGTATAGAAGTCCTTGCATGACAGTGTGGTAATCCCGACACTGACTTAGGGAAGCGAAGCATGGACGTTGGTTGAGAGACTCAGACCAAGAGTGAGAGCAGTGGAAATGAATTACTTAAGGAGTGCGTGCGGAGTTACATGGTGGGATAGACAGACTAATGAGGAAGTAAGAAGGAGGTGTGGTGTGGAGGTAGATGTGCTGGAAAGTTTGAAAAGGAACAACTTGAGATGGTTCGGCCATATGGAACGTATGGAAAGCGAGAGAATGACTAAGAGGGTGTACGAGAGCGAGGTGGAGGGACAGAGAGGGAGAGGTAGACCGAATGAGAGGTGGAAGGGTGGAGTGAGGAAGTACATGAACGAAGGCGGTGCTGGTTGGGGGGAGGGGCGTCGACTGACTGGGGACGGTTCGTTCGTGGCCACCCCTTCGGGGATCACGGCGTCAGGCAATAGATAGATAGATAGATTTATTTAATTAATTTTCATCCTGTCCGAATTCACCTAATTTTTTACAGAAATTTAAAAAATAGATAATTTAATACCCAATTACGGGAATAATATACAAGATAATGCCAATCAATTAGTTTGTACTTTCACACTAATTATGAAAGTAGTGTACAGTACATCTTGGCACCGTAGACTTTCCTGCATGTACTCATCAACATACAGTATCTGCCAAAGAAAGTTTGCCGATGTTACGATTTTTTATTTTATTTTTATTTTTGGTTTTAAATTTGTAATCGGTAGGCTACATATCACATTATACATTAAAACTATTTAAGTAAGAAAGTTAGATAAAAGCATTTCTAACAATCGAGTGAAAACAGATTCGTTATGTATTTATTAATTTAATTAATTTTTAATTGACGTACAGTAATGTCCGAATTCGCCCGAGTTGACGGTACAGGAGGCCTACTTGTATATACTGTATCCTCAGATTGGATGGTGTAATGAAGATAAATATTAACATGTTACAGGTTGAGGTCCGGAGATTATGGCTACCATCCGCCACAGTCTCCAGAGGGATGTGTTTGAGCCATCCGAGGAGCGGCTCATAGGGGTGCTGTACGTCACAAAGCCAGGGAAGAAGAAGAAGACCAGCTTCCTCTGTGCCACCATCAACAAGGAGAAGCCAGTCTATGCCAATGTGCATCAGGTCTGTGGGGATTATAAATACTCGACTCTCTTCATAATAAATAGGCAATATATTAGTGCTCACTTTGCTGTTGATTTGTTGATATTATGTCAGAATTAAATGCTATATCTTTTCTATTTCCAATATTGTTTATTACAGTACTTCCGTAATTAGTAGCTACAATATTTTATTACTTACCGTATATCTTGTGGCTCTGATTCCAACTCTAGGGAAAAGTATAGCCCTCCCCATGCTTTGTCACACCTATCCTACTGTATGTCATACATGATGACTAAAAGGGGGGATGGCGATAGTCTGGCAAGGCAATCGTCCTATTTAATAAAGTGTTGTAGCACTGTTGAGGTTGGTGTGGTGCAGATAGGTGCTACAGAGGGACTTTATTGAACCTTAATCAAGTGCTGTTAGCACTATGCCAGCATCATACACAGTGATGACAATGTGGGGCAATGCTATGGAAGGACTTTGTTATACTAAAATCCAACTGCCGAAAGGTAAACCCGTCTGAGACATTACAATGTAATGGATAAGGATGTTAATCCATTAATAATAGTACAGTATGTAGCAGCAAGGAATTAAAACATTTGGGGCCTTTTATGACTGTGTGGCAAAATACATCTCTTGTGACAGGCGAAGATAGTAATGCTTGAAGGAATAGTAGGTCCAATAGTACTTTGTAGATGTGAGGCGTCGTCCCAGAATCCCGGACAAAATATGAGGGTGGGGTGTCGGCCCAGAATCCCGGACAAAATATGAGGGTGGAAGTGCTGGATCTGAGGATAGTAAGTGGTGATAAATGCTATGGCAGGGTAAGAAATGAAAAAGTGAGAGAGAGATGTGTGCGGATTGGTGCAGTTTATTAGATAACTTGTTTACTCAGTGCTTATCCACTCCATATATATTCCTTACCAAATATGTCAGATCAGATCAGATGAAGGTATTGAGGGATAAGCCTTTACAACGGCACCTCATATCTACATTTTAATTTTCCTATTTTTCTGAAGAGTGTAGAGAGGGGAGAAGGGGTGTTAAAGAGAGAAGAAGCTGTTGGAGTGGCTTTGTTATGTGTGTTTAGTCTGTATACGTCGTCAGTATGACCCCTGACTGGGTGCGAGCATGTGAAACATGTTAGGACGTACTACCACACCCACTAAATGTCTGCCGTGGCAGGGATTCGATCCCGGGTCTTGCAGATTCACACGTGAGCGTGCTCACCACTCGACCGTATTGAGAATAACGAAGAAAATCTACAAAGCAGAGCTGGAGGGAGTGACAGGGAAAGGAAGACCAAAGAAGAATCGAATAGGGGCTTGAGAGTCCAAGAGGGTGAAAGGCAGGTAAAACTCAAAAGATAAAGCAAGTTTAAATAAAGTGGTATTGTGAGCAGCATGATTTTCTGGGAAATGACACGAATGAAGGGGTTGAGATAAAGTGTCATAGCGGGACCTGATCGCAAACATTTGTGGCTAGGGCATTGCTATTCCAAACTACTAAACAGAGAGAAATCGAGGAAAGGCGTGTGTGAATGTCCTTTTTTAAAAAAAATTGTTTTCTTAGTGTTTTTGTACTACTGTGAGCTATTTCAGTCAGAAAGGATGTGGCTAGTGTATTAAATGAAAATGTAAATATTTGTTATGAATTAATCCCATCGCACATGATTTTTTATTTAAATCACAAGGGGAAAGCAAACTCTGGATTAACCCTGCCATTCTATCCACAGGTTAAGAAGACAGACAAAGATGTGTACAAGAAGAAGAACTCGTGGCCCTTGCGAGAGTTGCAGGTGGTGGACGGAAGGGATGAGAATAAGGTCAGTACAACACAATAATAATAATAACAATATCATGGTATATAAAATGTACACAAATAAGTGAGGCTTAGATACATACATACTGTACATACATAAAGCTTAACCCGGGAAAGGCAAGGGTCCTCAACTACCGTTAGCTAGACTTGTCCCTTTACTTACTTACTTGATGAAGTTCAGGGGTCCTGCGCCTCACAGCCATGGTAATTCACCGCTGCTCCCGTAACCTGCATCTCTTCTTAGTAGATGCAGTTGGTCCGTTATCGAGTTGGATGCCGCTCGACATTATGAGGTGTACCCTGGTACTGGTGGCTTGTCGGGCACACTTCTCAGAAACTTGTCCAGCTGAGTTTTGAGCTTCTCTGTGGGACAGTCTGTGATGGTCCTGATGTTTCTAGGGAGGCAGTTGAAGAGTTAAGCTCCTCTGTGTGTTAGGTTGGACGTGAGGAGTATTGTATTTGTATTGAAAGATAAATTGTTAACTAAATTCATGATTTATTTGAATCAATATGCCAGAACAGAGGGCACTTGAAGGACGTAGGTTGTAAGAAAGGGGACGGATGTACAAAGAAAGAGAGTTCCAGAATTTACTGATAGTGAAAAAGAAAGACCAAAAATGTCTCACTCTTCAGTTAGAGAACTACACTGAAACAAAGTGAGATTGAGTTGAAAGGTACAAGCCATTTACAGTACATTATTATTATATATACAGTACAAAGCTAAATTTCTGCTGTATAGTTGCCTTTATGCACCTGAAAGTTATTAAATGCCCAGAATAATGCAACATCATTTAAATGTTCTTGTATTTCCTCTCACAGTCAATCCAGTCACAAAACAACAGTCAACAGTGCCTCGGTTTGACATCCTGGCCAGAGTGCTTTAATTTATTTTATGTGTTTGTTTCAGGACACGGCAGAGCTGGACCTGACCTTTGATCGAGTGTACAAGTGGGTGGCCAACAGTACCCCGGACAAGCACACATTCATCCAAGTTCTCTGGAAGGTTAGTTGTTGTTGGTGTTGTTGTTGTTGTTGTTGTTGTTGTTGTTGTTGTTGTTGTTGTTGTTGTTGTTGTTGTTGTTGTTGTTGTTGTTGTTGTTGTTGTTGTTGTTGTTGTTGTTGTTGTTGTTGTTGTTGTTGTTGTTGTTGTTGTTGTTGTTGTTGTTGTTGTTGTGTTGGTGTTGTTGTTGTTGTTGTTGTTGTTGTTGTTGTTGTTGTTGTTGTTGTTGTTCCCCAAGCTGCCTGGCCGAACAGCCCCAAGGCCCCGAGCAAGGCCAAGGCCATAACCGAGCGACCCCACAGAACCATCCCTGCCGGCCACAATAAAGCCTGGGTGACCGAAGCCACTCCATGGTGAGGAGCTGAGGGGGGTGCGAAAATGCCCGGGAAACCAAAGCCCCACCCAGGGCCCTGTGCCCCTCAGCAATTATGGAGAGAAAGATGAGGGGCAAAGGAAATATGTGGCGCTTTGGCTTCCAATCTTGGTAGATTGGGAGGTCAATCCACGGAAGAGACGCCGTCACTTGAGATCTAGAGAATATACTGTATAAGTAAAAGTAACAGTCAGAGTAAGCTATGGGTATGGCAGAGATCGCTCAGTTCTCACTCTGATAGACCAGCCCATCACCACATGACTAGAACCCAATCCTCTCAGCATCAGTTAGGAAAGGCCCTAGAAAGCCGCCTTTGGCGGGGGGATAGCTCCCCTATTTCAACCCTTTTCGGGGTTGGGCACCCTCCTGGAAGGTTAGTAGTTGTTGTCGTTCCCTAGGCTGCCTGGCCGAACAGCCCCAAGTCCCTAAGGAAGGCCATGGCCACGATCGGGCTTTCCCACTGGGCTTTCAAGGAGTGTAGATTATGTTTGTTGTTGGCATAAGTGATTATGTAGAATGCAGACTTCTATGATGTGTTTAATAGTAAGGGGTGCTGTGTTGCATCCTGGGCAGGTGTCAACGACTGAGATATTCAGTCTCTTCTGATAGCTCAGAAGAGCTGGATGGTGCCCACATCTCAGCCTGGCCAGGTGGACTCTGTCCTCGTGAGGAAGGTAGGATTTAGAAGCATAGATTTCGGGAGGTCGTGCCTGCAGCTGCGTGTTGTCTATGAGTGATTGGATGGAATTGCGAGAGATATGAGTATGGATGTGCTTCTGGAAGCTGGTTTGGGGTGGGCAGGGAGGGAGAGATGACAGTATTTGTGTGGGATACCGTGTGCTGGATGTTGTTTTGATATTCCTTGGTGTCTGTGGGTGTGCTGCCATATAGTGTATAGTGACTGGGGCTTGATGGGGGAGGGCTAGGGTTATTTCCCTTCCTCTCCCCTCGAGCTTTCGTCCTCAGCTTGACTAATTTTGAGTAGTTTTTCTTTCCTCATTCTATGTTTTTCCCCTTCTATTCTTATTCTGTCCCATTTTGCTGTCCTTGGGCAGCCTATATCTCATGTCTCCCTGGCCTGGCTAGGTAGTTGACTCCTGACTCGTTTTATCTCTTCGGTTGCTGATGTGGCCAAACTGACTTGATTCCCTTCGGTAATGCATTTTTTGCTTCTCGATGTGATTTTTTTCTACCTTCAACCTGATCTCTCATTCTTCGCCCTGATCACTTCTTGGTTGGTGTTGCGGTGTAGCAGTTCTTGCCTCATCCTTCGGCCCTGCCCTATAAGAGCTCTGATGTGGATCTCATGTGGTCCGGCTGAACTGGTGAAATGGCGAGAAATGTCTGCGTGTCTTCACCTTCCTCGATTTGTTCCCCTCCTGCCCTTCCCTATCTATCTTGACTTTTTTAGTTATATATCTTGATCGAATCCTTCGGGCCAGCCCTATGAGAGTTTTTTTATGGAGCTCAGTGGTCTGGTTAAACTAATATTAAAGACAAAAAATGTGTAGGTAAAATATTTAATCTTTATTGCAATAGTACTTTCGCTATACAGATGTGTTGTCTGTGATTCTGTATAGGCTATGTATCCCCCTCGAGAAGCCTGCCATGATGTAGCAAGGGGGCTCTTTAACCAGGGAATGAAGGTTCATACCTGACTTGGCTTTTCTGGTTCAAATGTAAATATCCTAACATTTTTTTTACTATTGTTAATGTCTTGTCATGTTGCAAATTTGATTTTAAATAATATTTTGACATTTAACATGTAGTTTCTTTATTCATGCAGAGTTTAGTAAAATTTGCCAGAACGTCCCGGACTTCCCAAACTTGACTACTTCCTTTAACGTGACGATAGTGCGTTGTTATATGTGCGATTGGTTTGCTTGGGAAACAGATTAACTTGCTCATGTAGTGATGTACACCCTATGTGGTGGATTGTGTTCTTTTATTTAATAATTTTCATTTTAGTAAGCGTTGTTTCCACATAGCGATTTTGATAATTTAATTTGACTTTATATTGTCCTTGTCCCAATTTTGGTTTGTTTAGTTTGCAAGTTTTACATTTTAATTTTGTTTCCTTTTCTCTTCTACCTGTTTTCCATTCTCTGTATGTCTGGGATTTAGTATTTGAGTAACTTACAGTACTAACATGAATTTATGAGATAATTCAACTTTTTAGATAACTGCTGTCCAGAAACAATTTACTCATATTTTTTTCAGTTGTGCTGTCGGTACTTGCCCAAACAGAAGCCTCAGTTCGTAAACATCCCCGCGGAACTGATTGAGGAGAGTGTCAACCAGGCCGAGAGTGGAGACGTCACCACCTCAGGTCTGTAAAAATGGGTTCTCCTCGCTCAGATTTGACCCCTTCCTGCCCTTCCCTACCTCATCTTGAATAGTAGTCCATCTTGATCTAATCCTTTGGTGGGTCAGCCCTCTGGGATTTCTTTTGGGGAACTCAGTGGTCTGGTTAAACTATTAACAACAAATAATAATAATAATAATAATAATAATAATAATAATAATAATAATAATAATAATGGGGTGCAGGGTGGGCACTCCAGGGCAATTTTGTTTATAGATTGAGTTGAGCGTAAGAGATGAGACAAAAATGTGCATGAAGTTGCTATGTTTTTGCCTATTTAATTACTTCTAGAAGTATAATGGGAATTATGGAGCATACTGTACCTTTATCTTTGTATATCTAATAGCCTGGGATTTAGTTTAGGGACAATATGAAATGGTTCTCGTTTGCAGCCTGTAATGTGGGGTAAACTTTCAGCATAAAGTTCACTATGCAGCTATGAAATGATACAGATACTCAATGACAAAGGTTACCATCTCAAACAAACCTATCTAGTTCATTATGAACTACCGGTATGTCTTGGTTAAGTATCAAGAGTATCAGAGGAGATATGTACAAGCAGCTTTGGATGGTTTGGACATGTGGAGTGGATGGATGAACTAAGCTGTGTGAAAAAATGCAAGTCTGTGAATGTTTGTCCCAGTTTTATAGTGTTTAGTTTGCAAGTTTTACATTTTAATTTTAATGTGGAGGGAGGTGCACCAAGGGGTAGAGTGGTAGACCAAGAAAGATTTGGAATCAATCCATTTGGTTTGATCTCAAATTATTAAACCTGACAAGTGAGGCAGCTTCCTGTCAATTTTATAGCAAACCTCACCCCCTCCTCAAGGTTCAGGCCCTTACTTTTCAAAACAGCTTTCACTTGGTTATTACAGTACTGTATTCACATTATCCAAATTCACTGATCTTTTTTTTTACGTACTGTGCCTTACTGCACAATAGTGTAATGAAATATGTGCAGCTTTTAATACAGGTACACTATTAAATTATAGTCCAGTAGAAAAGTCTGTACAATCGCGCTAATAAGTGATGTCTCGGCACCAATTATTTGATCAATAATTGGTATCAGTAATATCTAAGCTTCATATCGAGTGAAATATACAAACATGTTCCTACACTTACCCACCATATTCAACATCTGACTGACATAAATACAGCACAGAGCAAGCCAAACGTAATGATAGCTGGGACGACTTATTAGGGGAGGTGTGGCGGAGTGGTCTTGCCACTGGACTGGTAATCCAATGGACCCGGGTTCGAATCCCAATATGTCAATGGGAAGATATTATTGGGATGGAATTTGTGCTGTACCTAGTTTCAGTGCATTACCACAGCACACCGAAATGCCAAAACAAAATACCCTCATTGTTCCCTGATTAAATAGCATTGTATGAATATTCCCATATTCAAAATATGCTACAGGGGGGCAATGCCTAGTGAGTTAATTGCTCAATAGGTGGCGTTCTGAGAGTGAGGGTCCGAGCCTGGGGAGTGAGACTGTGAAGTGCAGAGGCGAAGCAGCTTCAGAGATGGAGTTGGGTTCGAGCCGTGAATAGGTGCTTCGCATGTCTCACTCCCTAGACTGGAACAAGACCTCACGGGCCTCACCGTGTTCAGCGGTAGAGTGTAAAGGCTATCAGCCTATGCCCGAGAGGGAGTAGTTGGAATATAGAAAAAAAAAAAATGGAAGAAGGGAGGCAGCAAGGAGGAATACCAGGCAGCTAAACAAACTGCCAACAGAGTTATTTACAATGCTAAAAAAGGCATTAAGGACCTGGTCCTCGAACAAGTGTGTAACACTGACAATCCCAATGGGATCTTCAACCTAGCTAGGCGAGTTTAAAAATGACAGTAGGGATATTATAGGTGAATAATATGTTAGAAACGATAATGGGAAGATTGTGTATGCAGAAAATGAAATCAGAGAAGCATGGAAGGCACACTACGATCGATTGCTAAATGTAGAGTTTGAATGGGATAAGGAACAGCTTAGTATCGAAAAACCAATATCTGGACCCCCTCCTTTGATAGCACCAGCTGTAGTGAGCAACGCAATCAATAAAATGAAGGACGGTAAAGCTCCAGGGTGCTCTGACATTGTCGCTGAGATGATAAAAGCCTCAGGGGAGACTGGTGTCAACTTAGTCACTGAGTTGATAAACACCATTATTAAAGATGAGAAAATCCCAGAGGATTGGCACAAAAGTGTAATGGTAAATATATACAAAGGAAAAGGGGATGCGCTAGATAGAGGTAATTATAGGTGCCTGAAAATGTTTGACCAAATCATGGAGGTCTGTGAGAGAGTCTTTGAGGGTTTGATCAGGCAAAGCATCTCCATTAATTTTGGTTTGTTTGGTTTGCAAGTTTTACATTTTAATGATATGCAGTTTGGTTTTATGCCAGGACGTGGTACAACCGATGCTATCTTCATAGTCAGGTAGATACAGGAAAGATACTAAAAGGCAAGGATCTCTACTTTGTGTTTGTAGACCTGGAGAAGACCTTTGACAGGGTGCCTAGGGATGTTGTACAGTGGGCTATGAGGAAACTTGGTGTGGAAGAGTGGTGCGGGTGATAATGAAGATGTATGAGGATTCGCGAAGTGTGGTGAGGGTGAAGGGTGTACTGAGTGATGAGTTCGCAGTCTGTGTTGGAGTCCATCAGGGTTAAGTGTTAAGCCCCCTCCTCTTTATTATGGTCCTGGAGGCACTGTCTAGAGTTTTTAAAGGCGGACTCCCGTTGGAACTGTTTTATGCTGACGATTTAGTCCTAATAGCTGACAATATGCAAGATGTTGAGGCCGAATTCAGAAGATGGAGAGACGGCATGGCGAGCAAGGGTTTAAGAGTAAATATTAACAAATCCAAGATTGTAGATTGAGACGAGGCAATGTGGAAAAGAGCGGTGCATACCCATGTGCGGTGTGTGGAAAGGGTGTGGGTGTAAATGCGATTCAGTGTAGCATCTGTCGACGCTGGGTGCACCATGAGAGTAGCGCTGTAGTAGAATAAAGGGACCCCTGCCGAAGGATAAGTCAGAAATAGATAAATTTAAGTGCGTAGTGTACAAAGGCGAGCTTGTGTTAAGTGATGATCCTGTGGCTGTGAATTTTGGAAATGAGTCATTGGAGCTGGTGGACAAGTTTTGTTACCTAGGAGATACCATCTCTGCCGGTGGTGGGGCTGAGGCTGCCACTGTCGCTAGAATTAGATGTGGCTGGGGGAAGTTCAGAGAACTGCTGCCAATTCTGACCATGAAAAGAATGCCTCTCCCCCTGAAGGGAAAGGTGTATGCCTCATGTGTTAGAAGTGCAATGACGTATGCCTCAGAAACATGGGCCGTTAAAGTAGAGGATGTCAACAGAATGGAACGTAGTAAGATGAGAATGGTGAGATGGATGTGTGGGGCCAGGCTGCAAGATAGAATAACAAATGTTGAGCTGAGGAGACGTTTAGGTATAAAGAGTATTAGCGAAGTGATGCGTACAAGTAGACTGGGATGGTATGGACATGTGGAGAGAATGGGTGAAAAAATGCAGGTCTGTGATTGCGGAGGGAGCTGCACCAAGGGGTGGACCGAGGAAGACCTGGGATCGGACTATACGTGCTGATCTCAAATCCAAAAACTTGACAAGTGAAGCAGCCCTTAACAGGGTTGCCTGGAACGCCGCCATTAGGACAAGAGACTGAAACTGCACGTATGTGTGGAGCACTCAATCTTAAAATGTTATGTATGTATGTATGTATGTAAGGGGGTCCCGAAAAAAGCCACCCCCTCAATATCAGCCAAGTTTATGAGCCAGGTTGTGGTGGAACTTTTGGTTTAGACTGTAGACCCTCTGCATGCTGGTGATGTGATGTGTGATGCTTATCTTTGTGAATAATATATAAGGTATTGGCTTGGCAACAACAACAACACTACTGGAGCATACATTTGGTCACTACCACCTCTCACACCACTACTTCAGTCCCTTACAGCTGACCATGTTTTATTTACATTACTTACACTACTGCCAGAGGATTTTATGCAGCTTAGTGAAGGGGTAATAGAATATCTTAATAGAACCCTCTAACTGTGCCTGGTCTATTACGAGTTGAATATAATTGTCTGGATGTGGTCGGAATGAAACAAAGGGCCACACTTCACTCAGTTACCATTTTACAGTAGTTGTTTATTGGGATTATGTGTATCTGGCAAATATTGACATGCTGAGGCACTGCATTACTCACATATTATTATGCTTTTTCCACCCACCAACTTCACATCTAAACTCAATTAATGAAATCAACAAATACATGTGACTCGAACCTTGGATACTAAAATATATACTGTATATACTAATATAACAATACAGTACCGGTAAATTGTATGAAATTATCAATACAGCATTTAATTGAGTACTGTAATTAATTTCTTTAAAAATAAGAAAGCTGGTGTTTTCCGTTAGCATAAGCACCAGTTTTCCACATCAACGGATTAATAGCGCTCCCATTACATAACTATTCAAAGAGCCAAAAGTTTATAGTCTTTATATACAGTAAATTTCACAGTACCATAGGCTCTGTCCTGCTAAGTGAAGATGCATGCCTTAATACGTATGCTTGTGCAACAAACACAACAGTGTGCTAGAATTATACACCAAACTACAGGTGAGCTATATTTAGTACGGTATTCTTCACAAATATAATGGACAGTGCTCTTACAGTACAGGTACGATCGGGGGTATTAAGTGTTATCATAGATTGCAGTGGTTTTCGCTCAAAAAGTGTTATTGGTATCTATAGTTACTGGGAAAAGTGCTTATCCCTCAGAGTATTAATCAGTGTCCGAAACTTTGTGAAATATATGACAACACTTATTAACCTCAACTGTATGGTATGTTAGTGGTGGATTGTGTTCTTTTATTTTAGTAAGCGTTGTTTTCACATAGCGATTTTGACAAGTTAATTTGACTTTATAATGTCTTTGTCCCAGTTTTGGTTTGTTTAGTTTGCAAGTTTTACATTTTAATTTTTGGAGTGGAAACAGTAGACTGGTAGCAGGTCGGTCAAGCAAAGCTAACGACCTAAGTCACCACCGTACTATAGCCTTTCACAAATATAATAAAGTAATTCAGTATACAGTAGTACAGTATACTGTATTGTTATAGCAAACTGGGGATACCCAACAAATTAACATTATATGTGGGAAAGGCTAGAAAGCTGAATTAGTTTGTTAGCTTTGCTTGAGTGGCAAAATTTATGAATGTAATTTGTGTTCTAAATGTTTGTGTTAATTATAATGTAAAACTTGCAAAATAAACAAACCAAAACTTGGACGAACACAGTAAAAAGACAAAACAACTTATCAAAATCGCTATGTGGAAACAACACTTGAGCAAAATAATAATTTATAAATAAAAGAACACAATCCACCACATAGGATGTGCATTACTAATTGAGCAAGTTAATCTGTTTACCATACATTACTAATTGAGCAAGTTAATCTGTTTCCCAAGCAAACTAATCACACATATAACAACGCACTATTGTCACGTTCAAGGAATTAGTCGATTTGGCAAGTGGTAGCGGCAAGGTATGCCATATACTTTTGTGTATTTTTTTGTAACTTACATTACTGTATTATTCTTAAACATCGTTCTTAACACCAATAACCCCCAAATGATATTACTGAAAGCATGTGATCCTCCGAGGATTCGAACCCAGGATACCTCATGAAGAATTTAGAAAGATATTAACTTACATGTGATGGGTTGGTCATGTTCGGTATAGGTGACCAAACTATCAGGCTGCCATTTAGGACGTGAGACTGTAACCACACCAGGCCCATTTGGGGTCTCCAGCAAGATTCCCAGGTCCCAGATCTCCCGGAGAGGCTCCAATTTTCACAGGCAGACATGCAGCGAAGCTCTACCACCACAAGCCCGCCCACCATGCATCTAGGCATACCCTTCATTTCTACCGGCTCCCACATCACATAGGGCCTTTAAATACTCCAGCCACCCTGTATCCAGCTGAATCTGCGCATTTTCGTGATTTTCTTGTATTCATAACTACGCAAAGAAATGGCCTAACCTAGAATAGTTACAGATCAAAATGCAAAACTCTGTGTTGTCTTGGGAATGGTGAAGACTAGAACACTAGATCAAGTGGTTCAATTTTGATGGTGATAATAAAAGGGCAAGTTATGGTTGCAGCAAGCCTGTATCCATGTGAATGTTAGAATTTTGTCACTTTCCGATATACCTGTACATATCTCCGCAATTAAATGGCCTAACCTAGGTTATATATAATTCAAGAGGCAGTACTCACTGTTATCTTGCGAATGGTGAATACTAGAACATTGTACATAAAGTGTTTTTGTTTGATGTGAAAAGTTAAATTGTTGTTTTGGTCCCATGATTAGACTCTTTCAATGGGGGACCGGATATCGTCGTCTGCTACTCTTTCACAAACACCCGATAGTAATCAGTTTCCATCCAGTGAGTCTAAATTTATATATCGAAGTCATCAAAATATCACTCCCTTCTATATTCATTAATGTTACAAAAATATTACTCTCAAATTCTATTCAGTACATTGTCCAATATACAAAGTATATATGATGAATACAAATTAAAATGTAAAACTTGCAAACTAAACAAACCAAAATTGGGACAAGGACAATATAAAGTCAAATTAAATTATCAAAATCGCTATGTGGAAACAACGTTTACTAAAATGAAAATTATTAAATAAAAGAACACAATCCACCACATAGGGTGTACATTACTACATGAGCAAATAATGTGTTAGGCCTACAGAGACATATGGCGAGCCTGTAATATAAAAGGAATCGGCCTTTGCCCGGGAAATTTTTCTACCAATAAAATTCGAAATTTATCTTTAAAGGGGATCAAGGGGGTGTAATTTTAAGCTTGATGGAGGTCTGGGGAACAAACTAAAAAGCTCCCCTTAATTGATATTCTGCTCTCTATACCTTGTTCATTATAGTTAGGCCAGATATCAAAACCCCCAACCTCTCATAACTGAAATAGGACTGGAGTAACTATTATTGAACTACTGTATTATTACTACCCTTTGGAGAGAGTCAATCAGTTTATAAGTTTGGATAATTATAACTTGTTTGCTCCAGCCCTCCCTGCGTTACAAGAGGTTAAGGTTCAAGATTTCTGGCCTAATTGTAATAGACAGACTAATCAAGCTAGGAAACCGTATCATTGCTCTCAGACAAAATGAACAAATCTAATTCTATCTTCATAACAGAATATGTGTAATAGCAGATGGCCTTTATTCTCACGTTTACTCAATATATGCTGGCATTTCCCAGGGTTCAGTTTTGGCGGTATTCCTCATTCATATCATTGATCTATCTACCACTCATAACTCAATACATTCTGTCGCAGATAACTTAACATTCCACATGTATGTACTATCACGATCACTAATTTCTTAAACACTTGGCTCGAGTGAAGTCGAAGCCAGAGTTGATGAAATGTCAGGTGAGTGGACACAGTTTAGGAGTGTGAAAATGGTTCACAATGATGGAAAGCAGTCCTTCACTTCATGAATACAAACATGTCACTGGCTTCAACTCACCTCGAGCCAAGGGGGTAATGAAATTAGGGATCTTGATAGTGATAGTACATGTACAGTATACTGTATGTATATACTCGGGCACATACCCCATTGCACATAATTTAAAAGACCGAGTGGTCCACACCAGCTGAGATTTCATTCTCTCAATGAATATAAACACCATATGAGGAGGAGCACTTTATTGACAACATTTCGCAGATAGCTTCTTCAGGTCACTAACAGGTGGTAGGTCCTTGAATGCCTTAAGTATCCGTCATGACAGGTGGGGGGGTCTGTTATTTCAACATTTCATTATCTCTTCCTATTTGGCATATATTACATATATTGTTCCATTACAGCCCTGGACACTGTTGATGCTGTGCTGGATGATGATGATGGAGGGGACTACAGAGCACTGTCAGAGAAGGAACAAGGGGACCTGGAACGACTTATGGAGCAATGTGATTCAGCAGTCAGTAATGCTGAAGCTTTTGCTGATCAGCTCTCCAAGGACCTATCAGTGCTGGATGGGGCCAATATTCACAGTATGATGGCCTCTGAGGCACAGGTGGAGGCTCTCATGAAGATGATTGATGATGCACACAGTGAGGCTGAGAAAATAGAGACAAGGCTAGACTCGTATGATGAAATACTTCAGCATGTGAAAGATTCAATAGAAAAAATGGCAGACAAAAACACCTCCATTGAACAGACAAATACAAACAATATAAAACTTTTAGAAGAACTGGACAAGCTTATATCTCAGCTTGATTTTCCGAGGAATAATGTTAGAGATCTGTGCGAGGCTGACCTCAATAAGTCTGATAGTCTGGCTAAAGCTATTCGAGCTGCAGAGTTGCTGCAGACTGTTATAAATGCTCCCACACCCCAGCACTTGACAAAGCTTCAAGCAGTCCAAGATGAAAAGAAGAGGTATGATAAATTGAAAGGCAAGTTTAGTCAGATCATGTGCCGACATCTCAACAACCTGTTTATTCATTTGGGCAACGACCCTGGAGAAATGTTGAGCCTCCATGCAGAACAGCTGACTCTGCCTCGCTACAAGAGTATCCACTCTGAGTTGCACCCTTACACTCCTTTGATGCATTGGGTTCGTAACCTTGACCCTAAGGCCTACCAGCATCTCAACAAAACTTATTCTTCTTCCATCTGCAAATTGTATGAGCGTGACATACGGCTTTTCTTTGAAGAGGCCCGACAGCGTATCTCTGGTAGTCGTCGACTGCGAGGAGGGGGCTCAAGTCAAGATATTCCCGGCATGTCCGGGGTGGCGGGAAAACTAACTTCACAAATCAAGCACGGAGCTCAGACTCTGGGAACACGAACCACCACCACAGGGGCACTACTGGGGGTAGACCGAGACCAGTGGGGCTCCGAGCTTGACATGCAAGAGAGACAAAAGTTTGACGAGATCTTCGAACGTGTACTTAGTGAGCTACAACCGGTGTGTCTGGCTGAACAAGAATTCTGTATTGGATTTTTCAATCTAAATGCTGCTGGTACTGAGAAGGCCCCCTCATCCTTAGCTAGTACTCCTGGGTCTAGTGGCAGTGAGGAGAGCAGTGGGTCAACAGCCACATCCGGGGGTCATGCGGGCACCCCGGGGTCAGGTGTGGGGAGGCAGGTGAACAGAGAGGTGCGGTCCATGATGGGGGCTCTATTCACCACCCTGGAACAACAGTTGGCTTCTTTCATCAACACATATGACCGGGCTGACTCTTACTGCTGCCTGTATATTTATGTCCGACTTAGCGAGCATGTTCTTACTGCCGAGGACACTGGCTCATTCTTGAGTACCACGTTTGGATCCTGTTTGGTTCAAGCAAAGCGTAACTTTGACCGCTTTATGAATTTACAGATTCAGTCTATACAAGAATGCCGAGTGACTAAGAAGAAGTGTGGCATTATTCCCTTTGTTACCAACTTTGAGGAATTTGCCAAGACAGCCGAGAGTGTGTTTAAGAAGAGCGAGCGGCGGGCGGATCTGGACAAGTGGTACGTGAGGCTGATGATGGCCATGTTTGAATACATCCCCAAAGTAGCCATGGAGCACCAGAAGACCCCACCGGAAGTGATCAAGATGGAGAACTACCACGTGCTTCACCAGCTCATGTCCCAACTGAAGCTTCCAGGGATGGAGTCGCAGAAAAAGGAAGCCAAGCAGAGATACCAAGAAGCCCTGGCTGCCTACGTTACCCAGTACTTTGGCCGGCCTCTGGAGAAGCTCAACCTGTTTTTCGATGGAGTCTCCTCCAAGGTCGCCAGTGGAGTGAAAGAATCCGAGGTTGGCTACCAGTTGGCCTACAGTAAACAGGAGCTCAGGAAGGTTCTCAAGTAAGTTTGTCTTTCTATTGTATTCTATAATGTAATGTAAATGTACATCTAAAATATATTGTACTGTGAAGTCCTAAGCCATACCGGTAAAAGTATTTACCCATTTGAATCTGTATTGAACCCAAATGAGATACTGTACAACAAGAAAGTCGAACCGGTATCACACCACTTCTCTTTCCCTCAACTTTTTATCGTCAATAATGTTCAATTCTACACACGAAAGAATGAAAACAGATGAAATAATAGTTCTGTAAAACTCTACCAAATTATTTGTTGTATTATATTGAAACTTTAAAAAAAAAATTAATGAAAAAGCAAAGCAAATACATATAACTTGATGGGCTGTTTCTATGAGAGTGGCGGGTTGATCTCTTATACTTCCCATTGCTAATTCTGACGTTTTCTACTTGATCAGTGTAATTTCATTGTTTCTTACTGAGTTGTTGAAGGCAATGGGCCTTAACAGTGTTTCCAATATTCTCCATTGTTTCACTCTCACAGCCCATTAGTACAAATAGGCCTTTCTCTTACCTTCTTTTGCCTTTATATTGTGTCGTCCCTGTTTTGGTTTGTTTATTTTGCAAGTTTTACATTAAAATAAACTATAATATAGTAGGTGGGTGGCACCCATCATCTACTTACTGTACTTCTATACTGTTCTGCCCTGTAATGAAATATATGAAACTCAACAACTTAACTGAAATGCATGCTGAACACAGCAAACAAAACATTAACTAAAGTTTCAGCACAAAAAATAGCAATGCTTAATGTGCAGAATTTTGGTGTGAGTATCCTAGGTTCGAATCCATGGAGTACCACATGTATTCATTGTTTCATTAACCCTTCCAGCCCGGGTGTCCTGTTAAAAGGACACCACAAAAGAAGGGCAGGAGCCCGGGTGTCCTGTTAATAGGCAGTAAGCTTGAAAGCCTATTCAGCTTGGTCTGAACGCCGTGCGTCCGACGCATGTAAACAAAGCCGATCGTTGCATCACCGCACCTCCGAAAACAAGGAGGAGACGTTGGATCAATGTTATTGTTGTGACGTAAGACGAAATTAGTGTCTGAAAAGCTCCGATATTGTCAACATCGCGGAAAAATTCGCTCCACTGAAATTGTCATCACAACTGAACCAGTTAATATTGGGAGCGTTTAAGAGCACTGAATCTGTACTCACTGGAACGTAGAAGAGAACGTTACCTAATAATATACACGTGGAAAATCGCAGAGGGTTTAGTACCAAACCTACATACTCCGATAGTCATGAAATTCAGTGATAGGAGAGGCTGGGAATGCAAAATCCCCCGGATGAATAACAGGGGTGCTATGGGCTCTCTGCGAGAGGGCCGGTTATCACACAGAGGCCCACGTCTCTTCAACAAACTCCCACGGCGAGTAAGAGACATGAGGGACATCTCATTGGACAACTTCAAGAGAGCCCTAGATGTCGAACTGCAAAAAGTGCCAGACGAGCCCATCCTCGCAAGGGAGCGAGCTGTCGCTTCAAACAGTCTACTGCACCAGATCACGACCCAAATTCTGTATGAATAAAGAAACTAGGAGTTTTGTTGAAATATTTTATTCAAACAAATGTGCACAAAACAGAATCGTAATACGTGAAAAATTACAATTTGTTAAGCAAAATAATTAAGAAATTTTTTGGATTTTTGTTTTTATTTTATTTTTAAACTCTGGCCTGGCCAGCGCAAAGCTCCATGAAAAGCACTTCTAAATATAGCATAATTTAAAATGTAAAACTTGCAAACTAAATAAACCAAAACTGGGACAAAGACAATACAAAGCCAGATTAACTCATCAAAATCGCTATGTGGAAACAACGCTTACTAAAATAAAATTTATGAAATAAAAGAACACAATCCACCACATAGGGTGTACATTACTACATGAGCAAGTTAATCTGGGTCCCAAGCAAACTAATCGCACACATAACAACGCACTATCGTCACGTTCAAGGAATTAGTCAATTTGGTAAGTCCAGGACGTTCTGGTAAACTTTACTAAACTCTGCATGAATAAAGAAACTACATGTCAAATGTCAAAATGTTCATTTAAAATAAAATTTGCAACATGACAAGACATTAACAATAGTACAAAATACAAATATTGATAAGATATCTATAATATTACAAAACAAAAATTACAGCACTCACTAACGATAGTGCTATCGGGTAGGTACCTGTAAGCATAGCATGCCTCAAGTGACCCCTATCAATAGCTACCCTACAAATAAGCTACATTTATTGTACAAATAAACTAAGGAAATGAGGGATTATTGTTCATGTCTTTTGTGCTTTCAGGGAGTATCCAGGCAAGGAAGTAAAGAGAGGCCTGGACCTACTGTACAAGAAGGTGGAGAAGCACCTATCAGAGGAGGGCAACTTACTTCAGGTAGGTCAGGAAACAAGTGCTATAGTTAATTTTTTGTTTTAACCTGGTGAGTTTTGCAGGAGGGGTGGAGGTTGTGGGCACCAACCATTCAGGGAAGTATCGGGGAGAGCTTTAGGAGGAGTAATAATAATAATAATAATATGCTGGTATTTTATTTGTCTGAGCGCCAATTCTCCAAGTGGATTCACGAGCGCTCACATTAACTTAAATTTTTCCATTTAAAAAAAAAAACAAAAAAAAATGTAGAGCTTATAGTCATCAGTAACTCTATGGTCCCCAATATCATAAGCCCTCAGAAATATGTGCGACTTCAGTTTCTTAAAAGCGTCAACACAATTCAACTGCTTAAGTGACACTGGAAGTCGATTGAATAGATGTGGGGCAACATAAGAAAAGGATCTAGCAGCAAAAGCACGTTCGCCAATGGCTCTGCTCATAAAGGCGATATGGGTCATCACCACTACGCAAATTCACATTTGACTCATTATGTGTTGGAAAGAGAAGATCCAACAAATACTTAGGCTCACCAAACCTTAGCACCTTAAATGTCAGTAGGCACACTTTAAACTCTATTCTGGCCTTGATGGGAAGCCAGTGTAGATCTATTAGATAATATGTGTTGGGTGTTCTGGGTGGAAGTGAAAATATTAGTCTAGCACACCTATTAAGAACAGACTGGAGTTTCTTCAAAGTAACATTTGGTAGACCAATGAACAATGAATTACAGTAATCAATTCTAGATATAACAAATGAATGAATGAGGGTCAAAAGAGATTCCTTGCTCAAGAACTTTCTTATAGCATAAAGGTTACGAATATAAAGGTGACAACTCTTCACGACACTATTAATATGATTCTTAAAGTTCAGATTTTTGTCGAATACAACGCCCAAGTTTTTCACCGATTCCAAAGGTTGGAGCTGTGATTCACCGAATTCTAGACATCCAAAATCTTCATGGACAATAAGGATGGAGTACTGTATAAGGATTGATAGACTTCCTGTTTCATCACCTGGCCTCCTTTGCTGTTTTTTCTCTATGTGCCTCAGTTACACAAATAGCAATTCTACCTTGCTCTTAAGATACACACACACATGAAAGATCATACTCTCCCTACAAACTACGGGCCCATAGTTCTCACTTCCTGCCTATGCAAACTCGTGGAAAAGATGATAAACCCAAGACTACTCCATTATGTGGAGGAGTGTGGTCTCCTGTTCCCCTTCCATATTGGGTCTCGGCCTACGCGCTCTACCCTCCACTCACTTGTTCGGCTTGAACACCATATCTGAAGAGGTTTCTCGAGAAAGCAGCCAACAGGGGTGATCTTCTTTGATATTACCAAAGCTTTGGATACTATCTGAAGATACAGAATTCTGAAAATATTGCACAAGTCCGGTATGTGCGGCCCGCTTCCACAATTCTTATGTAACTGTTTATCTAATCGTACAAATTCTCGTACTCAAGAGACAGAGAAATGGGCAAGGAGACACGAAAGTGGTCCTGGACCCTAAGAATTTGAACTTTACAGATTTCTGTTCGGGCTCTGTCTCGAGTCAGCCACCCCCAGCAATGGGGTATGTGCCTGAGTATATACATACAAAACATACATTTCAAGATAAATTCAATGGAACACTGTCTGACCCTCGCCCGCTTTTCCTGGGAATACCGCAGGTAAGCGTACTCGGTAGTACTTTTTTTTTTTTTTTTTTTTCTTCCTCATTGCCATCGATGATGTTACTAGCTTCCTCCCTTTTGAGATGTCTCATAGTGTTTCGTTGATGAACTTGACGACTTTGCCATGTATTAAACCTCTTCACTCGTATTCAACGCCGTCTAAGCACTGCCCTCCCCAATATCAATCATTGAGCTTCTACTACTGGGTTCCATTTCTCCACCGTGAAGGCTAAAGCTCTTTCATTCTTCTATGACGCTCTCATTCTTCGAGGTCAGCCATTACATTTAAGTCTTGGGAATGAGGCTATGCACTTTTATCCTACGGTCAAGTTCCTTGGCCTGATTTTTTAATCCCATTTAGACTGGAAGGTGCATGTATGATATTTGAAGGCCTTAGATGTTTAAACATCAAGCAGTCACATGCTTCCACTTGGGTGAAGATCGCATAACACTAATGACACTATTCCAAGCTATAATTTTGTATGTTCTAGACTATGGTAACCTTGTCTATGGTACTGTGTCCCCTGATGTACTCAGTTTTCTTGATCCTATCCATCATTTTGGGAGTTTGGTTTAGCTTAGGGGCGTTTCGCTCCTCTTGCATCTGCAATCTCCTCACTGAGGCAGGTACACTTCCCCTCACACTACATCGACAGCTTAACATGATGTGTACTGCTACGTACCTCGTGGTCGATCCTTCCCTAACTGATCTCTTAACCTCTGAAGTGTGCATGGGGGTAATTAGACACCTCTGCCTGTGTGCATGTATTTGAGCTGTTTCCATCACTAAAATATTAATTTTACCATAAATAGCATTAATACTTATCCATATGTGCCTATTATAGGTTGATTATAAGGGTATTAACCTGTTACAACAATAAAACAAGTGAAAACAGCGTTTGGATGGTCAAAATCGGCGATACAGGGCGGGAGTTACATAATGTATGGGTGAGGCAACCTCCTTTCCCGCCAATTTCCTCCAAGGCTGGAGAGACACTGTCGATCGATACTCTCTCTCTTGCACTCGCTTGCTAACAGTGATGACAATGCCCTGCTTGCAACTCGCTAATGTTAGCACGAAAATATACCTCAGAATAAGGGAATAACAGGGAAAATAGGTGATAACTGAAGGAGGGGAGGAAAGTGGGGAAGGAGGGGAGGTAGAGGAGTGATATTTTGCATGGCCCAGGGGCAAAACAAAATAAATAAAATATATATATATTTTTTTTTTTCGATGTTTAAAATTTTTTTTTTTTTTCTCTGACTCTCAAGAGTCTTCCCGCAGTCCGCCGGGGGAACTCTTAAGAGTCTTCCTGCAGTTCCCGGGTTAAAGCAGTGACAAGGAATAGGGTAGTCCGCATGGATGTAAAGAAGTCATTGTACGGGAGTGAAGCATGGACGTTGTTGAAGAGACACAAATCAAGAGTGAGAGGGATGGAAATTAGTTACTCGAGAAATGCATGTGGAGTTTCATGGAGGGATAGACAGACAAATGAAGAAGTAAGAGAGCGGTGTGGTGTGGATGTGGGTGTGCTGGAACACCTTCAGATGGTTCGGTCATGTGGAACATATGGGAAACGAGAATAACTAAGAAAGTGTACGAGAGTGAGATGGAAGGACAGAGAGGGAGAGGCACACCGAGAGTGAGGTGGAAGGATGGAGTTAAGAAGTATATGCGTGAAAGCGGTGTTGGATGGGAGGAGGGGCATTAGCTGACAGGGGACAGAGGTGCATGTGGGCGATTCATTCGTGGCCACCGCTTCGGGTATCCTGAGGTCTGGTTGTTGTTGTTGTTGTTGTTCCCCAAGCTGCCTGGCCGAACGGCCCCGAGCAAGGCCAAGGCCATAACCGAGCGCCCCCACAGAACCTTCCCTGCCTACCACAATAAAGCCTGGGTGACCGAAGCCACTCCATGGCGGGGAGCTGAGAAGGGTGCGGAAACGCCCGGGAAACCAAATCCCCACCCAGGGCCCTGTGCCCCTCAGCAATTATGAAGAGAAAGTTGAGGGGCAAAGGAAAAATGTGACGCTTTGGCTTCCAATCTTGGTAAATTGGGAGGTCAATCCACGGAAAAGACGCCGTCACTTGAGATCTAGGAAATACATAAGTAAAAGGAACAGTCGGAGTAAGCTATGGGTATGGCAGAGATCGCTCAGTTCTCACTCTGATAGACCAGCCCATCACCATATGACTAGAACCCAATCCTCTCAGCATCAGCTAGGAAAGGCCCTAGAAAGCCGTCTTTGGCGGGGGGGATAGCTCCCCTATTTCAACCCCTTTCGGGGTTGGGCACCCACCGTATAAGACCAGGCCTACTTTTAAACCCAATATGTATCTATTATTAGTCATTTATCTAT
Source organism: Paralithodes platypus (assembly GCA_032716605.1). Lineage (NCBI taxonomy): Eukaryota > Metazoa > Arthropoda > Malacostraca > Decapoda > Lithodidae > Paralithodes > Paralithodes platypus. The sequence goes on from CM064507.1 coordinate 43,585,636, forward strand.
TTATTTGTCAGTATTATTATGTTGGCAACATACCTTCATACTAGGGGTCAATAATATATCCAATTAAGACCATTGGTACTATGAAATGCCATTTATTTGACACAAAAACAATGTCGTGCATCTTTAGTAGAACAATAACAAACCACACATGTTGGTGATGGGCTGGTCTATTTGGTGATGGGCTGGTCTATTAGAGTGAGAACTGAGCGATCTCTGCCATACCCATAGCTTACTCAGACTGTTCCTTTTACTTATATATTTTCTAGATCTCAAGTGACGGCGTCTCTTCCGTGGATTGACCTCCCAATCTACCAAGATTGGAAGCCAAAGCGTCACATTTTTCCTTTGCCCCTCAACTTTCTCTTCATAATTGCTGAGGGGCACAGGGCCCTGGGTGGGGCTTTGATTTCCAGGGCGTTTCCGCACCCTCCTCAGCTCCCCGCCATGGAGTGGCTTCGGTCACCCGGGCTTTATTGTGGTCGGCAGGGAGGGTTCTGTGGGGGCGCTCGGTTATGGCCTTGGCCTTGCTCGGGGCCTTGGGGCTGTTCGGCCAGGCAGCTTGGGGAACAACACATGTCGTCTGCAAGTGTGGCAGCTTGGCTACAAGTTCCTAAACTTGCCAACAATCTACCGCCTTCAATAAAGTTACAGTTTAATGGATTTTTCTTTGGCTTTTACTATTATAAATATTATTTGGTAAAATTCAATTCAATTCCATAATAACATTTGTTGCATACAGAAATACCTCGGGTTTAGACTCCCTACTGATACGGCCGACATAGCCACACAAGAACAAGGCACACACACACACACACACACACACACACACACACACACAAACTGACATAACAATAACACCCACGTGTTTCGGTAATGGTACCGGTACACTGATTTTTCATTTGAACTTATAACTCGTTTTATATAAGTTTATCATGAAATATTATAAAGAATTAAGGTAAGTATGTAAGAGATATATAGTACTTATGATTACATTATCGTATTTCCACGATTTCGGTGGGAAATTGCCTGCCCGTGTCACCGCCCGACCCGCCAAATATCGGACAACTTTTAAATTAACGGTCTTTTGCCCGATTTGTCTGGACTTTTGGGGGCTTGTCCGATATTGGCTGTTGGGTCCGCACAAACCGAAGTCCGGGCAACTGGGGTCCGCCCATGCGAGGGTCGACTGTATTCGCTAATGATGAGCAATATTGCTTTACATTTGCCTTTGGCAGCGCTGCATTGTCTTGCGACATATGAGGCGAGAGTTTCAGTGCCGCGGCGGCCGTGCTGGAGAGCGGAGGGGAGCCTGCCACGCTCCGGGTCACTAGCACTCGTTTCCACAGGCTTTAAATTGTCATAGCGCTCCAGAACGTCTCCCGCAGCCATTGGGTTAAAGAGCTGCACAAAGGGCAAAAAATGTCATTTACCGTTTATATCACAACAGCATGACAAATCCATGTACTGTATACCCTTAAAAATTTGAAACTCCAAAGTACAGTAACGCCAAAACTTCAATATTTTCACTGGATTCCAGAGAAACTCCAAGATGACCTGAAAACCTTTTTCTTATTTATTTTTTTTCATTTTGACCAAAATCCAATCATAATGACAATACAGTAATCAGTTCGATTGTGCCAAATTGAGAATGCGCACAATTACACCACAAATATATTTGAAATCTATACTCTGTAGGGGTAAAAAAATGCCCCCCAAAAGAATAAATTCATATGCCGTTGGAATCGCAACGGCCTGACGAATCCAAATATACAGTACCTGTACTCTTAAAAAATGTGAACCTCCAAAATGACCAAAAATTTAGATTGTATTCGCTAAGACACAATCCAGTGAAATTGATAATTTTCAGTTTGATTGGGCTAAATTAAGATTGCACTCAATTAAACCTCAAATATATTTGGAATGCAAACAACATTTGAAGTCCATTGATATAAGGTTTAATGAAATTGGGCTCGAATGTTAGGGCACAGGAGCCGTCGAAAATTCAAAAATGCCGTTTTGGACCTATGTCCCCCACTCACGTAGAATACGATTTCCCTCAATAATGTACCAATATTAATTTTGCTGTCGCTAATGGATCCAGGGGGTTGTAGTGTACCTGGGAAAAATAGTTGGGCTTATTCCATACATTCCTTCCTAGGCTAAAGTTCATCAGTAAAGTAATGTTTTCACACCATTTTTGAATTGCTGCCCAGGGGGCAGAAATTGCCCATAAATAAAAATATCATATATATCTCTAAGTCTACCCCTACTCGCAGTTCCTCACACATTTACAGTCCGGCAGTATACATATTTAGATTTTATTATAATGTAAAATTTGCAAAATAAACTAACCAAAACAGGGACGACACAATATATAGGCAAAAAGAACTTATCAAAATCACTATGCCTGGGAGCGGCTTCGGTCACCTGGGCTTTCTTAGTGGTAAAGCAGGGAGGGTTCTGTGGGGGCTCTTGGTTATTGCCTTGGCCTTGCTCTGGAACTTGAGGCTGCTCGTTCAGACAGCCTCGGGAACAACAACTATGACTGAGAGATCTATAAAAAGGTATGGCTATAATCTCATGTAGAATAAAATAGCAATTGGTGTATTAATTGAAAGAGTTCAATGTATATATTTGCAGGTTGTGTGGAGAGCGATGCAGGAGGAGTTCATCCGTCAATACAAGTTGATCGAAGACCTGATCCATCGCTGCTACCCCGGGGCCATGATCTCCTTAGAGTTCTCCATAGATGACATACTTAACTACTTTTCTGATATTGCACAGTCTCACTAATTACCTACACATACAACATCATTAATTACTTTTCTGACATTACAGACAACATCCTTAGTTACATACAGACATAATCGAGTTTAGGAGTAAAGTTGGTTAGTGGAGAGAACATAATAATTCATTCAGGTTCAGTAGTAGTTTATCGAAAGGCCTTCCCTAGGGTTAAGTGCCCCATTAATTACTATTTCCTTTCACCTATGCATAGCCTCCGATAGTGCAGTTGGGATATTGTACATGCTTAGATTGGTATGCAGGATTCGAAACTGCATAATAAATCGTAGTCTTGTGCAGTATTCTTTAACTGTCTTCGTGGTGCAATGCATAAGTGTGGATTTTCGGTGTGAGCATCCTAGGTTCGAATCCCCGGACTGCCACATGTGTTTGTTAATTTCATTAATCGAGTTTAGGAGTAAAGTTGGTTAGTGGAGAGAACATAATAATTACATACACAAACAACATTCTTAGTTATATGCACAGACAACATCCTTAGGTACATACACAAACAACATAATTAATTACTTCTTAAGATATTACATTCACATTAGTAACATACAGTCACACTAGTTACAGTCACCTTCAACATTCATGACCTACCTATCTCTCTAGTGATAATACAAGTTCTTGACATGTCAGTCATGCAATCATTTTCAAGATTTGTCTAGTTTGGTAAGCCCCTTCTGTACTGGAGACATATATTTAATTTAATATTTTTGTGACTATTATTCAATTTTATTCAGCTTAGCAAAAATGTCTACCAATTCAAAGGCTACAGACTATCTCCATTCATCCTTTTAGCTACCATAAATCCATCCTAAGCTTCATAAAATTGTCTAAATGTAGCTGAAATAAAATTAAAAGCACGTCACCGGTACATAAAGGGTTAAGGATCATCTTTTAGCTTATGGGAGAGATAAAGTTGAAATTATAGAGGAAGGTCATGACTTTAATCGATGAGTGTACAGTTGACCACATATATTTGGATCCATGCTGTTAGTATATATTGAAAGAAAAATAGAATTAATCTAGTGTAACTGCAGTAGATAATATATAGGATCAATTAGTGGTTCTACACCCCCCCTTTGCCATGTCACGTTGCCGTCGTGGGGGGGCACAATGATCGGCGGGGGATGCCCGGGATGAGGGGGTGGGGCTCTTCGGAGTGTCTCCTCGCTTTCCGGGCGTCACGCGCTGGTCTTGCTAATTGTGCATGGCCTCTCCTTCTACTGTCCTTTTTCCCCTTCTTCCTGCTGGTCCTCGGCTTTGTGGACTCGGCCTGTCTCGGTAGGTTAGTCTAGTCACTAGACTCTAGTCATCTAGTGTTAATCCCCCCCCCCCATTTTTTTTTTTTTTTTTTTTTTTTTTTTTTTTTTTTTACCGTCTCTTCTAGTTTAGTTCACTCGTCCCTCTGTGATGGAGCCCAGTGGTGGCATTCATGGTTGTCCCTAGTATAGGATACCGGTTTGCTATTCTATATAGGGTTTCTGTGTCTTGCCGGCACCCTTCTTTTCCTCTATCCTCATTTATCTCACCGCCAGGCGTATTGTCCCAACTGCCTACTCGGGGCACTGTGTGTTGGCGGTTGCTGGCTAGTACGTGCGGCCTGTGAGACTATCACTGATAGCTTGTGCCTTATCGGATGTAGAAGTTGCTGCATTTCGGTCGAGTTAATGGGGCGGGCCACTCCCAGGTACCGAAACCGTACCCAGCGCTCCCCGCCGGTCGCTCTATTGTGCATGTTGGGGGTCCAGAACTGTCGACCGATGGAGTTAGTGTTTGGCTTTGTCCCCTATCTTCCCTTCTTGTACATGGAGTTGCTTGGTGCTGGTATTTCGAACTAGTTTCAGCCTCACATTTAGCCTGTCGTGCTGTTCTTGTTCTCCTCTGTTGCTATGTTTCTCATCTTTCTATTGCTGTATCGACTGTACTGTGATACTTAGGTGGGTTCTGCAATCTGAATGCTAACAGTTGCAGTCAGTGTGGGCTGTTCACTCGTGTCTCGTACAGTGATCCCACTACTTTTCGACAGCAACCATTGCCTTCATGTGGTGTCTGCTGGGCTTTTTTATGGCTGGTCGACGTCTCAGCGTGGAGAGCTTTGGTGTGTGGGCACTAACTTTCCCTGCGAGGTGTCCTTGCCTTCTCAGGGACAACCCCTTATCTTCTCTGATCATGGCGACGACTCCACTAGAACACGATGTTTCCGCTGCCATTGATGTTCCTCCACCCTCCCTCTGCCCCTCCCCCTCCCCCCTTGGTATTGCCGTTTTATCGCCAAAGGTCCCGACCGGTTCTGTGGACTCCTCTACCGAGCACACTACTCCTCTGAACCCACATGACCCACTTTCTGCTGAACAATGAGAGTCCATGACCACTGATACTGATGATCCTCCTCCAAGTGTAGACGCAGTGGAGCTTACCACATCTCCTGCTCTACCTGCTAGTTCGATATCCCCTTCGTCCATTCAGAGCACAGCAGTAACAACAGCTGTCTCGATCTCCGACCAAGTTACTCTCACTACCGTACCAACATCTATTACGACGTCCATTACCTCTGTCCCGACCACTACTACTGACTCTGGCTCTCTCATCGCGACGTTGACGCCTTACATGCGCCCTACCACCACTCCTCGCCGCAAGCGTACTACTTTTGTGGCTCCATCAGCCCGGGTTCTTATCGATATGTTTGGCCCTGCTCGATGGCCTCGGTTTTCAAAATTACAGCTGACCCTATGGATGACTTCACAATCTACGCGCTCCTCCAAGATGAGGTGGGAGCGGTATCCATGCATGCGACATCTGCCACTACTCGCGTGATAGAGGTCGCTAATGAAACTCAGTCCACCTTACTGCAGCCTGTCCTCCGTGGTCCGCATGATAATATGTCAGGTCATGCCGACGACACTCTTAATCAGTGCATTGGCACAATTGCGCTCCCGTCTGACATCTGTGTAGCTGATCAGAACTTTACCCTAGCTGCTCCGCGTATCTGCGCTTCGCTCCGCAAGCATGACCCCACCATTAAATCGGATGATACATACACCATCACTGCGAGAGGTGTTAGAGCCGAAGGTCGGCCCCCTCTCCGCATAGTCAAGATATACTTTGATTGCCACGAACTACCGGCAACTGTCAATGTTGCGGGTTTTATGCCAGGACGTGGTACAACCGATGCTATCTTCATAGTCAGGCAGATACAGGAAAGATACTTACTAAAAGGCAGGGATCTTTACTTTGTGTTTGTGGACCTGGAGAAGGCCTTTGATAGGGTACCTAGAGATGTTGTACAGTGGGCTATGAGGAAACTTGGTGTGGAAGAGTGGCTGGTGCGTGTGATAATGAAGATGTATGAGGATTCGCGAAGTTCGGTGAGGGTGAAGGTGTACTGAGTGATGAGTTCGCAGTCCGTGTTGGAGTCCATCAGGGTTCAGTGTTAAGCCCCCTCCTCTTTATTATGGTCTTGGAGGCGCTGTCTAGAGTTTTTAGAGGCGGACTCCCGTTGGAACTGTTTTATGCAGACGATTTAGTCCTAATAGCTGACAGTATGCAGGATGCTGAGGCCAAATTCAGAGAGTGGAGAGAGGGCATGGCAAGCAAGGGTTTAAGAGTCTGGTATGGACATGTGGAGAGAATGGATGAACAAAATTGGGTGAAAAAATGTAGGTCTGTGATTGTGGAGGGAGCTGCACCAAGGGGTGGACCGAGGAAGACCTGGGATCGGACTATACGCGCCGATCTCAAATCCAAGAACTTGACAAGTGAAGCAGCCCTTAACAGGGTTGCCTGGAATGCCGCCATTAGGACAAGAGACTGAAACTGCACTTATGTGTGGAACACTCAGTCTTAAAATGTTATGTATGTATGTATGTATGTCGTAAACTCCAAGTGCGACCATTCACCCGACGACCACGACAATGCAGGAATTGCTGGAAATTTGGACATCCTGAAAAGTATTGTAGGGCCCTTCTTCCCGTATGCTGTAGATGCGGCTCCGGTCAACATCTTTACAGTGACTGTTCGTCCCCTGTAGCGAATTGTGTGAACTGTGGTGAGACCCACATTTCCACAAGTAGATCTTGCTCTTATTACACGTTTCATCAGGAGGTAGTTCATTTGCAGTCCACCAAGGGACTCCCATATCGTGATGCAGTACGATTTCTCCAGGGAGAGAGGGTCTTGCCCCCCGGCGCCGCATGGCATCAGTGGTTCGGTCTCGTACCTTGGAGGCCCCTCGATCTGATGTGCTGACATCTTCCTCTACTACCCAGCGCCAACCCCTCTCCTTTACGGCTAGGGGTCCTATGCCGGCTCTCGCTGTGCCCACTTCGAATCGATTTGAGGTGCTCCGACCTCATGACCGTGACCATGTTCAGCCTGTTGTCATTACTCCTAAGGTTACTGAACCGTCATGTGGTGATATTTCTGCGCCTCCTCAACCTCCGCCTCCATATACGTCGAGTAGGGATCAAGGTTTCAGTACCAAACCCGCGAAGATGCGCCCCACTTCAGGGTTCTCTCCTCCTTCCGAGATCAGTTCAGCCGCTCTTCCTGCCGACGATCGTCTTGCTGAGCTCGAGGCCGGAGTTGCTGCGTTTGACAATCTTGTCTCGCCTCCTCCCAACTGGTCTCTACCCCATCCAGGCGAGTCCTGTGGTTGCCATGCCTGTAGGAAAGTCCTCCTGCTAACTCACAAAGAATCACCACATACCATCCTGCATGCAGCTCTGTCTAAATTCCTTTGCCACTCAGTTCCTTCTGGTTCCCACCATGAATGTCCTCAAGATTGTTTCTGTGCCGATCATGTTCGCCAGCGTAATCTTCACCCGTTGGATGTGCTGACTCACTTTAAGACTACCTTTAATCTCCATGATGCCGACATGGTTACTTATGATCTCTCTACTTCTCATTATTCTGTTTACCCCACCCCTAATTCTCCCGTCAGCTCGCATCCCCCCCTACTTCACCGTAAGAGGGGTCGTGACCTTGGTTCCTCCCCACCTGCTGACCGCATAAAACGTGTACAATCCACTCTTGCCCCCCCATCGCCGTTGTTTGTGCCATCTCCGGTTCCTAGCCCCTCCTCCATCATCCAGACATAGATTGATGATAGTCCGGTCTCTCAAGAGGCCCGAAGCGATCACCCCCACCTTGATCCTCGGCCTCAGGTCATCCCGCCCCCTCAAACACCCCCTCCATTGTCTGTGCCATTTGCTACGGTTCCTGGCCTCCTCCATCGTCCAGACACGGCCTGATGGTATCTCAGTCCCTCCTCCTCAGGTCATCCCGCCCTCCGATGCACCCCATCCTGATTCTTGTGGCTGCGGCGTGTGCCGTCTTGCTCGTGAAGTTTGGCTTCACTTTCACGGCCTCGGTACCCTTACACTTCTCACGTAATGTACTACCCGTCCTTTCTCCACCTTTGCTGATAGTTTTGCCTTGCCTTGCCACTTTCACTGTTCGTCATATTCTTAATGCTTGCCCTCTTTACTGCCGTCCTTCTTCGACATATTTTGGCTCATAGACGTTCTCTGAACTTTTGTCGGGCTCTCCCACCTTTTCCATCTACCGTCTTTTTTTATTTTCTTACCTCTTGTTCACTTCTTAGTGAAGTCTGATTAATCCCATCCCGACCAGCTTTGCTCCCCCCTGATCATCTTCATTTTCTTTCATCCATGACCCCATTCCTTTTATTGCCGACCCCTTGGGTTTTGCTAGGGCCAGCCCTATAAAAGTTACGTCCTGTAACTCAGTGGTCTGGTTAAACTATTCATTAGAAAAATAAAAATAAAGTGGTTCTACATTCATATATAATTTTAAGTCAATTAGGCTCTTTTTACTTCCATTTATAAAGTGAATGAGTGGGTACAAGTTTAATGTGGTCAACTGTACAACATATCACATAACTCATATTTGTTACACAATACTATTTAAAACTTTTGAAGAGTGCCAGGTGTATTGTACAGTATATGTTGTTTCATATATATTTTATCTACTGTTATTGTTATCCACATACTGTAATTATATTTATGTATCATAATCTGTCTAAGACAGACTAATAAACTATAGAAGCTTCATAAATTTTAATAATGGCTGACATATGATTACCAGAATGTCACAAAGCTTACTTGATCTCACTATAAGGTCAGTTTAGAAATGGAAAAAACATAATTTCTACTGACATACACTTTAAACATATTTCGTCTAAAGCAGATCATTTTGGACCTTCCCTGTAGTTGGGTGTGCTGCAATCTCCTCTGGCCGTTGTATCCAGATCTCTCTTCCACCACAAGCTTCCGTCCGTTTACACTGCTCAGCTATATGCCCTTCAAGCTGCTGTCGATCTGGTCCTTCGTTCTCCACCCGATCATTATGTTATATACAGTCAGGTCTCGACAGGGGCGCCCACAGGCGGACGCACTGGATGCAAGTGCGTCCACTGTAAGCCTCCAGGCATGTGTAGGGCCCCTATAATTGAAGGTTTCCCTTCCTCAAATAAGTCTCTTATAGGCTATAAGTAGCCTACAGTCCTTAAATATAATTACAGTATCAAGTTTGATGACTGTATTCATACATCATTAAAGACATTAATAAAATAGGACAAGTCTTTATTATTATGTACCGTAATGTCATTATATAAATTCTTACTAAGATTTACGAAGCACATATCTGCAGAGTATTGTCTGAGAATAAGATAGTTTTTAATCCTTCCCAACTTTTCGTTTTCTTTCATTACCGAGTCCTGTAATATTTAATACACTGCTAAATATGTTATCTCTTATTGATAATTTTTCATCTGAATGATATATTACTAGTGTATACTATTATCATTTAGTAATTTACTATATAAGAGACCCAAACAACAAGCAAAATAATATTGATAATATAAAGCATTAACCAATTACAAAAACGTTCATTGTTGACACACAAGCTTGAGGGAGGGTATAGGGCAGGCAGAGGTAAGCCAACGGATATTTATGGTTAAGTCATATATTTTCTTATGATTATATGTTGCATTTTGTAATGCATAAAAGTGTCATTGTTACTTTTAGTTTTTGTTTACAGACGCCGCTAGTTGAATAGGATAAGGCCCCGAAAGGTAGGGAAGCAAATAGGATGCACATTTATTTACAGTGATGGGAGACTAAGTCTTATTAACAATACCTTTTTCATAAAATATCTGAAGAAACTTTGAGTCAAGGTTACATATGGTCTCCCAACTCTCCTTTTATATATATTTTCTGTTTTGGTAGTTTTCAATATTTGTAAGTGATAATTTATACCACCGATTGTTGCAAATTACTATTTCTCTTCCCCACCACCCCACCCACCTCCTCCCCATGCGCCCCTTACCCCCACCTAAAATATAAACTAGTCCTAGTCCTAGTTCAGCCAAGGCATCGAACTTGTTTTTAAGTTCTAGCGTGTCTCTTCTTGGCTTGCACTTAGTGCCACTCGTAGCCACTATCCTCCAGGGAGTTCCACCATCTCCAACCGCACTAGCATAGCTCTTCTTCTCCGCCAGAGTTAACGGAATGAGTTGTGTTACAGGGCGTACGTCGTGTAAGCACGTATGTTGATGTCAGTCAAACAGCGGGGGTGTGGGGGCAGCAGCCCCCACCCATAATACTAGGATAGGTTAGGTAAGGTTGTTAGATGCAGTTTTTACCACCATACACTCCCTGCTGAATAGCAAGGCTAGGGTGGGTGCCCTGATGAATCAGGGACTTAGTGAATAGTTGCTACAGATTGCTAGGCCGCACCGTTCACCAACAGCACTGACATCTGCCAATAACTCACTGGCTGGCCCGAGGCTCGAATCGTCAACCTCCTGCCTGTACGGTTCGAATCTTAGCCCTGTCAGCAACGCGTTCCGTTGACAGCGAGCAAAAAATTGCTTCGTGCAACCGCTTTGCTAGGCTAGCAGCACTGTCAATAGGCTGAACGGGACACTAGCTAGCATTTTTTTGCTTCGCATATCAGCTGACCGCACATAACCATCAATGACAGTCTTCATATATAGGCTATGTATTCGCTTAATAAAACACTGAAATTTCAAAATGTATCACACTCGATGAAAATATATGTTGTAACAACCGGAAATTATGCTATAATATCGTATGAGCCCACGGTCTGCGTAAAAACGTATGCAAGAACAGTGGAAACTTTAATAAAACCCTCAATTATATACTGATGTGAGTCTAATATCCAATATATATATATACTTGTAAATAACTGTAGCCTAATGGCTCTTATAGTGTATTATACCTAAAGGAATAGTGTACACTGTACAGCGATGGATATTAGGCCTATCGCTTGCACCTCGCATTATTAATTTGTTTAGTACTTACGAGTTTTCATTGAACATGTAGGCTACCATGAATATTTTTAAATGCATATACGATGTATTGTGTTCTTACTTTCCCGATATTTTCATGTATATGTTAATTCCTCAAATAATATTGTAAAGTCACTTAGACTTTACAATATTATTTGAGGACTTAACATATACATGAAAATATCGGGTCAAGACACAGTAACCTACTAGGCTATGCACATTTGTTTTTCATTATACATTTACAATTCCATATCTTTCAAAGTACAGTATGGTGGTGACCATTATGAGTAACTGACAATTTTCCGTGCTTGAATGATTAATAGTATTGTACAGATTACATTAAATGTAATTAAAAATCGCTCATAGTAAGTTATTTTGCGAAAACTCAGGCGTGATGGTAGGCTACTTTTGTACTGTAGGCTACCAGTCTTTATTAATTTTATTTCTGCATTGCATACGTAATGTTTGTTAAAAGTTTGTTCCTTACACATTTCAATATACACAATTCCACAGCCACCACTTCGATAATGTTGCTATCTGTCATACAAATCAATCACTAGAATATCTTTAAAAGTGACACAACTTGCAGGTTACAGTATATTTGTTTGTTTCACGTATATCGTAAAGGTTGTCCTACGCCAGTTCGTTATGTCAAGACTCAGTACCTCACAGACAAGTTTGAGTGGCTTCACACTCCGACATATGCCTATTCAAACCGTCCAACCATTGACACACAGGCTCAGAATAATTTAACATTGTTTTTATACATAATATTCAGTCTGGCGGCCTGTTAACTGAGAGTGTACCGTGATGGCCTGGGGCGGTATTGTCCGATATAGCCTACGTAATATGATTCTGTTGATAGGTAATGACTTTAGTGTTGCTTTCATATAGTAGCCTATATATAAATGAAGCCATTATAATGGCGATGCCAACTGTAATATTATATACACATAGGAAGAAAGATGGACGTCTTAATTGAGAATGTTGCAGTGTAGGCATAACATATTTGTGGCAGCATTCTATAGGTCGGTTGGGCATCATGTAAAATATTTATTTTTAATCAAGAATTAGTAACTGCTGTTCATCTCTATACTCATTCAATACTATTAATCATGAAGTAGGCCAGTTAGTGTGGAAATAGGGCAAATGCAATCATTTACACCTTCATTGCTCGCTCTGCTTGGTCGACCTAGCAACCTCTTTTGGCTGCTCGCTTTGCTAGCCTAGCAGAGCGAGCAGAGTGAGGAAGCAATGTCGTTCCGCTAGCCTAGTAAAGCGCTCGCACGAAGCAATTTTTTGCTCGCTGTCAACGGAACGCGTTGCAGCTATATTTGTCATCCAATAAAAAATTGTTAGGTTAGGCTAATGTCCTTTCAAAGGGGTATAGGCTAGTAAACACTAGGATATACCCGGTCAGAGGTAGGTGATACGCCCGATAACACAACTCTTGCCGAGTTAACTTCAAGGCAAGGTTTTCGTCTCTGAGAAATTGAACCTCTCTCTCCACATCTCCATCCTTTCTTGCAAGGCAAGACAAAGCTGGAGAATATGGGAAGAGGTAGCGCTCTCGTTAACACCAGCCATTTCACTAAGTCACCACATGAGCGCTTTTTCCCTCAACACTGGTCTGGCAGCTTATGAGGTCAACATTTGCAATATTTATGCTACCTAAATTCATCCATCGTCAGCCTAGTTTCCGATACCAGTGTAAAATAATCCAGAAATGTTGCCAGAAAAATGTTGACCATCGAATGTTGACTATAAAATCTCTCGTGTGATACCAGCTTTACTTATCACACATTTAAGATAGGCAGTGACAGGTTTTCTACCCTTGCTTGTGTTTACTGTATTATATGTACGATTTTATGTGTTCCATGTGGTCAAACGGGTTAAGTGAGATAGTTCGAAGTCTGTTCATTGCTTGAGGGCCTTTGTAAACTGAATAAAATCGTCAAATCTAGCTACATTTAGACGATTTTATGCAGCCTAAGAAGGATCTGTAGTAGTAAGAAGGGTTGTTGTTGTTGTTGTTGTTGTTGTTGTTGTTGTTGTTGTTGTTGTTCCCTAAGCTGCCTGGCCGAACAGCCCCGAGTCCCTGAGGAAGGCCATGGCCACGATCGGGCTTTCGCACAGAGCTCTCATTGAGTGTAGATTGTGTTGTTGGTGTAAGTGGTTGTGTGAAATGCAGTCTTCTATGATGTGTTTAATGGTATGGGGTGCTGTGTTACATCCCGGGCAGGCGTCGACAACGGAGTCATCCAGTCTCTTCTGATAGCTCCGGAGAGCTGGATGGTGTCCGCATCTCAGCCTGGCCAGGTGGACTCTGTCCTCGGGAGGATTCGGAAGGATGGATTTCGGGAGGTTGTGCATGCAGCTGCGTGTTGTCTGTGAGTGAGTGCATGGATCGGCGAGAGATATGAGTATGGATGTGCTTCTGGAAGTTGGTTCGGGGTGGGCAGGGAGGGAGAGAGGACAATAATTGTGTGTGATACCGTGTGCTGGGTGTTGTTTTGATATTTCTTGGTATCTGTGGGTGTGTTGCCATGTAGTTTAGTGGGTGGTCTTGGTTGGTGGAGGCTGCTGCCAGGAATTGAGTGCCTCTCATGTCCAGATGGTCTTTGACTTTGAGGATTTTGGTTTCTTGATGTAGGTGATCTGTGGGTGCAGTAGCTGTGCAGCCTGTAATGATCTTCAGGGCTTTGTTTTGAATAGTCTGTAAAGTCTTATGATGTGTTTCAGGTAGGTTAGAAGCCCAGGCTGGGCTTGCGTATTCCATCACTGATCTTATGTATTGTTTATATACTGTGGTGGTAGTTAGAAGGGTTAAGTGAGATAGTTTGAAGCCTGTTCATTGCTGGAGGCCCTTTTTAAGCTGAATAAAATCGTCTAATCTAGCTATATTTAGACGATTTTGTGAAGTTTAAGAAGGATCTGTGGTAGTAGTAAAAAGGGTTCAGTGAGATAGTTCGAAGCCTGTTAATTGCTGGAGGTCCTTTGTAAACTGAATAAAATCGTCTAATAGTAGCCAGCATACAATTATAGTTAGACGATTTTATGCAGCTTAAGAAGGTTCTGTAGTAGTAAATTTGGGTTAAGTGGGATAGTTCGAAGCCTGTTCATTACTAGAGACCCCTTTTAAACCTTATAAAATCGTCTAAACATAGCTAGATTAGACGATTGTATTCAGTTTACAAAGGGCCTCCAGCAATGTTTAGGCTTCGAACTATCTCCCTTTTAATACCACAGATCCTTCTTAAACCGCACAAAATCGTCTAAATATAGCTAGACAAACAGTTAAAAAGACGTTGCCGGTACAGGGGTTAAATTAATATTAACTAACACAACTATAGCTTTCTGACGCCCATACAACCTTCCTAAGCTGCATAAAAGTATCTAATCATTACGGAAATTAAATATTTCGCTAATTAATGGCCTAATAATCTTATATAATCATATACTGTATAGGCTAATCTTACATAACCTTGTCTTGATAGCTTAACTCCTGTACGATCGCGCTAATTTGTCATGTCTCAGCTGGCATTACGTTTGGCTTGCTCTGTGCTGTATTAATGTTGGTCAGATGTTGAAAAGGGTGGGTAAGTGTAGGAACATGTTTGTTTATCTCACTCCATATGAAGCTTAGATATTGTTGACACCAATTATTGATCAAAACATAGGCCTACTTGGTGCCGAGACATCACTTATTAGCGCGACTGTACCGGTGACGGCTTTCTCAATTAATTCTAGCCATATTTCGAAGATTTTGTGCAGTTTAAGAAGGATCTGTGGTAGTAAGAAGGGTCAAATGTGATAGTTCAAAACCTGTTAATTGCTAGAAGACCTTTTTAAACTGAATAGCCTATAATCGTGTAATAGGGTCCATAATAATGTGAAAGGGCCGTCACCGGTACAGTACAGAAGGGGTTAATGATTAGTGCGCTGAATTTTGGTGTGAGTATCCTAGGTTCGAATCCATGGAGTACCACATGTATTAATTAATGTGATTGCTTTCATTAACCCGTACTGTACTTTTAGATTTTTATTGTGGCGACTACTAGTAATTTTTTCTCAGTTTAGGAAGGATCTCTAGCAATTATAAGGCTTCGAACTATCTCAGTCGACCCTTTTTACCTACCACAGATATTTCCTAAGCTGCAGATAATCGTCTAATTATAGCTAGACCAAAATATAGCAGACGTCACTGGTACAGAAAGTCTTAATTAGGTAGCCTATATTTGTAAGTTAATTGGTGGGGTGGTGATGATATGATATGCTAAATATGAGGGAGAAGGGGGTCCAGAAAAGCGAGTATTAAAGGGACGGGGGACTGAGTACTTGGGGGAGGGGGGGGTGGAGGAAGGAGGAACGGAACATCGAAAGAATGCCCTTATAAGGCAACGGGAGAGAGAAAGGGGAGGAGGGATTGGGGGAAGGTAAGAGTAAGGTAGGGTAGTGGGGGGGGGGGGGGAGGGAGCGACTGAACAAAGAGAGTATCCTGTCGGGGAGGGGGTGGGGGATTATCGGGGGTCGCAGTTAAAAGGGGAGGGGATGGTGGGGCCCCCACCATCCCATTTAAACAATTTATTTTGTGTTTCAATCCCATTGGGATTGGGATTTTCAATCCCATTTGTGATTTAAACAAGCGCGCGCTAAATCGAGTATCCTGTTGGGCGGGGAGGTGGGGAGGAGCTCGACCAATGAGAGAGCGCCACGTCATCGCCCATCAGCCAATCAGGAGCTCACCAACCCATCTACCAGGACGGGCCAGGTGAGGGGGTTCTTTTCTAGCTGGACTCCATAACGAGGTGACGTAAGTGTTTTCGTTCCCGATAAGGATACATTTTATGATTTTATGCTCAAGGGACTTCTTATGTTTTTATTACCGGTATTCTGTATTTACGGTGTGCTTGCTTAATCCAGGATCATAATAGCCCGTGAAGTCTTCTCTTATGTGTCCGCGATTTTGATGAGTTTATTTAATTATTTTATACTCCGGGACATCAGTTTCACCTGTTGTGCCGGTTCCATATTTAGCGCGCTATATCTTCACCATCCCCAGCACCTGTCATTCATCAACGTGCTCTATTAACCAGCTAAGTCGATCTATATTAACTGGTTGTCATTTAAATTAGATTTTGGCTATCGTACAGCTTGTGAATTAACATAAACAAAGGCCAGACGATACGAGGCTTCTCCTTAGGGCCTAGGCTAATAATGAAACTCGCTTTACTGTCTTTAATCTTAAGAAAACAAAAAGGGAATGTGCCTGGGTAAATATATAGAAATATACCAATATCCACTATACGATCGCAAGTCTTGACACTGAAGTCCTATTTTAAATTAACTTGCAATGTTTAACTTGATTTGATAATTCAAAATATCAGATTTTAACATGTGCGATTTTTATAGTAATTTAATTATTTTATACTCTGGAATTTTGAATCTTTAAAGGGGCCTCTATTTCTGACTATTCTTTACTTACGGTGTGGTGGCTTAATAATCCTAAATAATAATAGCCTCTGAAGGCCTATTTTAACATATGTGCGCGTGCTTTACATGGTTAATTTATAGTTTATTTTTTTCGGAAAACGGGTATTCCTGACTGTTTCGATTTACGGTGTGCTGGCTTAAATAATAGTTTGATCACCTGAAGTCTTATTGTAATTTAATATAATTTGATTACTGTAACTATCCGAATTTCTAGAAGGTAATTAGTTTTTGACTAGGTATAAAGTACTATTTGACATGTTAATTAATGTAATCTGGATAAAGAATTATTGCGCATGTCGAAGGTTCATTTGTTTACCGAGGCGAGGTTCGAAAAATCTTGCCTATAAAGGGCCCAGCCGCCATCACCTCTACCTGTATGTACCTCCACATTTATCAGTCTCCATCTTGATCATCCTAGCACCTGTCATTAATCAACATGCTCCATTAACTAGCTAAGTGTATATAGGCCTATATTCACTGGTGGCCATTAATTTATATGTAAATATTCTGAGAACCTCTGAATTTACATAAAAGGCGAGACGGTAAATTAGTTTCTCCATAGGCTAACAATGGCCGCCGCCATCACCTCCACCTGTTGTGCCATATCTTTACCATCCTAGCACCTGTCTTTCATCAACATGCTCCATTAACTAGTTAAGTGTATCTATATTCACTGGTGGCCATTACAATGTATGCAACTTATAAAAGCCTGAAGTTGTTGGATAGAACATAATAATTAACATGAGAGACGGTAAAACTTGTCTACCTTAGCCCCGAACCCCTATCCAGAACATCACCTGTCTTTTCATTCATCCATATGCTTCACTAACCAGCTAAGTCTATATATATTCACTGGTGGCCATTCAATTCTATGTAGACTAGTATGGAGCCCGTTAATTAACATAAAAAAGGCCCGACGATAAGAGGCTTCTTAACCCGGGAGCTGCGGGGAGACTCTTAAGAGTTCCCCCGGCGCACTGCGGGAAGACTCTTTAAGAGTCAGAGAAAATAAAAATCAACTTTTGACATCGAAAAAAAAATATTTTTTTATATTTTTTTTTTTTTATTTTTTTTTTTTTTTTTGGCCCCTGGGCCATGCAAATCTCAGTCCTCTACCTCCCCTCCTTCCCCACTTTCCTCCTCTCCTTCAGTTATCACCTATTTTCCCTGTTATTCCCTTATTCTGAGGTATATTTTCGTGCTAACATTAGAAATCCGATTGGAGGGTGTGGTCATCACTGATAGCAAGCGAGTGCAAGAGAGAGAGAGAGTATCGATCGACTGTGTCTCAGTGGCCTTGGGGGAAATTGGCGGGAAAGCAGATTGCCTCACCCATACATTATACAACTCGCGGGCTATATCTCCGATTTTGACCATCCAAACGCTGTTTTCACTCGTTTTATTGTTGTTTCAGGTTAATACCTTTATAATCAACCCATAATAGGCGCATATGGATAAATATTAATGCTATTAATGGCACAATGAATATTTTAGTGACGGAAACACCTCAAATACGTCAGCACAGGGGGACGTTTCCAATTACCCCCATGCGCACTTCAGAGGTTAATAGGCTAGGCTATGCCATGCCTAGGCCTGTATTTTTTTATTTATTTTTTTATTTGTTGGCCAAACCGGTATAGTTATTGGCTAGGCCTAGTTAATTTTTTTTTTTATTTTTATTTCATTGTTCTATAGCATAGCCTAGGCTAGCCTAGCCTATGTATTTTATGTCCAGTGTTACCCGGCCGAAGTGTATAGCCGAATACCACTGTAGAAAAATAGTGCTAACAAGATACACAGAGGGCCTCGGAGTCGGACGGATCCTAAATTGAGTGGTCTATCCTGTAAGTCCTTCACTAAAATGGCTCGGGTTGTCCCTCTCACAGGGAATAGGTCCGCTTGGGGTCATTCTGTGTATGGCCACCCTCGTAAGGGGAATAAGGCGTCCGGCAATATATATAGATGCTACCCGGCCTCCAGAGCCATCAATATTTACACTTTTTGGTATACAAAGTTAATAGCCTAGCCTACTTAGCCTAAGTGTTAGATATGCGTAGACCGTCGCGAATGGCTTGGCCTATTGTAGGCCTATATAAAACTTGGGTAATTTTTTTGAAAAGACTCCGCGTTATTATACGTAGGCTAATTTATTAGGGAAAGTGAAGCTCTATGGAATCCTTATAATATACTCTCATAGATTCCACTGTGGGAGAATAGTTTTGATAGTTAACTATAGTTTTTATGTAAATGCTGTACTACCGCAACTAAGAATCTTGTTTCAGAGACCTAGCCTAGTATATTAACCTAACCAAACAACCTAACATAACCCTAGAGTGCCCTAGACCCAGTACGTGGGATACAACACTAGCCCTTACAAGTTGCATGCCAGCAACTGTGGGTTCATATATTAGACATATCCTACAGTAACATCTTTGTAGAACATAACACTTTACCGTAGCGAGTGTACTCCATTTTGAACACGTCCGTAGCAGTGCTCTCAAGATTGCGGGACTGAGTTTGTTTACGCGCGGGACTATTTATATCGACAAAATAGTTACAAAACTTATCAAAACTATTCTACCACCCCAGAAGATAAATCTACAGTTATACTACCCCTATTTTGTCGCTATTCTGTTGGTACTAATGGGTTAAGATTATTAGTAGTAGACTTAGTATGGTTTGATGATGCGCGGAAATGTATATTTGACTTGAAATAGATACATTGAAGTATTACAAACCTTTGCAAACCCATAAACAGGGAACGTGAGCAGGGTTTAGACCGTCGCGCACCCATAAACAGGAAACTTGAGGGGGAGTTGAGACCGTCGCGGAAACGAGTTACTTTTCGGTTAAGTTAGGTTAGGTTAGGCTAATGTTAAAAATACTAAAATGCGACGGTCCTCGGAATTAAACTACACTATATCAAATAAAAACAACAAATTACCTGAAACTTTTATCTGGTTGGTGATAATTTTTTATCAAATTTTGTTTTTCCAGTTTCCGCGTCTGCTGAACCATCCAAAAACACGCTAAAAGGCGTGTTTTGAAGGGGGGAAGTGGGGGAGGGGTAGTATAACTGTAGATTTAGGCGCGGCCCTGCCCCCCTCAACCCATCCTGTATCCAATGGCAACACTGTAATGCAATGATCCTTGCTATATAAAATTACTAAATTAATATATTTATCGAGGCCCATTTCCCATTTTTTTATTTGTTTCTGGGGGCGGCAGACTAGAGACAGAGCCCGAATAGGGAAAACCGAGCAATGGCACTTCATATGCAACCTGAACATTTATTATTAATCTTAATATATTTTGTATTTGTCATTGCTTATAAAGTATGATTAAGTAATTGGGACTAGATTGAAATTAAGTCTAAAAGAGATTATGGCTAAATTGACTTCTTTTGATCTGGGTTAGTGGTGTAATGGTTTAGTGGTTTTGTTCTGGGTGTGGTGTCCCGGGTTCTAATCCGGGGAGGACCACATGCTTTCATTAGTTAAAAGTACATTGGGGTTTGTAATTGATAAGTTAAGCACGGGGTGTTAGTGTTACTTATGTATTTTCCCACCACAACCGTATTTTGACAATTTTGTTTAGGCCTACTAAACTTTGGTGTCTACAGCTCCAACTTCTTTATTACTTTATAGTCTGAAATTGCTAGTAGTTTATTACTGTTATATTAATTATTTATTATTTCACATATGCTTTCATTTAATTTCATTGGAAGTGTTTGGTAGTGTAGTGAAATTATTAAATTTATTATAGATTGTCATTTACCACTACCTACTCCCAGCAGTGAAGGAGAGACGATGCTACACCATGGATGTGTCTGACAACCCGGTACCGGTACAATCTTGTGAGAGATCTTTCAGAAGCTGATGAAAGTGGACAATCTTCACGCTTCCACCGGGTGAGTTATATTTAATGCTAGTTTAATTGTGTATATAATGAAAAAACCTACAAACTTTATTTGTATTCATTTTTATTTATATTTTATTGTTGTCATTGGTACAGTAATATATTTATGCTAGTTTGTGTATGTAAAGAAAAAGCCTACAAACTATTTTGTTGTCATTTGTCATTGGTAAAAATATTTATGCTATCTATATCTACTGTATATGCCGAGGCCCAATCCCCACTTTTCCTATTATTTTGTATAGGTCTATATATATATATATATATATATATATATATATATATATATATATATATATAGATTTTTTTTTTTTTTTTTTAAATGCTAGTTTGTGTACAGTATAAGAGAGCCTACAAACTTTAATTATTATTGGTATTTACCCCATTCCCCACTTTTCCCATGATTATTTTATTTTTGATTTGTATATAGTTTTTACTTTTTTCATTGGTAAATATATCTTTTAGGTCTGAATTTTGAGCGGTGTTTTATGTATCTTAATGGATTAGTTGCATTGTTTACTACCCGTCAAAGTTTGAGAATGTAGATGCGTATTAAGATTAGTAGTATAGTATGTATATGTAAGGCATTAACCTAACAAACTTAGACCTATAGTTTCTTTTCAGCTGACCGCAAATATAATCCTTTAGTAGATAATTTTGATACTGTACAGTACTTAATTAAAGGATAAATATGATCTTGCATAGGTTTCATGATTTAATTGAACAAATCTTCATAATAGCAAAGTACCCTCTCAGATATAAGACTCAATTTTGAGCCTATTGGGGATACTTTAAAGCCTGTTACCATCAGATGTATTTAGAAACCTTTAGTTTGGTTACTTCAACCTCTGTAGTTTTTGAGTTCGCTGTGGGCAGAAAACTAATTTTGGAGAGGTAATTATAAGGAGAGAACTCTATTTCTTATTGCTAATCTGGCAACCTCTGCATCATATGTGCGTGAAAGGGTTAAGATTGTCATTAAAATATGAAACTTTAAAACAAACTTAAAAGTTGCTGTTCAAATCAATATAAGATTACAAAAATATTGGAACTAAAACACCCTGAACAAAATTTGGAAAAATGCATTTAAATTTATCGGAAAGTAAACTTTGAAAACAATTTAGTCGGCTGGAATGAACTTTAGTACAGTACGTTGGATACAAAACTAACCCGTACCTACCAGCTAGTATGTATCCCATGTACCGGTACCGTACATGGGATACTAAACTAACTCTTCCTTATTAGCTGGTACGTAATCTTTAGCATCCAGTACGTGTGAAAAGACTAACCTTGGCTTAACATGTAGTATCGCTTACCATGTATCTGTAGTATGTAGGATAAAACTCTAAACCTTAACCAACCTTTTTTATGCTTATTACGCATCTGCCGCATGAAACTTAATGGAAGGTACAGGTGGTATACAATGCAACTAACCTATTCTGGTCGCTTAAAACCCGGACATATAAGAGTATCTTATTATTTTTTAAGTCTGCTTGAATAATATGTCTGTTCTATTTACTCCGGCCCATTCCACATATTTTATATAATTTGTTTCTATTTTTATTGAAAAGTGTATGTGTGGGGAACAGCTTAAGTGCGCCACTTCTATCTATTGCCAGATTCCCTGAGGTGGTGGCCACAAATGAATCGCCTCAATGTACCGATCCTGTCGGTCGGCTCTTCTCCAGTGGTGTGTTGGCCGAGACTTGTGTTGATGGACTCTGCCCTCAAGTGGTGCACCCTCAAGTTGTAAGATGTCCATTTGTAATTTTCCACATTCAGTTGAAAAAACTTTGATATTTCTGTGTATATAAATTTTTATTTTTATTTGCTAACTCTCCATAAAGCTTTAAAAATTCTCCTAAATTGCAGTCGCTATTGCACAAAAGGTCTCAAAGTCGCCGTAGTTCTGGGGCAGATTCTTTTAAATCTGTAAACTAATGGAGCTAAATATAGTTTCCGCATCTATTTTGATAAAGTTTTGTCATTTTACTGAGTTTGTCAAAGTTTTGGTTTCTTTATTTTGAAACTTAAATTCTAATTAGGGATAAGGAAGTCTAGAAAGAACAAAATATTATGTGGTGGACGCTGAGTTTTGGCCTGGTGGTGGATGCAGTGTTGTGGTGGACGCAGAGTTGTGGCCTGGTGTAGTGTGGTGGACGCAGTTGTGGCCTGATGGTGTGGTGGATGCAGAGTTTTGGCCTGGTGGTGGACGCAGAGTTGTGGCCTGGTGTTGTGTGGTGGATGCAGTGGTGGTGGACGACTCGGTGTTGTGTGGTGGACGCAGTTGTGGCCCGATGGTGGTGTGGTGGATGCAGGGTTTTTGGCCTGGTGGTGGATGCAGTGTTGTGGCCTGGTGTGTGGTGGACGCAGTTCTGGCCTGATGGAGACTAAAGTTTCCGTTGAACCACTCTACAGGACTAATATTCGGTTAGTATGTTGAATTGTTTGTTTTAAGTTTAACCAATTTTTGAGTTTTGGAAGTTTGTGGTAAAGAAATGTGGCTCAAAATGCCTGAATAGGGAAATATAATACACAGTAAAAGCTTGGCATACGAAATTCCATAATGTTGAGCAGTACAGTACTTTAAAAGTAGACTAAATTGATAAAAAAAGTAAGCTATCTGCAAAACTGTGCACAAGTCTTATTCCTCGTATTTATAAAATATTATTTTAAGTGTAGTTTCCACATAGCGATTTTGATTAGTTTTGTCTTTTTGCTGTGTTCGTATAAGTTTTGATTTGTTTATTTTGAAAGTTTTAAATTCTAAAATATAAATCCAAATGCCATAATCCTTGGAAGTAACTTAATTATTTTTGTTACTCTTCTTGCAGAGTACGGTGACCTTGGGAATCATATCTTAAATTGACTAGGCAGAGCGTTGGTGCCTGACTGAAGGAGTGTTGTGGCCTGACATGTTTTGTATGGATCGTCTGGAATGGTGGTGGAGTTACGGAAGGAGCCTCTTTGTTTTTGATACAGCGTAGGGCATGTATTGGTATTGGGAATATGTGGACCCCCTGATGTACCGCTCTACAGGACCTCTAATCGGTTAGTATTTTGACGAGTTTGGTATTTTAACCCTTTCACGCATATGGCCTATATGACGCAGAGGTTGCCAGATTAGCAATAAGAAATAGTTCTCTCACTCTTATAATAAACTCTAAAATTAGTGTTCTGGCCACAGCTAACTCAAAGACAACTGCAGAGGTTGAAGTAACTAAAGGTTTCTAAATACCCCTGATGGTAACAAAGGCTTTAAAGTATCCCCAATAGGCTCAAAATTGAGCCTTATGTCTGAGAGGGTTAACTTAGGTGATCCTTATACAGTTGGCCACATAAGTTATGTTCCTGGTTATGATCTTGTATACGATTGTAAAATAAGTGCATTGAGTAGTAATGTACACCCTATTTGGATAGACAAAAGCACTTCACTAAATCGCGATGTGAAAGACGCTTGTGCAAAATTTATAAATAAAAACACAATCCACCACGTAGTACAGTCGCGCTAGTAAGTGATGTCTCGGCACCAGGTATGTTTTGATCAACAAGTGGTATCGGCAATATCTAAGCTTCATTTTGTCATGTAGAGTGAAATATACAAATGTTCCTACACTTACCCACCCTATTTAAAATCTGACTCGTTAATACAGTACAGAGCAAGCTAAAGTTGTTGTTCCCCAAGCTGCCTGGCCGAACAGCCCCAAGGCTCAGAGCACGGCCAAGGCCATAACCGAGCGCCCCCACAGAACTCTCCCTGCCGACCACAAAGCCTGGGTGACCGAAGCCACTCCAAGGCGGGGAGCCGAGGAGGGTGCGGAAACGCCCGGGAAACCAACCACCCAGGGCCCTGTGCCCCTCAGCAATTATGAAGAGAAAGTTGAGGGGCAAGGGAAAAATGTGACGCTTTGGCTTCCAATCTTGGTAGATTGGGAGGTCAATCCACGGAAGAGACGCAGTCACTAGAGATCTAGAAAATATATAAGTAAAAGGAACAGTCAGAGTAAGCTATAGGTATGGCAGAGATTGCTCAGTTCTCACTCTGATAGACCAGCCCATCACCAGCTAAAGTTAATGACAGCTGTGGCAGGACTTATTAGCGCGACCGTACATTACTACATGAGCAACAAATTATATATAAAATGTTAGGCTAGGAAATGGCACTGAATCCATATAACTAATATATTTTTTCTACTTTTATTACAGCGCAAGAAGACCTAGGAGGATCGTACCTAGATTGAAGATGATATTCTATGGACTGCCCGGTACTACTACTACTACTACTAGACAAGACTACTATTCTCTTCAATGGACTGGTACTACTACAAGACTGGACTAATATTCTCTGCAGTGGACTACTATTAGCTTCAATGGAGTAAACTACCACTACTTCCCTACAATACTACTATATGGTTAGTATTTTGTTTATTTTAAGTTTAGCAGTCTTTGTACAGTTTTCTATCAAAGTTCTTCCTTGTAATGTTATGAGTTTTGATGGTGTAATGGATAGTGTTTAAAATTTGTGGTAACCTACAGTAGGTTCGAATCCTGGTGGATCACATGCTTGGTTTCATTAATTTCTTTGAGAGGTGTTTGGTGTTAAGAGTGAATTATTAAACAAATTATCAGTTTACTATTCATCTTTATAGCATAAATATGCAGAATTTTGGTGAGAGTATCCTAGGTTCGAATCCTTGGAGTGCCACAAGTTTGTTGGTGAAAAAATATGAATAAAGAGTAGAGTAATCTTCAGAGTTAACTACTGTACTGCATAATAAATCTTAATGTTCACATAAAATGTCAATGTATAAGATCACATAGGACCAGAAGTTATTTGGGCAACTGTACAAACTGTATTGTAAATTGAGTTGTTCGTTTAATGTAAAATAGAAAGTTTCAGTGAAAGTCAAAGTATTAAAGTTTGATTAATATTTGGCTTAATCGTAGTTTTAAAATGTTGATTAACCCCTTGAGACTCCTGATGCAGAGGTTGCCAGATTAGCAATAAGAAATAGTCTTATAATTACTTCCAAAATTAATTTTCTGGCCACAGCTAACTCAAAGACAACTGCAGAGGGTGAAGTAACTAAACTAAAGATTTCTAAATACCCCTGATGGTAATAATGGCTTTAAAGTATCCCTAATAGGCTAAAAATTGCGTCGCATGTCTGAGAGGGTTAAGAAAATATATATATATAGTTTACTCCCTAGACCTTGAAACTTAAAAATACACCCTAAGACTCTTCCTAAAACAAAACTTTTTAATAGTTTCTATGTACAGTCAGTTCCCCGTATCTGCGCTCCATACATTCGCGATGCCGCTTATCCACGGACACCCCTAAATATCCCATTACTCGTCATCCGCGCAAACAAAACTGCAAAATACCAGCTATTCACAGATTTGAATCGGGCGGGTCTGTGCGCATCCCGATTCTTGCTTTGGTCGGCCATCTTGCATTCTTGTGTGAAGTCAACACAGCGTCCCAGCTGAGGCAGCAGTTCACAGATCAGTGTTGGAAAAGTTGGAAACCACTTGTTTACAAAAAAAATTCTGCACGAACCTCTTATCTCCCGCATTTATTAGGGCCTTTAGAGCATTCAGTGATAGGGACAGTGGGCCTGATGGTAATCATGATGGAAATAAATGCCCGGGACCATCAAAACAGAGAGCAAGCGTACCGACGCTGTCGGACGAAAGCAGGCAAATTATGCCGATGCCTAAGGCTAGCCTAGGCCTAATGACTGATTTGAATTAAAGTTTGTGTGGTAAGTTATCTCTTCATAATATGTATGAATAAGTATTCTCAAATAATATGTAGTTCAAAATAATGGTTTGAGGGTCCAAGATGGCCGGGTCAGGTACGAGCTAAGCCTATTTCCCATTGAAACCTATGTTAAATACACTCCGCGTTTTCAAGTATCCGCGGACCGCAGTCCGTACCAGTAAGGCGCGGATACGGGGAACAGACTGTATATATGGCCGGTTCCCCCTAAAAGTCCCTATTGGCCGACAGGGAAGCTGGCTAAATGGCACAATGAGTCTTAATATTGACTATGGGGTAAAAGGTCTTAAAATTGCCAAAGTAATGGGGCTATTCATGAGGGAGAAAAGAGTCCAAATTCTAAAGTTGGGATTTATTATTATTTTTTTTTTTACATGGAGTTTAGTAGATAGTATTTATTTAGTCTTGCCTTTTTGAGGCAAGTAAATTGTTCCATAAATTTAATCTTTTTAGGGTCAATTATTGTGACTGTATTCTAAAATTTGACATCAATAATTTTAATAAAGCATTTTTAACTTGAAGTTTCTTGTATTTCTCTGCTTACTTTTTGTCTGTATTTATTGTTTATCTTTTTCTTTTTCTATTATTATTATTAATATTGATGATTTTTTAAATTTATTGTTCTTGTTAAAAGAGTACTCTTTGTTTAAATCTGTTGTTACTTCATATTTTGCAATTATTTGTCTTATATATTATATGTATTCATTGTCGATAGTATCAATTGCTTACTTTTGCGATTTCCTTAGTTTATTTGTGCTATAAATGTAGGTTATTTGTAGGGTAGTTATTGATAGGGGTCACTTGAGGCATGCTATGCTTACAGGTACCTACCCGATAGCACTATCGTTAGTGAGTGCTGTACTGTATTTTATATATTATTTTGTAATAGTATAGATATCTTATCAATATTTGTATTTTGTACTATTGTTAATGTCTTGTCATGTTGCAAATTTGATTTTAAATAATATTTTTACATTTAACATGTAGTTTCTTTATTCATGCAGAGTTTAGTAAAATTTGCCAGAACGTCCCGGACTTCCCAAACTTGACTACTTCCTTTAACGTGACGATAGTGCGTTGTTATATGTGCGATTAGTTTGCTTGGGAAACAGATTAACTTGCTCATGTAGTAATGTACACCCTATGTGGTGGATTGTGTTCTTTTATTTAATAATTTTCATTTTAGTAAGTGTAGTTTCCACATAGCGATTTTGATAATTTAATTTGACTTTATATTGTCCTTGTCCCAATTTTGGTTTGTTTAGTTTGCAACTTTTACATTTTAATAATGGTAATCTATACCGGTACCCTGTTTATTATAGGTATGCTAGAAATTGTTTTATCTATCTAGTTACTGTACCATTCCCCTTCTATCTATTCTATAATTATTTTAGTTTTATTGAGAGTTGTATTGTCTGTAATTCAAAAATGGCTAGAGCAAATGAGCTTTAAATTTGTACCCATTCCCTGGCTGATAGTTTCCAAATAGTAGCCTATAATTATAGATGTTAATGTTCAAGATGTTCTGCATAGTTGTTTGGAATCCGGTATGTTTCTGTTAATTTCATTAATCTATTTTAGGAGTTGTTGTTCCCCAAGCTGCCTGGCCGAACAGCCCCGAGCAAGGCCAAGGCCATAACAGAGCGCCCCCACAGAACCCTCCCTGCCGACCACAATAAATCCTGTGTGACCGAAGCCACTCCATGGCTGGGAGCCGAGGAGGGTGCGGAAACGCCCATGAAACCAAAGCCCCACCCAGGGCCCTGTGCCCCTCAGCAATTATGAAGAGAAAGTTGAGGGGCAAAGGAAAAATGTCTCTTTGGCTTCCAATTTTGGTAGATTGGGAGGTCAATCCACGGAAGAGACGCAGTCACTTGAGATCTAGAAAATATATAAGTAAAAGGAACAGTCAGAGTAAGGTATGGGTATGGCAGAGATCGCTCGGTTCTCACTCTGATAGAGCAGCCCATCACCGATTTTAGGAGTTGTTGTCGTTCCCTACGCTGCCTGGCCGAACAGCCCCAAGGCCCAGAGCAATTCCAAGGCCATAACCGAACGCCCCCACAGAACCCTCCCTGCCGACCACAATAAAGCCTGGGTGACCGAAGCCACTCCATGGCGGGGAGCTGAGGAGGGTGCGGAAACGCCCGGGAAACCAAAGCCCCACCCAGGACCCTGTGCCCCTCAGCAATTATGAAGAGAAAGTTGAGGGGCAAGGGAAAAATGTGATGCTTTGGCTTCCAATCTTGGTAGATTGGGAGGTCAATCCACGGAAGAGACGCAGTCACTAGAGATCTAGAAAATATATAAGTTAAAGGAACAGTCCGAGTAAGCTATGGGTATGGCAGAGATTGCTCAGCTCTCACTCTGATAGACCAGCCCATCACCACATGACTAGAACCCAATCCTCTCGGCATCAGCTAGGAAAGGCCCTAGAAAGCCACCTTTGGCGGGGGGATAGCTCCCCTATTTCAACCCTTTTCGGGGTTGAAATAGGGGAGTAGAGTTGGTTGGTGGAGAGAACATAATAATAGGTTATTATAGCTACCGGTATAATTTGACTTATTGTTTTGGAGCTATAGATGTTGATGGTAAAGAATTAAGTCCCTTTTAATGAAAATAATTATTTTAGAGTACAGGTAAAAGCTTTGGGTAGGATTTTTTTTTTTTTTACTTAAATTGAACGGTCACTTTTGAGCTATCTGTTAATTTTAAGACTTTAACATTAATAATTATCGAAACTCTAAAAAAAATAAGTGAAAAACATTAATTTAAATTGATCGGAAATTATTATTTTAAAACTAACTTGTGATCAGACTATACGTGCCGATCTCAAATCCAAAAAATTGAAAAGTGGAGCAGCCCTTAACAGGGTTGCCTGGAACGCCGCCATTAGGACAAGAGCCTGAAACTGCACGTATGTGTGGAGCATTCGGTCTTAAAATTTGATGCATGTATATCCACATCTGTATAGCATGGAATCCACTAACCTTTGCCTATGCTTTACAGCACAAGGATCGTACAGCCGACCAAGAGCTTCCCAACGTCTCAAGATTATTTCAAGCTAAACGTCTGAAGATTAACGTCGCTAGGATCTCCAATCGTCTATCTTCAATCCTCTACTTCAACTCTCCACACACATCGCTTCTGTTCAATAAGGTTTGTGAAGTTAGATAGGATATATTTATGTTATGTTGGATTTGTTGGTTGTAAATTAATGTCTCTTGTTGAAATTAGTCTGTTGGTTAAGAATGATCCCCTCCCCTCCTCCCCCTTAATAAACTAAGTAATAATACTGTATAGATAAATATATAGATAATTAATTTTAAAACTTTAAAAATAATAAAATTGAAATTAAAGTAAAAATTATTAATATAAATCGCTATAGAAATCACTCTAAATATAAAATGGAAAATTAAAACTATAAATTAACCTATGAAATTAAGAGTAAATGTTCACTAAAGTAATATTAAAATTGCTGGATAGTTTTGCATAGAATTTGACTTGTTTCTGGCAAAGTAAAAGTAGACGATCTAATTAATCTATCTAAAGTGGGCAATCCAGCAAACTTTAAGTATAGATACTTTGTACAGCAATTAAAATATATAACCTAACTTTGAAACTAAGTACTGTTCATATTAATAAAAGTAACTTTAAAATCTAAAATTATCGAAGCGCACTAACAATTTTTTTTTTAAATTAATTTAAAATTATCAGAATTTAAGCTTTGAAAATCACAAACTTCTAATGTGAAATAAAATGACTGGAGTGAATTACAATGTTCCTTTTAAATCTTCGGTATTGCATTAGCAAGTAAATTGTATATATAAAACTTTAGGAGTTACTGTTCAAATTAATATAACTTTAAAATTTAAAATACTAGAAACCCCACCTTCTATATCTGGAAAAACTCCTAATCGGAATTAACTTTTAAAACAAAGGTATTAAAATAATTAAATAAAATGAGTGTGCACTGAATTAGAATATATTGCTTTTAAAATCGGTTACCTAAATGTTCGCTATTGCATTAGCAAATTAACGTTTTAAAGTAATATCTGGTCCCACAGTACTCAACGTTTCAAGCATTTATGACGCAGAGGTTGCCAGATTAGCAATAAGAAATAGTTCGGTTATAATTACCTCCAAAATTAGTTTTCTGGCCACAGCTAACTCAAAGACGACTGCAGAGGTTGAAGTAACTAAACTAAAGGTTTCTAAATACCCCTGATGGTAGCAAAGGCTTTAAAGTATCCCTAATATGCTCAAAATTGCGTCATATGTCTGAGAGGGTTAATATAAGTTTAAAATTTAAAATAATAGAAACCCCACCTTATATACTGTATGTGGTAAAACTCGTTAAAATTTATCGGAAATTAAACTTAAAACTACAAAGCTATAAAATAATTAAATAAAATGAGCATGCACTGAATTAGAATATATTTCTTTTACAATCGGTTCCCTAAATCTTCGCCATCGCATTAGCAAATTAACAGTTAAAAGTAATAACTGGTCCCACAGTACTTAATCTTTATCTATATACTCGGTCACCTTCCCCATTGTATTTATTATTAATCTCTATAGAATGGCTTATTTATTTGCATATTAAAATTTAAAACTTGCAAACTAAACGAACCAAAACTTTGACAGTCAATATAAAGTCAAAATAA